>CM050166.1:281068706-281446206 GCA_027410445.1 Discoglossus pictus | reverse complement strand
CCATATTATGTTCTATGTCTCTTTAATGCATTCTATATATTAGTGAAAATAGCAGATAGTACATCTGTTCTGCTTGCACAGAGGGACTGCATCAAAGTTCTGGATATTCACATGCATGCTAATTATTAGACACTCTCTGTATTGAGCTGGTTGTACCTTGTTTGGATAATTGACTATTATTTTAACTATATGGCTTTTATTCAAATTTAGTTAGCTAGATAGTGTGGAACTAAACAAGCAGATAATATATTTCTGTGTGCACAGGATTATCTTTGTTGCTGAAGTATAATGTCTAGTCTAACAGATGGCGTAACCATTTGGTCCCACGGTACAGTAAGCATAACTGTGCAGTGCAAAAGAATGGCCAAGGTGCAACAGTAAAACTTCTCACAGGTAATTTAAAATCACACATAGGTACACTCCGTAGAGGTCAATCATCTTGGGGCACATGTACTTATATAACCTGCAGGTTATTTGTCAATAAATATATTCATTGTGAAGTCTGTGCTAACCATCAGTGTGAAAATACACAGCCCTATTAAATTTGAAGCCCGTAGCGGCATTGGCACACCCGCAAAGGCTGAAGGCTTGAAATTTGGCTGCTTTACAGAGCTATTAAATTGAACAATGCCGCAAGTTACGACCCGGAGACGCAAACCTGTAAACCATTCCTGCGCACGTTGCATGTGCGGCTGTGAACATTATCGATTAGTCAAAGTTACGGGTTTAGACGGAGCCAATAGCAAAAGAGATCGTCATCATTACATCACTGAAATATAGAGGTTAGATTTCAAAGCCTTACGGGTTTCAATTACGAATTTCAATCGGAACCGCATTCCAGAAATAATGCAATATTAATAAATCAGTAAATATAATATTCTATTCCATGCGAGTTCCACTATATGTATTGACACATTGATTGCCGGGATCGATATAACATGGAAAATAATGTATTTTATATTGCAGATTTGCGAGCTTGAGAATGCTGTGCTATTAATTTAAATACCTAACATCACTTTCCTTTTAATTATAAGTACAGTAGTGTGTGTATATTTGCATTTACAGTGCTACGGATATGACTTTAAGCCCCTTGCGGGTCCTCTCTAGTACCCGTTGGCTCTTTGGCTCCAATTTAATAGCGATTTTCAAATGTAACAGTTACGGGCTTGACAGATCAAAGGATTTGCAGTAACAGAGTTCAGATTTCAACCTTCCGTAGGGTTTTTCGCCGCAAGTCGTTAGCGGGTTGCTTTACGGGGCCAATTTAATAGCCATAAGTCTTGCGGGCTACAGTTTTACACATTGAGGGAATTTAATAGGGCTGACAGTGTACCAGAAAAAGATGCAGAGATAAATAAAAGGTGTCCAGTGCAAACAGCCAACTGCATGTATAGATGAATATAGAATGACAGACAGCTAACTGCATGTATAGACATGTCCGATAGCAACACTCTCCCCAATAGAGCAAGTTATTCTTCAGCCCTTACCCTTTTGTTTGTTTCTATGAATAGAAGTGACTTCAGGGACTTTCCAAAAGCAACTTTAAAATAATGACGCACTATATTTAATGGCCCACAAAAGGTTGAAAGTTGCCTCTTGAGCAGGGGTGGGCAAGAGGGGCCACATACATGCCTGGATTTCATGATAGCCCGGCTGCACACAGGTGAGTCAATGACTTCTTTAGCCATCCTGATTGACTCACCTGTGCACAGAAAGTAAATATTCAAATCCAGGCATGTATGCGGCCCTCCAGGACCGAACTTGCCCACCCCTGCTCTTGAGTAATGTCTATAATTGTATGACAATTCTCTATGGTCCATCTTGGGATTTTGTACAAAAAACAGGATATTTGGCATAGCATAGAGTAATTATCCACCCACTGCACTAGTTATTGCAGGCAGTGTCTATATACATATTACATAGATGCCATAAGAAAATATAATTTAAAGCCGAGCTTCTGTTATGTCTTATGGACATAGACAAATTGCTTGTGAATCATGGCTTTTCACATTTTGAAGTTTGAGAGACATTCTTCTCAGTGATAACTTTTTCCATGCAGTCCCTGAACACAATGGCCTCGATGCCATTGAGCTATTGTTGTTTACGGAAGCCCGTAATGGCGCCCGTAAACTAATTTGCTATTTAATTGGCGTCTTTTTGCGAGCCGCAAACGATCTACAGGTTACAGGCTGAAAATCCCTGCGGTTGTCAAGATCGTAACGTACAACCCATCTAAACCTTTGATTTTTCAAACCTGTAAATGTTCCAATCGCAAATCGCTATTCAATTGCTACAATTCCTCAAGCCCGGAAATATTTTTAACACCGTTAAATGTCAAATGTACAAGAAAATCCTACGGGTACAAGACATGACTAGCAAGGTGGTTAAACACCTGTTCATAGCACTGTAAATGCAAATAAAAAAAATCAATACTGCATTTTAAAAGACAGGGAAAGCGATGAAAGAATTGCACAACAGTCTCAAGCTCGCAAACCTACAATTGAAAATTATTTTGTTTTATGTTTCATTTCAGTGTCATTTCAATCTCGGAAATCAATGAGTTAATACATATCAGGCCACATACTAAGAAAATTTCAGGAAAGACCAACTAGAGCAGCTGAACTTTATTTGGGGTTAATCAGAGGCACTTTAAATGATGGCAGGTGTATGCTGACTCCTATTTAACACGATTTGGAATGTGATTGCCTAATTCTGAACACAGCTACTAAAACAGTATCGCCATTTATTTTTTATATTTTGTACATTGCCAAATTGTGAATCTGATTGCATATTAAACCTCTAAACAACAACTAATTGAAGTCTAACCTCCATGTTTTACTGATGTAATGATGATGGTCTCATTTACTATTGGCTGTTTCTAAATCGATAGTTACAGCCTTGCTTAATTGATCATGTTCACGCTCTAAAATGCTACATATGATTGCATGGTTTACGGTTTCGGCCCGTAACTTGCTGGCTTGTTCAATTGAATTACTCTGTAATTGCAGCAAATTTGAAGCCTGCAGACATAAGGCCTGTACAAAGCAATATGTGTGCTTGCAATTGAATGAGGCCCACCGTGTCCTGGGTGCTCACCATGATAAGATGACTAGCCACAGATTTGGAAAAATACATTTATTTTCCAATAGTGTGTGGAAATATGACAAAGACTCAATGTGGTCCTTAATTGACTGCTCATTGCACATTCATACCCAGAATCACTATATCCAGATGCTATATAAGAGTAATTTAAATGAACGTTGTAATTCTCTAATAACAAGAGCTGTATGATTTAATTAGCCAATGATCACTGATAAAATATTCAGTGACTTAAAAAAAAACAATATTCAACTTTCAAATTATTTTTAAAACATCAGACTCAGCTACTCCTGATTTACTGTACAATTATTAATCATTAAATACAAATATATTTATATTGCTACTATGAAAAGTGTAGTAGGCATGAATGTTCAGTATCCAAGATTAATTATCAGAGTACTTCCGTATATAGGGATACTGTTTTATTGGACAAACATTTTAATTAGATTGACAAGCTTTTGAGAGATGTGTCTCTCCTTATCAAGTCAGTAGCAACACGGTTTAAGATGAACATAACCATTAGAATATATAGAACAGGAATGCTGAGAAATAACAAACCCACAAGGAACAAAAGACAAGCATCATAAATAAAATGGTTTGTCAGCGTAGGTATGTGAGTTCTGTAGATCTATGCACAGTCATGGACAAGAGATAAGGGGGGGGAGTATTATTTCTCTATGTATACAGTGCCCTGAAAATCAGTTAAGGTCATGAATGCCCACACATATTAATGAGTTATACTGCAATACTTTGTTAATTCATCTAATGTGAATATAAAACATTACATATGAATATTATTAATAATTAATACATAATTAAATCAACTAGCTCCTCATGTTAGCGCATTACAGTGGCCTTTTATGTAATGCATTTTCCCTTGTTTATTCCTTGTGTTTGAAATTCTTAACTGTCAATCCTTCAAATTTGTCACTCTTTCAAGGATCGGAAAAGCTGCAAGATGTTGATTTGTAAAGTAAAGCTCTGTTGTGGTAAAATATCAGTGTGAAACTTCCTAAGAATGTAAAGCTTCCAAGACTATAAGGCTTTGATGACAAGTGTATATCCTTTAGCTAGATGCTTACTCCATATAAACACAGGGGATCACCTGAAGATCAAATTATATATATAAAAACTGAGAGCGTATTGTGATTAAGTGATAATCCCAACCAGCGCCAGGAATATGAACATAAAAGAGTCTCTTGTGTGATGAAGCAGGAGACAGTAATACACGCTTACTTAAATATGATGAGCAAGGGAATATTATATCAATTTAAAGAAAAAAAACGACTATGTTCTTTTTATGACCAAGGGGAGTTTTATAAACATGTGATAAAATGTACAGTAAAATATTCTTTGCCATATGCACCAAGGCAATTATCTGGTACAAAATGTCTGTAAAACAGCTGTGGCTGGCAAACAGGCTCAAGAACGCCTATTAACTGCATAACCTAGGAATGCCAAAGCCGGCTTAGAAATCATCTTTAGTCTTTATAAGATTTAAGCCACAACACTGAAATATCAAATATATTAATATAAACGTATTTTAAGAACATTCCCTTCTTGCTGTGGTAAATGAAAATAAACTTGCTTATGATAATAGTCTGGCTTATCAAAGTTGGTAAATCATGTTGTAACTCCCCTGCCACAGCACCTATGTAAAGCAGATCCATCAGGAAATTTACAGAAATTCTTGCTACTGGTCAGTAGTGGCATTTGATTTTTCAGTAAACAGAATTTATTTCATGACTCCTTGGAAATGCTTTCTATTTACAAATTGCACACCATTGCTGGCCCAATGGACTATGTTTTCGATGACTCTCTCCTTTTAGGGATCATCCTAGTGAACAGCTGCATAAGTCATGAATATTAAAATATTTTGGATAAAATCTGAATTTTTGTAAACTGTGCACAAGTTCTGTATAGAATGTCTTGTTGGAATATAAGTGTTAATTTTAGGATTTCCTAACTGCCTATCCACAAATGTATAAACAGCTATTCGGGGATGTTCTTTGTATCAGAATGTACCACTTATATGCATTTGGTTGTTCCAGTTTTGTGACTCCTGTTGCTTCCAAGTACAGGAATAAAATAGGAAGTGGAACAAAAGTGTTTTTGGGTGACTAGCTAGCCACCTCTATCATGTGATGGCTGATCACACATAACAATAATTTAGCACCCATTGTGCAAGTATTACATATGGTGTAATATGTAAGCAGGACAAAGCTCTATATAAAGTCATGCTTTACACTCAATAAACGTGACACTTTGATCCTACTCTAGTGGTTGTGGTTATTTTCTTTTCCGGGTACTCATGATCAGAAAGAGAGAGTTGTAACATGAAGGAACAAGAAATTCCCTGGGGGTGCACCTAGCCTTAACATATCTTGTCTAACTTGAACACTTTGATAGCTTGAAGCCTGATCGTGTGTCCTTATCTTTTTAGCCATTGGCATTTATTCCTCAAAGGCACTGACATCTCACTTTAACTTCATGTATAGTTCAGTGGTACCCATCTAATGTTTTATCGTAACATAAGAAGTTGTCGAATTTAACTTCTTTAATTAAAAAAAATAACCTTTAATTAATATATTTTGTTATACATTAAGTATCATATTTGATTGTCACACACTTTCTACATTGTAATGGAGTGGGAATGTTCTCCTAATTTTTATTATCTTTTTGAGAATGGAAGGAGCAGAGATGGGGATTTGTTGATTCATTTGTGAATTCAGATAATATTTCAGTACAGGGCACCTTCGTCCTTCCCTCCAAACGCCCAGCAGTGGTTGCTTGTAAGTACGCATGCAAGCCTTACTTACCCTTAACCAGCCCTTGTACCTTGCAAAGGAAGTATGGCTAAATGCGCAACTTCCATATGAATTAAACAATGTACCGTATATACTCGAGTATAAGCCACGTTTTTCAACCCTTTTTTTAAGGGTTATGGGGGGGGTTGAAGATGGGGGGGGGTTGAAGATGGGGGGGGTTGAGGATGGGGGGGATGAGGATGGGGGGGATGAGGATGGGGGGGATGAGGATGGGGGGGGATGAGGATGGGGGGGATGAGGAGGGGGGATGAGGAGGGAGGTTGAGGAGGGAGGTTGAGGATGAGGAGGGAGGTTGAGGATGAGGAGGGGGGTTGAGGATGAGGAGGGGGGTTGAGGATGAGGAGGGGGGTTGAGGATGGGGGGTTGAGGATGGGGGGTTGAGGATGGGGGGTTGAGGATGGGGGGTTGAGGAGGGAGGATGAAGATGGGGGGTGGAGGAGGGAGGATGAAGATGGGGGGTGGAGGAGGGAGGGAGGTTGAGTAGGGGGGTTGAGGAGGGGGCTTAAGGAGGGAGGATGAGGAGGGAGGATGAGGAGGGAGGTTGAGGAGGGAGGTTGAGGAGGGAGGTTGAGGAGGGAGGTTGAGGAGGGAGGTTGAGGAGGGAGGTTGAGGATGAGGAGGGAGGTTGAGGATGAGGAGGGAGGTTGAGGAGGGGGTTGAGGATAAGGAGGGAGGTTGAGGAGGGGGTTGAGGATGAGGAGGGGGGTTGAGGCTGAGGGGGGGTTGAGGAGGGAGGTTGAGGAGGTAGGTTGAGGATGAGGAGGTAGGTTGAGGATGAGGAGGGAGGATGAAGAGGGAGGTTGAAGATGAGGAGTGAGGTTGAGAAGGTTGATAAGGGAGGGGGGAAGAGACACAGGGAAGGGAGAGGGGGGAAGAGACACAGGGAAGGGAGAGTGGGGAAGAGACACAGGGAAGGGAGAGGGGAGAAGAGACACGGGAGAGAGAGAGGCGGGACACAGAGGGCACAAGAGGGACACAGGGGGCAGCACATTTCCCAACATCGGCTTATACTCGAGTCACTCATTTTACCCTGTATTTTGTGCTAAAATAGGTGCCTTGGCTTATACTCAGGTCGGCTTATACTCGAGTATATACAGTACCTAAAAGGAACTGTAAGACAGTGCATGAAAAAAAACTGCTATCTCTACTAATACCACGGAATATAAAGAAATGTCTTTACCACAAGTTTTTTCCCTGCACCAATCTTTTGCTGTTCCGTCTCCTTCCTCGTATCAGCATCTGTTGCAACAGCAAGCACCTGGTATCTGTTAGAGAGAATAAAGAAATATAAACTTTGGATACAGAGATATTTATGGCCTATAAAATCCCTGTACTTTGAGGGGAATGCTTCCAAATCAAAAGGCTGGTAAGCTGGCACACTATATTCTACTTGTGCAATTACAAACTTAGATGGGTATCTGTTCCATAAAGACACTAAATACAATTTTAGGACAAAGTACTTAGCAACATCAATTGACTGACTCATGAAAGTAGAAGCACCACTTAAATAAATAATGAAAATAATTTGTTCTTCCTTATTTCAAAGTGTTGCCTTGGCTGTTCTTTTCATGAGAATTTTAGGACTGTCAACAAGAAGAAACAATCAAACTAGTATCATGTAATATCAAGCTGCAATAGTTAAAAAATATATTATACTCTCTTTACAAACTGCTTTTTGGAACATTACTAGGTCCTACTTCAATAAAAAAAACTGTACAATGAAAAAGTATTTATTTCAAAACGTTAAGCATGACTACGAGCTTAAATAAACAAAGAGAATGTCATAAAACTTGTTTTTTTATATAAAAAAATAAATGTTGATGTTTTTGCTTGACCCGGAGGCATCACCGATACTTTGCTGGAAGTGGTGTATGTGTGAGAGGGGGGTTTACATTTATAGGAAGCAACATATGCATCTGTAGATGCAAGCAGCCTTCTTCATGGCATGGAAGGGGTGTGGTGTTAATTTCATTCAGATCCAGTTATCTAAGAAAGCTTCCCAGACCTCTCCCCATTCCCTCCTCCTTCTGCTTATACATAAAAAACACTGCTTCATAAACCAGCTCGCAGTAAGTAATGTAAATAGATTCCTTTATTCATAAAGAGGGACTTCAAAAAATCTTTCTACAAATGTTTCTATGTCCGTCCATGTCTTACACAGCAGTGACACTATCTGTTGTTCAGATAGTAGAAGGTGTAAATTATAAAATACCTTATAAAACAGTGATATATATACACATTTTCAAAATTCTAACATATTCAGCACTGCTTAATAATGCCCAGCATCTCTGATAAGTCAATGTCCCTTCAACACAAATCAAAGAAAATCAAAGTAATTAAATGTAAGAAGAGAGTTAATAAGATGTTATGTTCAAGATGAAATCCTAAAAGCAGAAGTTATATGGCACAATTATTATGTGGCAGTTATTAAATTAAATCTAGAACAACAGGCATCACCTTCATATAAAGAATCTTTTTAACGTATTCATGTTTAGAGCTGTAATTTTGATCATTTCTACAAACAATCTGTATGTAGTACTGATAAGAATTAAGTCAAGACCCACACTATACAAGGATGGCATGTTAGGTGGGCTAGAGGCGCATAGAAGATATATTCTCACTACCCAAAATCCTTAGCAGCAGTGTTCACTGAATAATTATGTGTGAAAACAGGGTCATTGCCTGCTTGTGGTGTATATATGTAGTCAGCTTTCCTTGTTTTTTTCATATTGTAAAGTAAAAATATAGTACATTGGTGTTCCCATTTGAGCATCCAAAATGTGTTTCCTGAATAAAGAGAAATACATTTATTGCACTGCATTCTGGGAACCTGGGCAGCGACATGCAAATGTGCCCACAAAGGCTTCACTCTTGTAATCCAAAACCATTTTAAACATAGCTTCCTTTGAGCATATGCCCGTTGTATTACACAGCTTTGAGAAAAGCTCAGGATGGATTATACACAAACCAGGAAACCTACCCATGTAAAGCTGTTTCGAGGTTACTGCCTCTCATCAGCGTGGGGCCGGATCCTATCTTGTGTAGTACATTTTGTGAGGAGGTAGTTTACCACAACAATCATTTAATATTTGGTGGGCAAGAGAGCGATAGAAGCCCTCCACCATCCAGTAGTACAGAATATAAATAGTACATTTGTGTTCACATTTGAAATTCTAAAAAGTTAAAAAAATACTTGTTTCCTGCCCAGAATTCCGAGAAATACAGTTATTACACTGCATTCTGGGAAGCTGAGCAGGGACATGAAAAAAAAAACCACACAAACATGGAATTGATATTATCTTATAGAGATACAAAACAAAAGCTTTAAGCCTAAAACAGCATTTTTTTGATTGTATATCTTAATGTCTTAAACGCACAGTAATACGTGATGTGAGCCATGAATACTGAAAATAAAATATCCTAATAAAAATGTACAATTAATGGAGCAGTGAAGGTTTGAAATAAACAGGTCAGTGGGTCAGAGTGTCATCTCAATTTGCTTACTGCCCATCAGCAGTTGATAAGCATTTGATGCAGAATGGCTAGTATTTTTCTAAAACTAGAATATTCACTTTTCAATAAACTGATAAAATACAGGGTTCTCCAGCAACAACTGGTATACATGTGACTCCTCACAGTGCTGTTACCAAATGGTATCTACAGTGCCTTGCACAAGTATTCAATGTTTTGTTAATCTGGATTTTATGTGATGGATCAGAACACAATAGGTGGTGAAGTGAAATGAGAAAAATATATACATAAAACTATATTTTAGAAATAGAAAACAGTAAATTGGCATGTGCGTATGTATTCACCCCCTTTGTTATGAAGCCCATAAAAAGCTCTGGTGCAACTAATTACCTTCAGAAGTCACATAATTAGAGAAATGATGTCCACCTGTGTGCAATCTAAGTGTCACATGATTTGTCATTACATATACACACCTTTTTTGAAAGGCCCCAGAGGCTGCAGCACCTAAGCAAGAGGCACCACTAACCAAACACTGCCATGAAGACCAAGGACCTCTCCAAACAAGTAAGGGACAATGTTGTTGAGAAGTACAAGTCAGGGTTAGGTTATAAAAAAATATCCAAATCTTTGATGATCCCCAGGAGCACCATCAAATCTATCATAACCAAATGGAAAGAACATGGCGCAAGAGCAAACCTGCCAAGGGACGGCCGCATACCAAAAATCACGGACCGGGCAAGGAGGGCATTAATCAGAGAGGCAGCACAGAGACCTAAGATAACCCTGGAGGAGCTGCATACAGTTGGGCTTTATGGCAGAGTGGCCAGAAGAAAGCCATTACTTTCAGCAAAAAACAAAATGGCACGTTTTGAGTTTGCAAAAAGACATGTGGGAGACTCCCAAAATGTATGGAGGAAGGTGCTCTGGTCAGATGAGACTAAAATTGAACTTTTCGTCCATCAAAGAAAACGCTATGTCTGGCGCACACCCAACACATCACATCACCCAAAGAACACCATCCCGCAGTGAAACATGGTGGTGGCAGCATCATGCTGTGGGGAGGTTTTTCAGCAGCCCCTGTGCGTGATTTGAGGCTAGGACGGAGGTTCACCTTCCAGCAGGACAATGACCGCAAACATACTGCTAAAGCAACACTTGAGTGGTTTAAGGAGAAACATGTAAATGTGTTGGAATGGCCTAGTCAAAGCCCAGACCTCAATCCAATAGAAAGTCTGTGGTCAGTCTTAAAGATTGCTGTTCACAAGCGCAAATTATCCAACTTGAAGGAGTTGGAGCAGTTTTGCAAGGAGGAATGGGCAAAAATCCCAGTGGTAAGATGTGGCAAGCTCGTAGAGACTTATCCAAAGTGACTTGGAGCTGTGATTGCCGCAAAAGGTGGCTCTACAAAGTATTGACTTTAGGGGGGTGAATAGTTATGCACATTGGCTTTTTCTGTTATTTTGTACTATTTGTAATTTGCTTCACAATAAAAAAAAAAAAACATCTTCAAAGTTGTGGGCATGTTCTGTAAATGAAATGATGCAAATCCTCAAACAATCCATGTTATTTTCAGGTTGTGAGGCAACAAGGTGGGTGAATACTTTTGAAAGGCACAGTAATTTACAAGATTGTTGATGGGTGAACCATGAGCCTGATTAAAATTAAGAAAATACAGTTTTCAAATTAAGATATCTGGCTCTAGATTTACTTTTCAAATCAAAGTATGAACGCAAACAAGACCCAAGTCGGCTATAAAAGAGAGAAAGAGATACAGAGGTATGTAATCTATGGTGCCCCTATTAACATATATACATTACAATGAAATACTTAGGAAATGTTTTTCAGAAACTGAAGCATCCATCTAGTCCCCCAACTATATTATGTCTTTCACAGATCATTACATCTGCTATTGGCGGAGAAGTCAAAATGGAACTCATACTGTAACGTACATGTCAGAGGAAGATATTAGCATTTATTCAGAAACAGTCACAAAATAAGTTTAAAACATTTTTTTACATCTATCTAAAACTATTCCACCTATATTTAACATTCTAATGATGAGACACTAAGGGCCTTATTCTATTACCGGCCGTAGGAGATGCGGGGTCGCAAGGACCGGCTGCAAGCTATTCTGCTATTCTATTCCCCTCCGGCCGAGGACTCAGGCAGGCTTGCGGTCGGCGCCTTGCTATCCCTTGCGGCCGCACGCGCAGGAGGAAAGCCTTTCATCTAAAACGGCCGCAAGAGTTTCGGCCGCAAGAAAAGCCCGGCTGCTATTCTATTGCTCCGGGAACCATCTCTCCAAGGCTAAAAGCGAGCCGCAGCTTACTTGCAGGAAAAAGGTCCCGCTAGCACCAATTAAGCACATTATAAAGCCAAAATAAAGCCATCCTGCACTCTGAGGAGACAAAAAATTGAATGTAGGTGTTAGCAAAAATAGCACAACATTCCCCAACGCTCAAATCCGTAAAAAACATATTTTTTAATTTATGTCAAAAATCCATGCAAAAAGTCCAGAGTGCTTGAGCACCTCAGACCCGGCCACGCTGCGGCCGGAAAATAAACAGTTAATGTAAACTCGGATTTGGGCTGATGTGCAAGCTTGAGAGTGGGTTACTTTTAATCCTCATGTCCCCCAATATGATCCCTAGCATTTACAGAGCTGTACAGTGCCGTCTTGAATTTATTTTTGACTTTAAAGATTTCTGAGCTTACGGCCGGTTGCAAGATATACGTCCGGCCGTAAGAGGAGATCCTTGCATCGCAGCCTTGCGGCCATTTTACGGCCGATAATAGAATGAGGCCCTAAGAAACATTCATTAAAATTTCATAAATTGGAGTTACTGGAGCCTGTAAAGAAGCCCGCAAAAGTCACGGCTATAAAATTGGCGTCTTTTAGCTACCCACAAACAATCATGCAGGTTACAGGCTGAAAAACAACTGCCGTTGCCAAATCGTAACTCTGACCCAGCTAAGCCTTTGATCTTTCAAGCCCGTAAATGTAAATGTTACAATCACAAATCTCTATTAAATTGTTACAATTCCTCAAGCCCGCAATTGTTGTCACACCCGTAAATGGCAAATGTAGCAAATGGGGGTTAAACGCCTGTTCGTAGCACTGTAAAAGCAAATAACACATCAATACTGCACTGCAAAAGACAGGGAAAGCAATATAAGGCATTAGAATTAATTGCACAACAGGCTCAAGCTCACAAATTGGTAATAACATTTTTTTGTTTGTTTAACATTTTATTAACATGTCATATCAATCTCGGGAATCAAGGGGCTAATACATATCAGGCCACCCACATGAACTAGACCGGTGTCTTCCTTAATTTTTATTGATGTTTACATTGCTGGATTACGAGTTTGATCGTATATTGGACTTCAAAACACTAGTTGATTGATGTTTAAACCAGACTTTTCATGGACGTCATGATACCAATATGGTTTTGTATTGTAACCACATTGCTTGAGTTTATAATTTACATTTAATGATTTTAGTTTAAAAAATGGTACACAGCAAGACTGTCTCCTCCCTACCCATCTTTACGTTCTAATCATAGATTCTCATGCAGAAGCTTTTGAGAATAATAACTAGATAAGTAGATGTACATTGGTAATTTGGAATATAAGAATCTCTTTGATTGATTTTCTGAAATCTTTCTGGATATATTTTAATATTGGCCCTTGTGAGCCTATAAAATACATTTGCTAGGATTTCATAGCAAAGTAAATAGTTTGACATATTGGGTTCTCAATATTTGATTGGGATTTGTTGAAGGAAAATTTAAATAACACGAAAAAAGTATTTAAATCTCTAAAAATATATTAGATCTTGAAGAAGGAATCTTTATTAAAATATTTAATGTGTCTAAAAGGCAAATAATTGAATGGTTTGATAGGGAGAATATCTACTATAAATACAACGATGTTACCACAATTATTATATACATTTAGAAGCGTAAAAGCAGTGATCCAAAATTGGGTTTTGTATCAAATCTGTACAATATGTAGACGCTTGCATCAAAAAGAATGTCAAAATAATCATTATATATTGATACATTTTTCAGATCCAACATGACGTTTTTTATACTCACTTGTAGCTTTCGATCTGTCGACAGGATGAGACTGTAATAAAGGAGTCTGCTCTGGGGCTGTAACTCAGGGGACCAGGAAGCAGAAATCCTGGTAAGTATCTGCCAAATGCATAGCTTTCCTGTTCGAAAAACATAAGCATCCCATCCATCGACTGGATACAAATCAAATCACGACCTATAAAATAAAAAAAAGATCATCAAGATGTTATACTATTATTATATTATAAATAACCAGTGATCTGTTCTGACACATGAACAACAATGATCAAATTGTAATAAAATTCAACAATTCATTTATATATATGTATATATAGTAAGTAAATTGTACATTTGTGTTCACATTTAAATGTCTAAAATAAGTTTAAAAAGTTGTTTCCTACTTCTGAGAAATAGCTATTACACTGCATTCTGAGAACCTGGACAGGGACATGCAAATGTGCCCACAAAGGTTTTGCTCTTGTAATCCAAATACCGCTTAAAACATGGCTCCTTTAAAGCATATGCCTGTTTTACACAGTTTTAAGCAAATCCCAAGATGGATTATGCACAAGCCAGGAAACCAACTCAGGGACAGGGACAGCTGCTTCTCATCTGTGTGGGGCCAGGTCCGGTGGAGCCTGTGTAGTAGATTTTGTGAGGAGGTAGATTACCACAACAATCATTTAATTTATGGTGGGCAAAAGAGCGATAGAAGCCCTCCACCGGACAGTAGTACAATAAATAGTACATTTGTATTCATATTTGAATGCCTAAAATACGTTAAAAAACATATTTCCTTCTCAGAATTTCAAGAAATCCACTGCATTCTGGGATATTGGGCAGGGACATGAAAATGTGCCCACAAAGACCTCACTCTTGTAAACCAATACCAACATGGCTTCCTTTAAGCACACGCCTGCTGTATAAAAAAGCTTTAAGCAAAGCCCGGGATAGATTATGCAAATAGCACATTTGAATGCCTGAAAATAAATTGATATACTTATTTTCTGTTAACACTGCTTGTGTAAAATTGCTGCAAAACAAATCGCTGTTCCATATGTATGCAATACAGTGTTCTGGCTGGGATAGGTGAGGGGTACTATATAAAAAGGGAGACCCACATTGTGGTGGTGGGTTGGCAAACCCTGCTTTAGAGTAAACTTTGTATACATCTTGCTACAGTGCCTTGAAAAGTATTCACCCCCTTTGGCATTTTTCGTGTTTTGTTGCCTCACAAACTGGAATTAACATGGATTTTTTGAGGATTTGCATAATTTAATTTACAGAACATGCCCACAACTTTTTTTTTTTTTTATTATTGTGAAGCAAACAAATAGGACAACAGAAAAAGTCAATGTGCATAACTATTCACCCCCCTAAAATCAATACTTTGTATAGCCACCTTTTGCGGCAACCACAGCTCCAAGTCGCTTTGGATACGTCTCTATGAGCTTGCCACATCTTACCACTGGGATTTTTGCCTGTTCCTCCTTGCAAAACTGCTCCAGCTCCTTCAAGTTGGATGGTTTGCGCTTGTGAAAAGCAATCTTTAAGTCTGACCACAGATTTTCTATTGGATTGAGGTCTGGGCTTTGACTAGGCCCTTCCATCACATTTACATGTTTCCCCTTAAACCTCTCAAGTGTTGCTTTAGAAGTGTGTTTGTGCGTGATTTAAAGCTAGGACGGAGGTTCACCTTTCAGCAGGACAATGACCCCAGAGTTTTGGTGAAGAATATCCCTGTATCCCAGTACCGGCTGCTGAAAAACATCCCTACAGCATGATGCTGCCACCACCATGTTTCACTGTGGAGATGGTATTCTTTGGGTGATGTGATGTGTTGGGTTTGCGCCACACATAGCGTTTTCTTTGACAATTTTAGTCTCATCAGACCAGAGCACCTTCCTCCATACATTTTGGGAATCTCCCACATGCCTTTTCGCAAACTCAATACATGTTTTTTGCTGAAAGTAATGGTTTTCTTCTGGCCACTCTGCCGTAAAACCCAACTCTATGGAGCGTACGGATTATTGTCGTCCTATGTACAGATACTCCAGTCCTGTGGAACTCTGCAGCTCCTCCAGGGTTACCTTAGGTCTCTGTGCTGCCTCTCCGATTAATGCCCTCCTTGCCCGGTCCGTGAGTTTTGGTGGGCGGCCATCTCCTGGCAGGTTTGCTGTTGTGCCATGTTCTTTCCATTTGGTTATGATAAATTTGATGGTTCTCCTGGGGCTCATCAAAGATTTGGATATTTTTTTATAACCTAACCCTGACTTGTACTTCTCAACAACATTGTCCCTTACTTGTTTGGAGAGTTCCTTGGTCTTCGTGGCAGGGTTTGGTTAGTGGTGCCTCTTGCTTAGGTGTTGCAGCCTCTGGGGCCTTTCAAAAAAGGTGTGTATATGTAATTACAGGACATGTGACACTTAGATTGCACACAGGTGGACATCATTTGCCTAATTATGTGACTTCTGAAGGTAATTAGTTGCACCAGAGCTTTTTATGGGCTTCATAAGAAAGGGGGTGAATACATATGCACATGCCAATTTACTGTTTTCTATTTCTAAAATATAGTTTTATGTATATATTTTTCTCATTTCACTTCACCAATTTAGACTATTGTGTTCTGATCCATCACATAAAATTCAGATTAACAAAACATTGAACTTAAGGCTGTAATGTAATAAAATAGGTAAAAAGTCAAGGGGGATGAATACTTTTGCAAGGCACTGTATATATTTGTAAATTGAATGTTTTTTGAAAAAAGTAGCCAGACATTAGATAGAGACAGACAGACGCATATTTTTGTCACTCAATTAATTTTGTGCATATGCATGCTCATAAGGAAAATATATAAAATCACTTAGAAAAAAATAATTAACTTAAGAGTCTATTATTAGTTCCAGATGACAGAACAGATAGGGCTTCCAAGATCTATTATATTACATTTTATCACATGTTAAATGTAAAAGTTTTGCCAAATTACCAGTCACATTTTGTGAAAAATACAGAACAAATGCGGATTATCTGTAACAAGCCCAACTTCTCACATTTATAAAGTAATAACAATCATACAAAAGTTCAGACACACGTTCTCAAATAATAAGACTTCTCAAATCTGCAGCTTTTACATAGTAGTGTGCATCATCTCTATACTATTCAGAACGTATTAATGCATGGAGAAAATCTAAAAGTATTAATATTTTGTTGTATACCCCAAATTAATGTGAATAGTAATGCATTTTGCTATATTACACTATTATAAACATTGCGCATTGCTAGCTACGTCCATTACTGTCTATAATATGTCCTTATGTAGCTGTGTAATTGTGCAGATACATTATGCAGACCAATTTGCCACTTACAAAAATAAAAACAAAAAAACTCCAACATGGGTCAGCTCCATCAGAATCTTTGCTGAAAGTGATACAGGAAAATAATAACATACTATACATGGAGGAAAAAGTTCATATTTAGTACACTTCTGGAACGACACTTTCTCCTATATGTCTGGATATTCCTTCTGTCCAGACCCAGATATATACTCTACAGAGAACAAAATCACCTAATAGCACATATCACATCAGTCACCTGAAGCAAATGGAACATACCTGACACCCAATTTAATAATAATATCAAAAGTCTTGGAAAATTATGGGATGGAGGGATTAACAGTTAACTTTAGAGGCCTCCCTTAAAATAATAGGCACAGGGGTAACCTATTTGGCAACTAAAAACTAGAATATTACCCCTAAAGGTTTACACATACACCTCCAAGGACCAATCATGCAAAACAAGTAGTATTTAAAGTTTGCTTATTTAAGTGAATGATGGACAGTTTTTAAATGTCCAGCTATTTTGGTACTATTTTTGAATTAATGTTTGAGGTGAGAGGGATCTGCCATTTAACATTTCTTTCAGTTTTGTTGATGCCAATGACAAATTACAGTTCTGAGACTGTAATCTGATTTGCTGAAAAGTCCAAGAGCCAATCAGATTACAGACTCTGAGTTTTAACAGTAGGTCCAGCAGAAAAATGAATAAATGGCAACTTTGTACATATTTAAACTTCACTCACCAAAACATAACTTCTGTGATCTCTCATGGAAAAGCTCGGAGCAAGAGATCATGCTATGGATGACTGATTTGGTATAAAATATATAATTACTAGCGTAAAAAATGACGGCATAATACAGTGTTATACTTTTTTCTGTCTCTTTCCCCTCTCTCCATCCCGTGTCTCTTTGCCCCTCTCTCCCTCTCCCATTTGTCACCCCTGTGTCTCTTCCCCCCTCTCTCTACCCTGTGACTCTTTCCCTCTTCTCCCTCCCCTGTGTCTCTTTCCCTCTTCTCCCTCCTCTGTGTCTCTTTCCCTCTTCTCCCTCCCCTGTGTCTCTTTCCCTCCTCTCCCTCCCCTGTGTCTCTTCCCTCCTCTCCGTCAACTGTGTCTCTTTGCCTCCTCTCCGTCCCCTGTGTCTCTTTCCCTCCCTCTCCATCCCTTCTGTCTCTTTCCCTCCCTCTCCATCCCCTCTGTCTCTTTCCCTCCCTCTCCATCCCCTCTGTCTCTTTCCCTCCCTCTCCCTCCTCTCTGTCTCTCCCCACCCTCCCCTGTCTCTCCCCACCCTCCCCTGTCTCTCCCCACCCTCCCCTGTCTCTCCCCACCCTCCCCTGTCTCTCCCCACCCTCCCCTGTGTTTCTTTCCCCCCACTCCCTCCCGTGTCTCTTTCCCCCCACTCCCTCCCGTGTCTCTTCCCTCCCCTCTCCCTCCCCTGGATCTCTCCCCCTCCCTCCTGTGTCTATCCCCCTCCCTCCCCTGCGTCTCTTTCCACCCTCTCCCTCCTGTGTCTCTTTTTCCCATTCTCCCTCTCCTGTGTCGTTCCCCCACTCCCTCCCTTGTGTCGCTTTCCTCCCCTCTGTCACTCCTGTGTCTCTTATGAAGCAAACTGATCATGAGCAATGCCGGGCTAAATAAATCAGAAGCAATCACCGAGAGAACTATCAACAAGTGCAGATATGATACCAGTCAAATAGCTGAAAGGAAGAGAAGTTTAGGAGAATGTTGATGAAGGTGAAAGAAGTAAGCATAAGAGCTGGTTTGCTGCTTAACAACAAAACGACTAAGATTATGTTAACTAGCCCTATTAAATCTCAGCAAATAGATTGGAAAAACGTTGAGGATATCATCCAGCTATTAGAGCTGAACTATAAGGAAGACCATAAGAGACACGGAGCACCAGAGTTTAGTCACTGTTGTATGGTGGTGGAGAAAAATATTTATAGTACCCTGGACTATAAAACCAGACTGCTCACTGGAAGGATTATCAGTAAAACTAAACTCAAAAACTTTGGCCACATAATGAGAGGACACAATTCACTAGAGAAAACTGTGATGTTATGGGATTCAAGCTCCAGTAAAGGAGACTTAACATCTTATTAAGAAATATATAAGTTAAAATGTGTTATTTCGTATTTATACTGTACTGGATGTACAAATATTACCCAATTGTTAAGTTTACACAATATGCTGGCGCTCATGAAATATTAAAATAATAGTGCATTATTACCCACAATTAAATATGTTGACTAAACGTTACAAAAGATGCAATGAAAAAATTACATGTATTTAGAAATGTATAAAATCGATGTTTTGGGATTTTGGTCAAATACTGGATCCTTCTCAAAATATTTGCCACCAAATTAAGTACTGTACTGTAAATACTTGAAGAGTTCTAACCAAATTCTATCAAATTACCAATTTTTATACTGTTCAAATTTAAGTTAAGATGTGACCCATTTAAAAACCATGTCAAAGATTCAAATAAGCTCTAACTAATCTGATTTATTTTGTATCTGTGCATTGTGTACAGATAATTACACAACATACAATGTGTTCAAACATCCACAAAACAATATTTTAAGAGAAATAATAAAAACTGAGTGATTTATTTTTTTCAATAAGCTAACTGCAGGCAATTTAGATTTCTATTTATACTTTTGAGCAATTTGGAAAATGCACATTGCATGTTTCATACCCAACCATTTTAAATAGAAATATACCATAAAACCAATATAAAGAGTCTACAATATAGCATACTTTGAAATACACCTTGAGGTAATCAATGCTCTTCAGTCAAAGACATGTCTTAAAAGAAATTCTATGGTTGAACTAGGATAGCCAAGTTCCCAAAGCATGCCCCAGAATGGTCACTTGGATACAGTGACAACACTCAGTGGAAAGCACTGAACTATGTTTTCCATGAGTTTATCACAAATTAGCAGGTCTGGATTTGATATTTGTTGGAATCCATTAGTGTCTGCATAAGTTGTCTCATCACTAAATAAGAAATTGTAGAATGAAAGAGCACATACTTTAATGAAAACCAAGGAGAAGCTTATCAGGGACTATGGCTCATTGCCATGCACCACAGTCTAACATAGCAATGAACCCTTTGCTTTACAACAAGCACAAAGTATTGTATAAAATATTGTATTCTCATGGCAGAGACCACCTCAGCCTTTGGCAACATGACTCACTGACCATAAAAGCCAGACCATGAGTAATAGACATAAACCCTATTTAAAACTGGCAGATTGACAGGATCCTCCGCCCTAACCACTCCATTAAATAAAATAAATATATAAATAAAGAGTTCAGACATCAGATAGAATAATCAAGTTAACTAGAACATGTAGCTTACCGAAAACCATAAGGCTGGCAGAAAACATGGCAATATGCCTAGGAAAGTGATGGGAGAGCAGATTGGTATGAATTTATGAGTGAAACCTTTTTACCTGATTTTATTTTATATGACAAGCAGGTAATTGAAGCAGGTTGCATTAACTACGTAAATCAAAAGAAACATATATTGTGCTGCCATTTGGACAATCCAATTGTAAGAAAAACGATTTCATATGGGCAACGACATAAAGCAAACAGAATAATTATTGTAGCTGTGGCTAATCCAGTAACTTTTGTTCACAGTAGCTGAAAGCTGTAAACGTAACTCTTTTAGATATGATCTCTATGAACAAGGTACATTAAGCCAATGGTGCTTATAGCTACTAAACACATTTATATGCCTAGACAATGACATGTTTATTAGGAAATCAAGCTGTCATGCAATACTTTTAAGACAAAAGCTAACACGAGGATTAAGACATTTTTAAGAGGTTATATGTGGATGATTACTTTTAAAACAACAGAAGCATCAGCCTAATTACTCAGAACAAAACAAAAGTTTGCGTATCAATTATATATATATATATATATATATATATATATAGTGGAAAAGGTGACACGTGGTATTTCCTGTCAGGCAGTTAAATCACTTAGTTTGAGGTGCTAATCGTCAAAGCTGGAGAGGACTGGTTGTTTAAACAAGAGAGACAAGGATAGGTTACCCTAATCGCTGTCTTAAATCAGCATATCAATGGCTCTTGAAACTAATCACAATGACTTACTAAACAAAAAGAGCAAAACAATTACTCATCAAAAAAAAAAAAGCCCAAATCAGATGCATTATGACATTTCAGAGATGACTGAAGAGATCTAAAAGCTATTCTATCTAGGCACTGGGGTGTCCTTAAATTAGATAAAGATCTGAATGACAGTCTAACAGAAAATATTTAAATTGCCTACAGAAAGGGTCTTGGTGTTAATGACTCACCAGACAAGAGTTTTTAATACACCAACCCCTCCAAAACCAAAATGGCTCAAAAGTGGTTAAAGGCTTGTATCGATGCAAGCACTGTCAAGAGCGTAAATTTGTAGTACCAACAAACAAACAAAAATATGTACACCCCATTATGAGGGAAGAATTTACAATCAACATTTGTTATTATTGTTCCACTCTTTGGGTCATTTATGTAATGTGGGTCTGTAACCGTATTTGTCGGGAAAACAACAAAACAATCAGAAGGAAGATTTAGGAGCATATTTATTCCATCCTCAAAGAATTTGATACTCCTGGTGCACGTCACATTACAGTTTACCAGAATAAAAAACTCAAATTATCTTAAATTATGACAAAGAAAAGGAGATATTGATAAATTATTGTTGAAGAAAAATGCAGGTGTATTTATTGCCTACATTCTCAATCCCCTAATGGTCTTAATGAGTGTTTTTCATTCAGCTCTTTCTTGTAAATTCTGTTATGCCGGTTTCATAATTTCAAAGTTGACTGAGCTATGAAGGAAAACTGTGAAAAGCTGTTTCCTTCTAACATAAAGCTTTTCTGAAAGGGATACAATGACAAAATGATATGTCCATTTTCTGTAGTAAAAACTATTTACCAAAGGATCACCATTCAGTGACAACATATTTTTAATATGATTTAAAGGTATATTTAAGTTTCCCAATGTTTCCCATTTTCTAAACTAACACATACTGCTTATATCAGAAACACACATTACAATGATTCATTTTATACACATACAAATGTATTTAAATAAAAAAAATGGTTTTCACACCCCCAGAGCTGCTTACATAGGCACCCCGTACTAACCAATAGAAAAAGTGTATTCAAGTACTTTTTTTTAACCCTATACTTAACTTCCATCCAACAGAAGGAACATTGCAGAAAGCTACAGAAGCACTGCTGAGTTGCATCATTCAAAGGAGGAGAAAAAGATGTGGTTTTGATATCTATGATGTCCTGTGTAGGTCTAAAAATCTAATTGGATGTGAACCACCAGGCTCCGATAAGTATGATATTCTTAGTCTTGTAAATATAAATAGGACTGTTATAGATAATCAAATTTAAAATAATCACAATGCTAATTTGAAGTAGTCATTCTATTGAATGGCAAAACTACCCTTTTTCACCGGATAAACAGAAGACAAGTGCTGTATTTACTAAATATATATTTCCTTTTTAGCAAAATATGGGTTCTTTGTTAAACTGAACAAATGCAGCATTAACCATCTAGCATTAATGACACTGTGCTGAATTCAAGTTTTGGCCTCCATTTGCTTATATGCATTATTTTGAAAATCAGCATCCTTGTGGGATCATTAAACTTGAACAATGTCACTTAACAAAAATCAAGATCCACTGTTATAATAAAAAGTGCCTTTATTGATGTCATCGTATATAAATACAACAATACAGCATGAGAGCTGTTCATTTTCTTAATGCAGCAATCTGTCTAAGACTTGATTGGTTAATGAGCTGATATGTGTCAATGGGACATTCTGCCCCAATCCAAGATGAATAGGTATATTATCATAAATAAACAAAATTAACATATACAGGTATACCCCCGCTTAAAGCTACCCCATTTAGAGCTGATTCACTAGAACGCTGTTTTTGCCAGCCAGATCCCTTTTAACGCTCTGATTTTCTATAGCAAATCCCCGATATACCGCTGTTTTTTCCTGACTGTCCCCTTTTCACACTCTGATTCACTATAACACTGTTTTTTTTCTCCAAAGAAAACAGAATCCAGGATGAGCCAGAAGCTAAGATACAATAATCATTATAAGCATAATTCAAATCAGAAACCTTTAGGAAGAGGCACAAGACAGGGATGTCCAATGTCTCCACTACATTTAATGTAGCAATAGAACCTTTTGCAGCCTCTCTAACGAACAACTCTCCAGAGGTTAGAAGAGGAAAGAGGAATGATTAGCATAGTCTTGTTTGCTGGCTATATGCATCTGCTTGTTGAAGAGCCCAAACACATATACCTATAATATTAAAAACTATGTATAAATGTAATTCCTTTTCATGTTATTTAATAAATGAGAGCTAACAAACTCATTGACTATTAATACACAAACACTAACTGCAATTTGGAAAGCCACAGGTGATGGAAATTAACCTTTATTTGCCATTTTGCCCTGTGTGTGTCATCTTGTGTCTGTAACAAAGCCAAACATTCAAGGTAATGTAAATTTTCGATCAGGGCCATTTGAGTGATTTTCTGTTATCATTATGATTTAGAAAGAAGTCCAACAACTATGTGAAAATAAATGGCTTCATATAAATATTGATAAGAGATATTGGTCTGTGACTGTGGTCCAGATTTATCAAAGGGCAAATGCACTTTGTCATATTGAAAAACCTCAAAACACCACTATCATTCTGCATTGAAGTTAGCAAAATTATCAAATGGTGTATATAAATTCATCAGTAGAGAATGTATGCATATTTATGTGATGTAATGCATGTTGTAATGAATAGATACTGTAATAGATTTGCAGTACATAATGTACCTTGTAATGGTTTTCAATGGGAGGAGTATTACATAATAGAAAAGGACCGCAGCACGCCACAAACATCCGTCGTTCCCTTCTCCATGTGCCTTCAAACTTACCCAGCATCAGAGTCTTCGCTAGGAAATTCTGCCTTCTCATGATATGGCCAAAATATTTTAGCTTAAGCCTCGTGATCATACCTTCCAGTGAACAGTTTGTCTTAATTTTCTGTAGCACTGATTTATTGGATCTTCTTTCAGTCCATGGAACTCTAAGCAGTCTTCTCCAACACCACAATTCAAAGACATCAATTCTATGCTGCTCAGCCTTCACATCTGTATGTTACTACTGGGAATACCATAGTTCTAACTATGAGGACCTTTGTTGATAGTGTAATATCTTTAGTTTTTACTAGCTTGTCCATGCTTGCCATAGCTTACCTCCCCAGTAGCAAACATCTCTTAATCTCATGGCTACAGTTACCATCTGAAGAGATCTTGGATCCCAGGAAAATAAAATCTGTCACTGCCGCTACTTCCCCATCTATTTGCCAGGAACTGAGAATGCCCACCCTTGTAGTATTTCCATGTTGGATAATAATATAGAAAAGATTTATAGCAATTGGGTATGGTTGATATATGGCGTATTTCATTAGCTAAAGACTTCACATGTTTTTCGAAAATGTATAACCCACGTTTTAATTTTATGAATTCAGCTCAATTATGTAAAAAAAGAAAAAAATTAGGAAAGAAAACTATTAGTATTTTGGATCACACACCTATCTGAATTGTTTTAGAACTAGATAAAATTAAAGGGAATATTACAGGGGGGAAATTCCCAAATACACTTGTTAATAACAGAGACTTTTACACAATATATCCTCTGGTGCAGTCTCCAAGCTCCAAACTGGATGGTAGGGAATAGATCTGCCCAGAGGGTTTTCTTTATCCAAAGTACTCCAAAGAGTAGTAGTACTGATATTGCTCCCAACCGGATGTAGTGAAAAATAGACAGAGTTGCTCTACAGACCTCCAATGGTCTGACACAAACACTAATTACAAGCTTGGACAGATAAATCCCAGCAATGTATAGTGATTGGTATAGTGCAACGTACTTCTCATCCACCACTTATCCAGTATTTCAGACTAACACAATTAGGTCAGTCGAGTACCAAGAGAGTACACAGCATTACAATAAAATCTAAAATGTCTCTTAATGACTGGGTTATGCATACACCCACCAATCTTATTTAGACATAAAATATATGTTAAAATGCAACAACAAAAAAGCAACCAAACATGTTTCACCTGATCTTCAGCAGGCTTCCTCAATGGTAAGTATTATAAAAATCTATATTGTGTATCCACACATGCACAAAAAGAACCATAAGATCCACTCCCCTCCGATATACATAGTTACATTGTAATTGAGGTTGAAAAAAGACTTTCAGTCCATCAAGTTCAACCTTTTAAGATCTCCTCTGATCTGCAATATGAGGATTAGTTATTAATTAATTAGTTGTTAATTAATTATTAATAGTATAGTATTTGAGGATGAATAAAGAGTTAGTCCATCAAGTTCAATCTTTTTAGATAGCTCTTGATCTTTTTAATATGTGGACTATTTGTTGTTAATTGTTAATTGATCCAGAGAAAGGCAAAACAGAAAAAAAAAAACATTGAAACGTTGCCAATTGTCTCATAAGGGGAAAAAAAGCAAAATTCCTTCCTGACCCCAGAAACTGGCGATCAAATTTCTCCCTGGATCAATACTCCTTCGTTAGTTATGTAGGATAGCCTTGAATGCCCTCTTTATTCAAAAATATATCTAAACCCTTTTTGAAGTTATCTATCGAATTCACTGTCACCACCTCCTTTGGTAGAGAATTCCAAAGTTTAACCACCCTAACTGTGAAGAACCCTTTTCTTTGTTTAAGGTGAAATCTTTTTTCCTCTAACCTCAATGGATGTCCTCTTGTCAGTTGAAAATCTCTTGCTACAAAAAGTTCACTTGACAAAGCCTTATATTGACCCTGGATGTATTTAAATAACGTAATCATATCCAGCTCTAAAATGTCCTTTTTATGAAGTGGTGCCCAAAATTGTACACCATATTCCAAATGAAGGCGTACTAGGGATTTGTATAGTGGTAGAATTACAGTTGCTTCCCTTGCTTCTATACCCTTCTTAATACATGCTAATATTTTACTTGCCTTTGCAGCTGCTGCTTGGCATTGAGCACTGCTACCTAGGTGGTTGTCCACTAGTACTCCCAAATCCCTTTCAATATCTGATACCCCTAGATTTACTCCATTAAGAATATAAATTGCATGGCTATTTTTCCTTCCCAAATGCATAACCTTACATTTATTTGTATTAAATCTCATCTGCCATTTAGCCGCCATTTCTCTAATTTATGCAAATCCCTTTGTAGGGAAAGTACATCATTATCTGATTTAATTACCTTGCACAACTTAGTGTCATCAGCAAAAATGGAGACACTACTTTCGAGTCCTACTTCTACGTCATTAATAAATATGTTAAAAAGGAGAGGACCTAATACTGAACCTTGAGGAACCCCACTTACCACATGAGTCCAATCGCAGTATGTTCCATTTACAACAACCCTTTTGCTTCCAGCTCTAGATCCATGAGCAGATATTTACTGCAATTCCTGTATCCCTTAGTTTGCTCAAAAGTCTCCCGTGAGGCACTGTATCAAAAGCCTTTGCAAAATCTGAAAAGACTACATCCACTGAGTTGCCTATATCCAAATTCCTACTAACCTCCTCATAGAAACTAATTAGATTGGTCTGACATGACCTATCCTTCATAAATCCCCGTTGACTGCTACCTATGAACTTGTTACAATAGACATATTTTTTTATTCTGTCCTTTATAAACCCTTCTAAAAGCTTCCAAACTACAGATGTGAGGTTCACTGGTCTATAATTCCCCCGATTTGCTCTTGCTCCCTTCTTAAATATAGGTATCACCTCTGCTTTTCTCCAGTCATCTGGTAAAGACCCTGTAGTAAGTGAGTCTTGAAAGATTAGATATAATGGTTTGGCTATTACAGAACCCAGCTCCCTCAGTACCCTTGGATATATTCCATCAGGACCTGGGGCTTTATTAACATTTATTTTCTCCAATCTCTTTTGGATTTCTTCCTGCGTTAAGCAATTATTTAGTGATGGTAGTGCAGCCTCATTATGTTGCGGTGTCTCAACCACTGGTACCTCCCTTGTGTATACCGAAGAAAAGAATCTATATAGCTCATCTGCCTTTTCCTGGTCACAAATTATCAGACTGTCTGTTTCACAATGTAATATTCCTATAGCTTCCTTCCTCGCCATCTCCCCATTAATATATTTAAAAAATATTTTAGGGTTAGTCTTACTTTCCTTTGCAACTGACTTCTCATTTTCTATTTTAGCCAGTCTAATAGCACTTTTGCAAGCCTTGTTGATTTCCTTATAGTCACATAAAGCTGCCTCTGTTCCCTTCTTGTATAATTTAAATGCATGTTTCTTTTTCCTCATCATGATCTTTAAGTCATTGTTAAGCCACATGGGATGTGATTTACTCCTATTCATTTTATTTCCACATGGTACATGCCGATGAGTATGTTTATTTAGTAGGGATTTGAATGTTGTCCATTTATTTTCAGTATTTTTCGCCTGTAAGTTCTTTGTCCCAGTTATTATGTAGTATTGCTGCCCTTGGTCCATTAAAGTTAGCCCTTTTAAAATTTAGAGTTTTTGTTGGCCCCTTACAACTCTGTTATTTTGTATTCAATCTCAAATGAGACTGTGTTGTGATCACTGTTCCCCAAGGGTTCCCCTATTTTAACATTTTATATTATATCAATATTACTTGTGATGACTAAATCCAAGATGGCCCCATTTCTAGTAGGTTCTTTTATTACCTGGGCCAGATAATGATCCCTGAGTGTACTCAAAAACCTGCTCCCCTTAGCGGAGCTGCTGGTCTCAATTATCCAGTTTATTTCAGGGAAATTAAAGTCTCCCATTATTAGAACTTGCCCGTGCTTAGCTGCATTTCCAATCTGTAACAATAATTGTATTTCCTCCCTTTCAAATATGTTTGGGGGTTTATAGCATACTCCCACCAATATGCGTTTAGAATTAGCTCCTCCACTATTTAGCTCAACCCACAAAGATTCAATGTTGCTGTTCGTTCCAGCATAAATATCTTCTCTGACTTTAGGCTTAAGTTCAGGCTTAACATACAGACAGATCCCTCCTCCTCTTTTACCTTTTCCCCTATCTTTCCTAAATAGGTTATAACCATCCAGATTAACAGTCCAGTGATGAGATTCATCCCGAACATGTTTCAGTAATGCCTATTCAGCCCCATTTGTCTTGTACTGCTAATAATTCCAGCTCGCCCATTTTCCCAGGCAAACTTCTTGCATTAGCAAGAATACACTTTATGTTGCTATGGCTCTGCCATTGTGAAGTGCTTGCCACTGTATTTGAGGCCCCTATTAATACCTTCCTACTGTCTATTGTAACCCCTCCCCCTTCTCCTCCCCCATGGGTAACTAATTCACCCCTTTCCCTCTCTACCCTTTTTACCCCAATACTTCTATATAGTCCCCCCACACCTACAATTTTAAAAACTCCCCCAGCCGTTTTACCATTCTATCCCCTAACACAAAAGCTCCCTCCTCATTAAGGCGCAATCCATCCCTGCTATAGAGATTGTACCCAAGTCAGAAGTCAGCCCAGTGCTCTAAAAACCCCAAACCCTCTGCACTGCACCACTTTTTTAGCAACGCGTTAACCTCCCTAAGCTCCTTCTGTCTCCCTGGGCTAGCACGTGGCACTGGTAGTATCTCAGAAAATACTACCTTGGAGGTCCTTGCCTTCAGCTTATTACCTAGTTCTATAAAATCATTCTTTAGGACACTCCATCTTCCACTAACTTTGTCATTGGTACCAATGTGTACCAAGATCTCCAGTTCATTACCAGCCCCTCACAATAATTTATCTACCCGATCCACAACATGCCGAACCCGAGCACCCGGGAGACAGCAAACTGTTCGATTGCTGGGATCTGGGTGACAAATCACCCTGCCTACCTTCCTAATAATAGAGTCCCCTACCACCAAAACATGTCTGTTGCTCTGCCTATGCTGCCCTCCCACTTCTCCAGTAGAACTGATCTCCCGGCTGTTAGAGGGAACAGCTCTATCTGGCATTGCAATTCCTGAATGGACATCCCCAGTTTCACTCAATCTGGGAAATCTGTTGGTGTTTGCCAACTCAGAACTGGCCTGTCTCGCCCTGATCCCCCTGATTCCCCTTCTAACTGTAACCCAGCTACCTCCCTGGAAATCTTCACTAGCCCCAGCTCCTCCCTCCATGCTAGGCCCAGCTAAAAAGTGCTCTGTGAGCACCAACTCCCTTTCCAGTGGAGCAATATCACTAAGTGCTGCAATTCTCCTCTCCAGATCTCCAATTTGAGCTTACAGAGAGGCAACATGCTCACATCCGTCACAGAGGTATGGACCCTGGATCATCTGTTCCAGCAGTGCATACATGTGGTAGGATGTACACTGAGGGAGGTTGCCACTGGACTGACTCATGATTATCAGTTACAAAAATACAGTGAGAAAACAAATCAATGTATTTGTATAAAGATTGCTTTTCTACACCTTAACTCAAACAAAACAGAAAAAAAAAATAAGTTTGTTTTCTGAATTTTTTTATAATACCCCTTTCCTTTGAAATCCAACCTTTTATTCAATCCTACACACTAACTACACTTACACTAGAAATGATTGCAAGCTCCCAAGCTCGCTTTTCCCTTGTTAAAATAGACCCTGCCTACTCACAATGTACAATGATACACGAGAACAGGACAGAAAACACTGCCCTGCACCACAGAACTGATTCAAACAGAACACGACAGAATGCACACAGATAAACCTTTACACAGGCCAAACCACACCCACTCACACCTGGACACGGATTACAGCCCTCAGGAAAGAAAACACTGCACTGATTTACAGAACGGATTCAAACAGAACATGACAAAATGCACACAGATATACCTTTACACAGGCCAAGCCACACCCACTCTCACCTGGACCTTGATTACAGTCCACAGGAAAGAAAACACTGCACTGATTTACAGAACTGATTCAAAAACATATACATTTATAAGGCTTTCTCCTGCAGAGCTCTTACATCCTCTACATATGCGGTTTACGGGTGTGAAAACATTTGCAGGCTTGCGGAATTGTAGCAATTGAATAGCGATTTTAGGGATCGTAGCTCTTGCAGACCTGAAACATCAAAGGCTTAGATGGGGAGTAAGTTACGGTTGTAAAAACCGCAGGGATTTTCAGCCCGTTGCCCACAGATCATTTTGGGATCGCAAAACGACGCCAATTGAATAGCAAATTAAGCTACAGTTTCTCAATTAAATGGGGCTCTAATGGTTTAAAAATAGGAGAGATTATTTGTGATATTTGGAAGTCCATATTATTCCCTTTTTTGAGAAACTTTACTAAGCAAATTATGTGGTGGTGATATCTAGTTTAAAAAGAGATTTTAATATTGGATCAATATCTTCCTCTCTTTTTTTAGGCAGAGTAAATATCATTTAAATGATAATATAGGCAAGATTAATAATCACTCTCCCCTAAAAAAAAAAAAAAGATATGTATCCTTAACAGGATAAGCATATATAAAATATGGCAACCCTGGTCCAAAGGTGGAGTGGGCCTCCCAAATACAGAATGGGACAATATGGCTGTTTTATGTAAATATGCATTAGATTGGCTCTTTAAAGACAAACTAGAAAAATATAGGATTCAAGAACTGAAATGTATTTTTTTTGCATGATGTTAAGGAAACTTAACATACTATAACAGACAAGATGTATTGCTATATACCACAGTGTATGCATGAAGTAAAATTTGGAGATGGCTTCAAGTTGAATGGTTTTCCCATTATATGCCTTTAATATAGACTCAATATTTCATGAAGGGGGAGTGTTGAGATTGTTTGATGAGTAGAGTAAGGGTGGTTGAGGCTCAATTAGACATTTCTTAGATAAGGGAAATAAAAAAGAAAACAATTACCTTTGGAGAATTTTATGATAAGGGCATTTAGATTAAAGAATTCCCATATGCATATTTCCTGTTTAGAATTTAGATTTTCTAGCTTAAATTAGATCACTTTGGTAGGGTTCTAGAATTATTAAACTGATTGAAAATTTCAGATGCTTAAATCAGCCAAAATCTAAAATGTATCCAGGAGAAGGAAGTATTTATTAAGAAATGGATTCACAATGTTGATTTGTTGATGTCCCTTGCACTAAGGGAAGTACATATGATGATTTTTTGTTGGAAATGCAATTGAAGATTATACATCAACTGCACTCTCAGAATTCTATTCAAACTGGTGAAAGTTCATAATAACCAGTGTATAAAATGTTTAATCTAGAGCTCCCTCTAGCATAAAACTTAGAACTGGTTAAGGAATGATATTAATGCAAACATTAAAATTAATCAAGATTATGTATTTTTTTGGAGAATTAAAATACTGTAAGTATAAGAATGAAAATATCTTTGAATGGTAATAATTTTAGGTAAAAATGTAATTATAAAAGTATGGAGCTCCACAGATTTTGATTGTTGGGAAAAATCAATTCTAGAGACAAGGGAGTGATGAAGACTAGAGGCTTTAGGAGGATATGGGCCCCTTTTCTATTGCAAAAAAGGGTATTAAATGCATTTGCTAGTGAAAGTATTTAAGAAGGAATAAGACCTTCGTTTGGATTGACTTGTGGCAATAGCATGATGCTTTCCGTTTCTTGATTACGCTAGCATTTATACTGATTTGTTCCTATTTTTTGTTATATTCAGTGAAAAATGGTAATGTTTTAGTATACTACTCAAAAATTTGATGTGAATTTCTTTTTTATATGTGAATTTGTAATTGCTGATTTTGATTCAATAAAAAGGAATAAAACAATTACCTGCAAACTGTATGATAACGTTTTGTAGTCTCTCTTGAGCTCCAGTTGAATCTACTCTAAATTAATATTTTGGGAGAGGATTGGGTTAGAAGTTTCATTTTAAGATATTGAACGGAATCCATAAAATGCAAAGACAAGCTACACCAATTAGAGCAATTTGAGACTAGTTAGAAATCATTATTACAGATGAAAGTTATACACTACAGGGACTTATCCTAGCATGTTAGTATCCCTAAATGTTGGTAATTACTGTGAAGATCTGTTTCAGAAATTTAGATTTAGTGAAGACAGAAAGCAAACTAAAAGCACTTCTGTCTCCATGATGGTACTGTTTGCACCTCTTTCTTTTTTGTACCCTCTGGGTTCACTAACCATAGTTAAATCAAGAAGAGGAAGAGACCAGAATTTCCCACCCCCGACATGTCTCAATATCTGTATTAATGTTTATATAAAGTCTCTGAAGTATTACCTTCATACACTATAAATGTTTGGACATGAGAGAGCCTATTCCTGCATCACCCATCGCACCTTCGTGCATAGTCCCCTACACTGAAGCTCTACAAGTTGTGAAATGCTAACACTTGCTGTAAAAATAGTTTGCAACATGTTTCACTTTCTAATTGATTTCTGTACAAATGTTTTAATTTTTCCTATCCCAATTGTCTTCAGTGCATTTTCCTTTTAATATCTATTCTATATTTTTATATAGGTTTGTTTTGGTATGAGAAGTAGTTTGGCGTAAAAGCTGTGGTGGTTATATGGAAATAGAATCTCACAAGGACACTTTATAGCTTGGTTTCTTTCCAGTAGGCTTATTACATCAGGAAGAAGTCACACAATGCCTGAAAAAGTAAAATCGGCATAGCAACAACATTTTTTACAATTAGGTAATTTTAACAAAGCTTATTTTATATATATGACATTAACTATAGCCACTCAGACATCAGTCACTTTAAAAATAATTTTATATTTTTTTTGTTAGTTTCTTCCTCCCTCGTATTCATATCCCTTAAGATGCATCTTGGATGTATTGTTGGTTCTCGGAATGAAAGCCTGGAAATGGGTGTCACACCCAATTCCACTTAAGGAAGTCTGGCAGCATTTATTTCTGGTTCTCCACTGATGGAAGTGTGGTAGAGAGATCAAGAAACATTGGGTGTACTTCTACATCAGAGGTAGGAAATTCAGTTCATGATTTCTGCTTGAATGAGACTCAGGTGCTATACAAAAAGAATCTGAATATAAAATCCCTCACTGTTGGTGCCTCTTGTATGACCGAGATGCCCACCTACAGGATGCAGGAGTATACCTAGACTTTACACTATTGGATTAGAGAAAATATTACCGCAACTCAGTAAAAGATGCTCTGGATTACTCATTATGCTATGTCCACTACTGTGGTCAGTTTTCTATTTCAGAAACATGTTCTGTAAGTCTTTTTATGAGAATTCACACACCACACAAATATATTACTTATAATTAAGTCAGTTTTAAAGCCTTAAATGGTACATGTTATGATCCTTTCACTACTGCATAACATATTATGTTCTTACATTTATAATCCTTGGTTTTACAGCATGTAATTACTATGCCACAGACATTCCCATAATTTAGTGGGCAGATGGATGTCCTTGGAATTCTTCATACCATATTCTAAATATATTCCCAGATTTTGAGGGTCTGCTATGCTTTTCTATACAATCAAAAATTCATATTAAATTAATTTACTTTTTTTAAAACAAACATTGACAGTGGATAAAGGGAATGGTTATCTAATCTAGACTGCCTAGTTTCCTATCAATATAAAAACGTAATTCCTGCTTGATTTGTGGCTTTATTACAGAATGGAGTGTGTGAGAGGTAAGTTTGACAACAAGCATGCTGATCAAAAATCCTTAAAAGGTATCTAAACTCGGCAAGGTTCAGAAATTGTGTTTTGCATCAAATATTGTGAATTAAATACCTGGGGCATGAGAAAAAAAACATGTATGTAGCGTGTTTACAAAAAATAAGCTACTGGCTCCTGCATGTCTTTAGAGGGTGGGGAGAAATAGATAATTTGTATTCTACAAAAGTCAAATGATATTGCTGCCACTCCGGAAGGGAGCAATGGAACAACATTTGTTACAAAGGTTTGTCTCATACACATAGTAGTCATAGGTAGCATCACCTACAATTCCCAAAAAGGTGTATAATCAATGTTTAGAATGGAGATTACAATAGTTAATATATTTTTGAGCAACAGGTCATTTTTCATCAAAAAAACAGCTGAAGTGAGGAGATGAAGAGTAATTGGAGAAGATGAAATAAGTTTTTTTACTCTGGTAAAAATTACTAGTTATATTAATATAATGAAATTAGACAGCCATGCTTTATTACCTAAGGAACCTTCAAAGTTTCTTGAGTTTGATATTATGGTTTATTATTGCATTTTTATTATAGTTCTAATTGATTTATTATAGTATAGTTGTACAGAGGTTAATAGTGTTTTGGGTCAATCCATGGTACAAGCCAATTTGGAGGGTGGGACAATATGGCTAATGGATTTGTTGTCCATGTTTGTCATCTGATATGATTTTTAATGCAAAACCAAAATGTTGATTTCTTTTTTTTTTTTTGTACATCTTCATACTTACAGATCATAAACATATACAGCCTTATTAAATTGTGATTTCCAATTGAATAGGGCTCTATATAAGCACATAGCATATTTTTTACATAAGTTTTTAGTGAGTGAAGACCTTGCTTTTGAATAAAAGTTCACCAACTAAATATGTCTGTAAAAAAAATATGCTATGTGCTTATATAGAGCATTTTTCAATTGGCCAAATCACAATTTAATAAGGCTGATAATATATAGACATGAAAGAAAATCTTACAAAATAGTTAAATATTGCTTAGCATTACAAGACTTATTTGTTACAGTTACTAAAGATAAAAAACAGAACCATTTAGGAAGATCCATATCTCTTTGTATACAGTACAATCTTAGATTCAATGATATTGCTAATTTCTGTAATGATTCAGTACATTAATATTGCACTTCATGAGAAATGACTAATCCCAAATTAAATTAAATAACGACTCTATATATCTTTTTTTGGTACAATAACAAGTTTCATTAAGTAACCAATATATTATTATGTGGTAAACTAGTATCCGATTAAGCCTTAGATAAAGTTAGTTCTAGAATCATAAATATCATTAAAGTTTAGCAATTAGTCAGGTATATATCTTACAGTGCAATAAGTCTATTAACAGTTAAATAAAAATGTTATAAACTTACACCTCTATTAATCTTTCAGCTAAATCTCTGCATCTTTTTTTGACCTTACATAAAGGGGGAAGATTATTGCCACAATATTGTTAAATATAAATTATAAATACTGGTCTTCCTGCTAAAACATCCCATAAGAAATATTCAACATCAGGAATATGTTTCCAAAATATTTTTTCTAATTGGATAAATCTCTGGAATTTGCTTTTGCCACCAGTGATTATAATATATTATATATATATATATATATATATATATATATATATATATATATATATATAATTATATTTGGTCCACCATTTTGAGCCATGTTTTAAGTTTCTAGCCTCAAGTAGAATGCATGCATGAAGAAGAACTAGTGTATGGGGTACTGCTATTAATATAGTCCAATATTTCAAATTAACACAATCCCTCTATTTTTTTGGAAGTTATACATCTCTGTTGCATTTTAATAATTATGAAGAGTAAGGTAGTCGTGAATGTCCAGTACTCGGGTATTGGTAAAGACCTATCTGATAACACATTGCTTGTTACCATGGATGTTGAATTTCTTTATAGCAACATCCCACACAAAAGATGTCACGGAAGCATTGCTTAAGTTTCTCTCAGCCCACACTCAGAACCAGAAACATAACCCTGATACCATTGCCAAACCCGTGGAATATATCCTGACTAGAATATTGCCCGTCGAAAAATGACGGCAATGAAATTGTAAATGAGCTAAGGGTGTTTGGTGTATATAATGTGGCTGATGTAGCTTCGTTGGTTTTCTATGTCGTGCAAGTTTTTCGGAATATCCGTAGCTGTTTAGTGGGCTTTTTCGGAATATCCGTAGGTGTTTGGTGGCGTTTTGCGTATTTAGGGACCTTTAGCCTTGTTTTCGTTTTGTTCGGCGGACATTTTTTCTCTCGCTTAGGTGATTTTCGGGTCTCTAAACTCCGAAATTTGTGCTTAAATGGAGGAGTAACTTCACTTGCAGAGGTCCTCGGTGCCCCCCCTTGCTGTGAGTAAGCTTTTTATGTGTTTGTTGTTCGTATTTGTTGTGTTTGTAATGTTTTTGGGGTTGCACGGGTTGCGTCCTTGTTTTCTGATATCGTAGGTGTTTTTCGGCAAATCCGTAGGTGTTTGGTGGTGTTTTGCGTCTTTAGACTGCTGTAGCCTCGTTTTGGTTTTTTCTGCGGCCATTTTTTCTCTCGGTTAGAGAATTTTTTAGATTGAGGTGTAACTTTAGTTTTTGAGGTCCTGGATGCTCCCTCTTGCTATAGGTAAGCTTTTTATGTATTTGTTGTGTGTATTTGTTGGATTTTTTATGTTTTATTGTGCGCGTGTTGCGGCTGTTTTTTGCGAGGTCGTAATGGGTGGTAACGTGTCTCGTATTTTGTTTGCGTTACAACGTAAAGTTTGCGAGGGTCGCAGTTGCTGGCAAGAAGGGCCTTTGGCGCTCCTTGCCAGCAACTGCGAGGGCCGCGACTCGCGTCTTTGCTTCGCGAGGGCCGCGGGCTTGCCACGCGAGCCCGCAAGCGCTAGCAACAACTCGTATGCTCATAACTATATATGTGATCCACAACTACTTCACCTTCAACAAAAATGTTTACCTGCAAATAATGGGGCCACAATGGCACCACAATATGCCAGTCTATGGCCAACCTCGTACAGAGATTCTTATCCATATATGTTCAGAAACCCTACAGATACTACAGAGCTACATAGATGATCTGTTCATCATATGGACAGAAGTACAAATAACTCAGAAAGCGTCACAATTCTTTCAATAACTTCCACACGTCTATTAAAATTAAAATGTATTATTCTTAAGAACTGGACAAGAAGATAGAAATTTATAAATAACGTAATACTTACTGATACTACTACAGAATGATAAGTTTGGCCACGTGTTTGAAAATCAGCAACCAAAGATCTACAAAATGTATACACTAAGCCTCTAAAATTGAAAACAAGTCTCATCACAAGAAACTATTCTACAAATTATAGCTACACATAGTAATATAAGCAAAAACATCTACAGAGAACAGAATATGCTATGAAACAAACAAAAAAGAAATACAAAAAAAGCCAAAAAGCAGACATTATGAGCCCTATTCTATTAGCTGCTTGCAAATGCTTCCAACCCATAATTCTTGCTGGAGGTTTTTTTCTCTAAATGTTTAGATGTATTCTATTGACTCAAGCCTCGAATTTACTTCCTTAAGCCTAAACCCTGCCTTTTTAAGTAGGATTTCGGAGGTGTGATCATATGATCTGTCAATATTTAACCAAGACCGTAATTTACTTATTAGACACAGCCAATAGTAAATGAGACCATCATCATAGCATCAGTAAAACACGGAAGTTAGATTTAATCTGCAATCGGAAGCGAAGAATTAATTAGTGCCAATAAGTAATATTTGGCGATCAGGCGCACAATCAATCTTGTATTCTATAAAATGCATTAGATCATGTGTATTAGACCATGTAGGTTTAATGATATGTATTAACCCCTTGAGTCCCAGGATAGATATAACTTAGAAATAACATTTAAAAATAATAAGTTTTTTCATTGCATAGTTGTGGGTTTGAGACTGTTATGCATTTAAAAGCATGGGGAGGCAGAAAAAGACATTAGAATTAAAGTACAGTATTGTGTTTTTAATTGCTGTTACAGCTCTAATAAGTATTTGAAATAGTCCTAGTGATTCCTATTTAGTATTTGTAATATTTTTGACAGAAAAGTGATTTTTTTTTTCAGTTGCAGGTTAGACTTGATTTGTGAATTTGCGGGTTTGGCTGGCCCATATTGATTATGTGTTTGTAACTTGTAATCTGATGGCGAGTAGCTAATAGAATATATGGCAACTTTAATTGTGTATAAATTTACAAATTGGGCAATAGAAAAGTGCCCAATGTTAGCAAATAAATTTAAGAATCAGAATGCCAAAAAGAAAATAATTTCCATTCATGGTGGGGAAAAACAAACTCTTACTAGACCAAGATGATATTGAACACACCTTTTAAAGACCATTACACAAAATTATATAATCATACCCCCAAACTAAATACCCACATTTCTTAATACTATACAAGAGGATCTTAAAATAGCAAACCTTCCTCAAATTTCAACTTTACAAAACCAGTCATTAACATCTCATTTCACTCCAACAGAAGTATCTGAGGTTTTAAAACCTTTAAAAGCTCCAGAGCCTGATGGCTTTATAAATGGCAAATTACAAAATATTTTCCACTATACTTAATCCCTATAACCTATGCTTTACCATCTCTTACAAGAAGAAAACATCCCATCAGAAATATTAAAAACAAATATAAGCCTAATACATAAAGAACGTTGAGATACACAAATGAGAGAAAATTACAGACCAATATCTCTTTTAAATATAGATATTAAAATTGTTGAAACATTTATAACCAATAGACTAAATTCATTATTGACTCAAATTATCTATCCATACAAAATAAGTTTTATACCCACTAGACAAGCCCAAGACAATATTCGACAAATGTTGGCCTTATTTGGCTCTCCAATAATAGAAAAGATTGCACAACATTCCTATCACTTGATGTTGAAAAAAGTGTTTGACAGAATACGCTGGCCCTTTCTATTCAAAACAAGAACAGCTCAGGGATTTTCAGCCTCTTTACTCTTACCAAACGTAAAAATGGAAAGAGTTCAAATACAGAATGGTCCTAGGTGAGGCTGTCCACTATCTTCCCCTTCTCTTTGCTTTAACCTTGAACCTTTACTTAACCATATTAAGCTAAACTCTCAAATCACAGGGATAATACAAGGACAAAACTAACATAAAATCACAGCATATTCTGATGATGTAATGCTCTCATTGACAAATCCTCTCAAATTCCTCCCACACTTAATGGAATAACTAAACACATACTCCCATCTTTCAGGCTTTAAAATTAATTCAACTAAATCATAAATTCTTGCCATTCATGTTCCTCAAGACAAAATTAAATTAAACTAATTAAATTGATCTTCCCATGATCTTTCCCATGCCCCCCATTCACAAGTTATATTAATATGTTACTTTTTCACGTTTATAATATTGATATTTTTGAGATTGTTTAAAATGAAAAAATAAAGAGCAAAATAATAATTTGTATATCTGAAATTCAGACAGATGCAGCTAACTTTACAGCACAAGTTTCCTTTCAAACCCCACTAAAAAGGCCACCATCCATAGCCAAGCAATTAAACATTGAATAACGCATGCAGAAAGGTTACAAGTCCTGTGTCATTACATAGATAATAACCTCTCTCCTAAAATCAATCTGTGAACACCTGCTATAGTACAAAACTAAAGATATTACTTCAGGTATACCTCTAATAACCGTATACCAACCCGCTCTAGAAAAAATAAGCAAAATATTCCAAGATTTACAGTCACTACTAACAGAATGAAAATATATATATCCCCCCAAGTCTCCCATGTATGCATTTAGACAGCCACCAAACCTTAAACAAATATTGGCCAGCAGAACATTGGCCAATGAACAGTCGAACAGAGAAAATGTTTGTAAAGAAAGGTATCACTTTATATTGCAATACTCTGATTATTGCAGTTTAGTATAAAGAAAAGCCATTCGTAATCTAATTTGCTATTACTCTTACATAGAAAAATGTGCTCAAATCACAATACACGTCTGCTTTCATTCCTTTTTTTTGCTTCCTTAACTCAACATGTAGATGGGTGTACATGTCTTTAACAAAGGTTTGTAACTTCAAATTCAAAATGGTCAGGAGGATTCAATAAAGAAGAGACTACTATTTCTCATCTTGGTTTAACTCAAAAGGTGTAAGCCTCACATTTTCTGTTGGAAGAGGATGAATACAGGAGCTTTAGATAAAGTCATATACTGCTCAGAGCAGAATGTATTATTTGATGGTATATCTTACCATGAATACATTACTTGCAACCATTTGAGCCTATATTGCCAGATCTAATATTCCCATCCCTTTTTATTTTGTGGATGATGTCGGCAAACAGAGGGAATATGTGCTGCCTGATGATGAAACATATAAAGCTTATGCATTATAAGACTACACATTCAGAAACTTGGTATAATATACTTAATGTATGTGGCTCATGTGTGTACTATTTGTCTCCTACATGGAGGAGTAGGTGCATTTAGTATATAGAATGGGTTTTATCTCTGAGTCATGAAGATATCTCTCTAATTCTTAAGTCATATATTTATTTATAATAGTTGTGAGCATACGAGTTGTTGCTAACCCTTGCAGGCTCGCATAGCTTCGCGAGGGCCTCAGTTGCTGGCATGGATCGCCAAAGGCAATCCTTGCCAGCAACTGCGACCCTCGCAAACTTTACGTCGTAACGCAAACAAAATACGAGACACCTTAACGAGCAATTACGACCTCGCAAAAAACGTCCGCAACACGCGGACATGAAAAAATAAAAAAAACAATAAATACACACAACACATACATAAAAAGCTTACCTGCAGCAAGAGGGGGCATCCAGGACCTCAAAAAATGAAGTTACACCTTAATTTAACTCAAAAGAAAAGAGATTAGACACTAAAAAATTCTCTAAGCGAGAGAAAAAATGGCCGCCGAACAAAACGAAAACAAGGCTACAGGACTCTAAACACGCAAAATACCACCAGAAACACGAAAAACACCACAAAACAGCTACGGATATTCCGCTACAGACGCATTCCACACATTAGCCGCCATTTTAGAACAATAACTTATACAATGCGGAAGTACACAGCTATGATAACGGTTTTGTCTCGCGCACGCACACTATTACACTACACACATTCATCACGCTTACACAGCAGCTCCACACCACTAATGCCGCAGCAACATCAAAACAGATTGCCAGCTCTTCAACACAATGCTTCCTGCATATATTACTTCAAAATAGGTAAAGTATATTACTTTATTTAGCTATTAGTTATTTTATTATTATACACCAAATAGCATTAGCTCACTTACAATTTCATTGCCGTCATTTTTTGATGGGCAATACGCTAGTATATTTATAATAATATACTATTTTAAGAAATTTACTTGAACATATGTTTTTTTAGAATATAAAATACATTCTCTCATGGTACCTTTTACATGCAATTATGCTGCTTTGGAATTTACCATTTTATATGCTGCTGTTCTACTTCCAAATATGGGTGAAGATTTTGAATACACAGCCAATAAAAAAAATCCCTGCTTTAATGAATAATTGGGTATAAAAGATAAAAACAAATAGGTTGTATTTATTTTATTTTATTTTATATTTCTAAAAACAAACAATTTGCCCCTTATCAAGTTTAGATCCATACATAAAAAAATTATAACATTGGTCCTTTTATAGCCCTTTCCAGTTCATATTATGCTTTTAACGATCATAACTATTGAAGTATTTTAATTGCTCTTTGAAACAAAGAGCCCAATTCAATAGAGTAATTGTAAGTTACTGGAGCCCGTAAGTGAGGCTATAAGTTAATTTGCTATTCAATTGGCGTCTTTTAGCGGGCTCCAAACCGTTTACGGGTTACGGCTTTGAAAACTTTATGGTGGTTAAACCTGGAAATTACAGCCTCCCAAAGTCTTTGATCTTTCCCGTCCCCAAGAGTTACGATGGCTAAAAATCGCAAATCGCTATCATTAATTTTCTCCTTTCTGCTCATTAGGTCTACCTTGCTCCATCTCCATGATCAATGAACTAATATTCCTTCTTACACTTACTCTCTCATCGATGTTACCTCTCCTGACATTATTTCTGACCCCTACTCTTCCTAGATCTTCTCTGCCTCATCCTAATTAATGTATACATTTTACATGTACTAGAGTTTTATGAAAAGAAACAAATGTTATTGAAAAACACAATACAGGACGTATTTGTATAAAAGGTGGTATGTTTTATGGCTGAGAAGAAATTAAATGCAAGCTTGCAGGATTCTAATTAAGAGGAGGCAGAGAGGTTGTAGGAAGGATGAGAGTCAGAAATAGAGTTTGTAGGTAGGGAAGTGGGAAGGTCAGCGTGAAACAGAGGTTGGATATATACAGTGAATGTAAGAGTTACAAAGCTGATGCACACAGGAGTTCCAGGGTCATGCAGAATTGTTGAAAGAAGAAACGTTTAAGTGCACATTTCTAATGAATGCTTTGCCTTTTGGGTAGATTAAACTGAATGTGGGTTTCCAAATTATTTTACAACATGTAAGAACTGATCTTTCTATTAACCTTTAAGATAAAGAAAGCCAGTGCAAGAAAGAAATGGGCTGTGTTTCCAGTGTAGAGCTTGTGATGATATACCCTAATGATATTTGGCACTTTACAAGATAGAAAATCAACCTCAGAAGATGATCAACGTAAATGTTATTCTGCTTTTTGTACGTTTAAGAAAAGCCTGGTTCACAATGACTATGATATAAGCACTTCATTACGTTGACTTAAGGTTTTGGACGTTTCGTTAATTTAATGATAAGATACTTCTCAAAACAAAAATATCGGTAAGGTTTCTGCTCATTATGCCAGGTGGTAGGTCAGGATTGTGTTATTGCTATGTTATTAACTTATGAGTGAATTAAACAGACATACAGCTGGTTAATGTGTAAACAGAAAAATATACATACGGAGCACCCAAAACATTTGTTTTTCCTCATCTGGTTTCCTTTGGCTTTTGTCTTTTAGTATATAACTAGTGGATTGGATTTTTATATTTCTGTTAAATATGCAGCCTCACTATTTCGCAGCCAGACGTGTCCATTTCAGAAATATGTGTTGAAGCCAGCTGGCTTTGTCACTGACATATTTATATAGTGAAAATATAACCTGTTTTGATTTTCAACGGATCAGATGGAATCATTTACTTCACTCCGTAGTTTCAGCAGTCACTGCCTCATGAGACAGGCCCTTCGGCCAGCATGTGTTACTTCTAGGCATCATGCTAGCTACTGTTGGTCTGTGGCCTTATGTTACTTCTGGACGATAATAGTGTGTCAGCAGGGTAGGAAAATAAACTGCACTGCGCTAAATGTATTTTACACCATAGCAGCTAGATGCCAGCTTGTCACCTCTATATCTGTATTCGGACATCTGCTGGTAAGGCCCAGGTAGCACATTGTAGAATATAAATGATATTTTCAGCCCAGTTACTCAACTATTATGGGACCTCATATCTGCACATTTGCTGTTAACATGTTTGGATTTGTTCTGTAAAAATTAACGTTATCCTTTTTATGCAAAGTGGCCGTAACATTTCCAATAGACAATTTTTGAATCAACATGGTTAAAATAGCTCACAAAACTTTCCTTAAAATTAAAGCTAAATGAAAAACAATTAAATTAAAAGGAACTTTATTGCGTATCTACTGTATCTTTAAAATTAGCACCCCTTGAAAAGTACACACAATCTAGTTGGATGAACGAATAGTTAATATACTGGGGGCCCCCAATCACTACTTCACTATATCACTTAACAAATAGTCACACTGTATGTAATATATAGCATCAAAAGATATAAAATACCAGATTAAAAAATGCCAACCATGGACATAACAACTTCATGTTACACAATCCAATACAAAGTCGTACTAACAATGTACTGCACAGTAGTTCCTTGTGTCTCATTACAGATACCTCCTATTTGAAGGGCTATGGTGTGCCCCACAAGCTAGCCAAATGCCCTGCAATAATAGGAACATGACATCCATAGAAAACAAAAATTGTATGATACGAAGACTAGGTTGGGTGAAAGTGAATTGAAACAACTCATGAATTAAAATAACTAATACACACAGCTAAAAAAAATTTAGCCTTATAACAACCCTACTGGGAGCAGAAAACTACCGAAGTGATGTGGGTTTCACTCAGACACCCATATAATATAACCCTATTGGGTGAAAATAATTTGCTTAAACACATTAAGCACTAAAACGGTAGGATTTTCCCCGTTTCTCCGCACTACTGGCTTTCTCAAAGGCTAATGAGGCTATCATTACAATTCAACTTAAATAAAAACGGTACAGATGTATATATCTACAATGAGGATTAAACATTTCTGGACATCATTTAAAAAAATAAAATAAACCTTCATTAAATTAAAAAGATAACAACAAAACAAATAACAGATTATTAAGTCAAGAGAAAAGTCTGTTTTGGTATAAATGCATTTCTGAATAACAGACAAACTCTCAAATAAATATTACTCTATAAATATGGAAGATTCAGTAAAGGAATGGCTGAGACCTTTAAGTGCCAATTCAATTTCAATATGTTATTGTTAAAACAGCCACAGAGACAGTTGTGTCCCAAATTATCATAAAATTATCCAACGAATAGCTAACCCAAGAAGTATATTTTACACTTTGTCAGCCTGGTCAGTGAGCTGAAGCTGATCTCAGATGGTATACAGTGCCTTGCAAAAGTATTCACCCCCTTGACTTTTTACCTATTTTGTTACACATTACAGCCTTAAGTTCAATGTTTTGTTAATCTGAATTTTATGTGATGGATCATAACGCAATAGTCTAAGTTGGTGAAGTGAAATGAGAAAAATATATACATAAAACTATTTTTTTGAAATAGAAAATTGGCATGTGCGTATGTATTCACCCCCTTTGTTATGAAGCCCATAAAAGCCTCTGATGCAACCAATTACCTTCAAAAGTCACATATTTAGTGAAATGATGTCCACCTGTGTGCAATCTAAGTGTCACATGATCTGTCATTACATATACACACACCTTTTTTTAAAGGCCCCAGACGCTGCACCGCCAAAGCAAGAGGCACCACTAACCAAACAAGTCAGGGTTAGGTTATAAGAAAATATCCAAATCTTTGATGAACCCCAGGAGCACCATCAAATCTATCATAACCAAATGGAAAAAGCCTGCCAAGAGATGGCTGCCCACCAAAACTCACGGACCAGGCAAGGAGGGCATTAATCAGAGAAGCAGCAGAGAGACCTAAGGTAACCCTGGAAGAGCTGCAGAGTTCCACAGCAGAGACTGGAGTATCTGTACATAGGACGACAATAAGCCGTACGCTCCCTAGAGTTGGGCTTTATGGCAGAGTGGCCAAAAGAAAGCCATTACTTTTAGCAAAAAACAAAATGGCACGTTTTGAGTTTGCGAAAAGGAATGTGGGAGACTCCTAAAATGTATGGAGGAAGGTTCTCTGGTCTGATGAGACTAAAAATGAACTTTTCGGCCATCAAAGAAAACGTTACGTCTGGCGCATACCCAACACATCACCCAAAGAACACCATCCCCAGAGTGAAACATGGTGGTGGCAGCATCATGCTGTGGGGATGTTTTTCAGCACCCAGGAATGGGAAACTGGTTAGAGTTGAGAGAAAGATGGATGGTGCTAAATACAGGGATATTCTTGAGCAAAACCTGTACCACTCTGTGCGTAATTTGAGGCTAGGAAGGAGTTTCACCTTCCAGTAGGACAATGACCCCAAACATCCTCAAGTCAACACTTGAGTGGTTTAATGAGAAACATGTAAATGTGTTGGAATGACCTAGTCAAAGCCCAGACCTCAATCCAATAGAAAATCTGTGGTCAGACTTAAATATTGCTGTTCACAAGTGCAACCCATCCAACTTGAAGGAGCTGGAGCAGTTTTGCAAGGAGGAATGGGCAAAAATCTCAGTGGTAAGATGTGGCAAGCTCATAGAGACTTATCCAAAGCGACTTGGAGCTGTGATTGCCGCAAAAGGTGGTTCTACAAAGTATTGACTTTAGGGGGGTGAATAGTTATGCACATTGACACCTTTTCTGTTATTTTGTCCTATTTATTGTCTGCTTCACAATCCATGTTAATTCCAGGTTGTGAGGCAACAAAACATGAAAAATGCCAGGGGGGGGGGGGGGTGAATACTTTTGCAAGGCACTGTAGTTTTAATAAACAAACACTTACACTTGCGCTCCTTGCAATGTGCAAGGAATACCATACATATGGCCAAACACATATTGACTTTTCAATATTTCCACATAAGGAATAATACATTATATGGATACAATAGCTAGGCACCAATGCATACATATGTTTACAAAAGTATAAAAGATATAACCTTCATGTTAAAGGTTAAAACAAACCAAAAAAGAGAAGAATAGAAAAAGGGGGAAAGAGAAAAAAAGGGGGGCAAGCCATTTTTATATCAATTACAGAACAAGTCTGTACAAGTTCCAGATGATCGTTTTAACTCCAAAGCAATCAACTGACACATTTCACAGGAAATAAATATATATACAGTAAACAGGTACAAATTAACAGTTCTTGATCCAGAACACAAAATTCTGAATTCCAAATTAAATGCCCACAGGACAAGTTACTCTGTGTGGGGAAAGCATAAGCAATTGTGCCTACTTAAATTTCATATTTTATAAAATAATGACTATAACTTGAGTGAGAAAGGGGATGTTAGATTGTTTCCATTGATGAGTTATAGCTCTCCTCATACCTAAGGTAATTTGGAATGCCAAGGCATTTTCTCTTCTAGTTAATTGTGGATGAGGACCTGTTAGAAAAAAGGAGGATCAGTTGGAATTGGAAAGTATAGACAATCAATTAGGTAACTTTAGGCCAGAGAGGGTAAGCTTGGCAAAATTCCACTAAATATGATTATATGCATCTCTTTGTCCACATCCGCTCCAACAAGCTGGGCTACTTATGGATCCAATATTGCACAACTGGAAGGAGTGAGGTACCACCTTCATGAGGGTCTTGTAGGATTGTTCCTTAAACAAATCTCTTTTCATCTGTTCAAATTTTATGTCCCATATATCTTGCCAATCCTCCCCTGACAAGGTTTCACCCAAATCCCTTTCCCATCTAGAAACATAAAGCCGATTGCCTGGCAATTGTACTGAAAATAGAAGGGAGAGCATAATTTAGATACCATTTTATCAGGAGAATGATTTCAAAGACACATTTTTCTAGAGTAGTTAAAAGGTGTTAAACCAGTTTAATCAATATGAGGTTGCAAGGCAAAGCTCCTGACCTGCATGTATCAAAATAAGTCATGTGGGGATAAAGTAGTTCTGGATTGAAGTTTGTTTAAATAGATTATTTTACCACTAACAAACATGTCTTTAAATCTTGCGAGATCAGCTAATTCCAAACCCCTTAAAACGTATTTAATATCTAGCCAAGAGGGAACATTGTACTCAGGAGTAGTGGAGTTAGAGGGGATGGGGACGGGATTATATCAAACTTTGAAGTTAAAAAAAATCCATAATGATGAGTGTGTTATGTGCAAAATCAAGTATTTCTTTAGATAAACCCATCTCTGTGTATTGTGGGAGATGTCATGCTTGAATTTGAGCTAATTGTGCTGCCTGTTAGTAAAAATATTTGGAACAGCAAGTCTTACTTTCAGGTTAGGAAAATATATTATTTATATAGCAATTCTAGGTTGTCAGTTATTCCATATAAAATTATCAATCTGAGATTGTAATGATTTAACATCCATTTGGAAGAGTTTGAAAGCGGTACAGCAGACGAGGAAGTAGGTTCTTGTCCAAGCCAGGAAATGGCTCCATTGATATAGGTCTCTATATGACCTAGCAATATTGATAACTAAAATATTTGAGAAGTTGCAACAGGGTTTAAAATTAAAACAGATTTCTATGGAGTTTCTTAAGATGTGTTGGCATATAGATATTCAAAATAGAGATTTGTCTGAATTAATTTTGTATCTGGAAAAAGAGAAGTAGATCTATTCATTTAATTAAATGATTTAGAAAGTGTTCCAAAGAGAGGTCAAATAGTGAAGGGAGGAATACCAAAAGCTTAAAAGAGATAGGGCCAAAGGACTTTATTGAGTGACTTCTCAGCATTATGAGAGAAAAATCAAGGGTATCTTTCCATATGCTTGAAGCCAAATTAGGTCTATAATATTTTTTTTTATCTTGAGCTTGTCTACTATTGAAGAAGGAGTCAAGTAATAATGTTAGCTATAAATTTTGACCAATTGTTTATGTTACTATTAAGATGTGAGATGGACCTGTAACTGGAGCACTTCATTAGGTCTTGACCCTCTTTGAGAATGAGAACTATATTTGCCTGCAGCATCTCTAGAGGTAAATCATTTTTTTAATGAAGAGAATTGAAAAGTAGATATGGACCTAAAATACAGGCAAAAGATTTCCGGATTTTCTGGAGATTGGAGGATTTTAGAGATTTAAAAACCTTTGTTAATTCTACCTCTAGGAATAAGTTTTCAAAAGATCTGCTTGCTCCACGAACATTGTGTCAGTGTTATTTGACTTTTCTAATACTTCTGCTTAGTGCATTTCATGGCATAAGTGATTTGTGATAGAAGCAATGGCTTAATTGCTCAGATTATGTGTTCTCTTCTGGATGGTTTCCAACTTTAATCATTTTTGACTAAGGACAACTAAATCCTTTGTGTGCTGCTTGCAAAAATGTGAAACTAAGGAAAAGTTTCCCTATTTTTAATATTAAAATACACTAGCTAAGTGTTTATTTGCCTATTTAAACATAATTTTATTAACAATTGCTTAAAAGTTCTGTTTTTCAGCATAGGTCTGCCCCTGTGGCTCAAGAATACAATGTTTATTTTTAGTATTAGATGTACTAGCCAATCATAGACTTTGTCTCAGTAGCAGTTAGCATCAATTAACCACATCATCGATTCTCAAATAAGATTCATGGTGCAATCTCTTTCACCTGACCAATACCAAACACAAAGTTGAAATAGCTTAAGTAAAAGCATCTGTATAAAAGTACTATCAAACTCTAAAGATTAAGGCTAGGATAAAACAGTTAATGTATCATTTGGCCATCACAGTATAGTTAAACGTATCTATATAGTCACTCACTGTTCCTTTTCCCCAATCAAGGATATTACATTTTGTTTGACTTTTGCTAAACTCCTTGAGATTTCTGTAATCCACACCAAAACCCATTGATCACTGTGCCTATGAAAATCATCAGCAAACCATGGACAGGTAGCACATAGGCCGAATTGTACATCTTTGGTTTGGTATTTTCACTGGTCTATGCTTTTGGTTTCAGTTGACGAATATGCTCCAAATATAGCGCTGGTGAGCTGAAACTTGTTTAAGAGTGATAGCCATTATATTGGAAAAAGCTTCTACATAATATTTGTCCTCAGCTATAGATCTCTTACTTTGTTCAAATTTTGTTTACCTTGTGATTTGTTCATTTGTTATCCTTTGTGAAGATAACATTTCTTCTATGCTCAGTAGGTGATTTTTTGTTATTTGTATATTGATACATGTGATTTTTAATAGGGGACATCAGGTAATATATTTTGCAACAAAAATAATTAAGTTGGCAAATACATTTTCGGCAAAATTGTTAATAGCTGTGACCACAAGAAAGAAAGGTAAATAGGGAAAATTTGATTGTAAATTTTTGTGTGGTCAGAAATGTGTTTATTTTTCTCTCCTTAAGAAGAAAAGTTTGAAACAATTTTCTGTTGGCCAATATAAACAGAACTTGATTGAATTCTGTCTTCTCAACCACTATATAACTATGATGACAGCTTTCTTGCAATGTCAGGCTCAAGATGCATCTTGAGTAATATATTCTTTGCTAGAATACCAGGCAATTCTTACCTGAGCAGGAAGAACAGCAAACCCCAGACGTACGTTGAAGCGGAGCTCAATAAGGCACAGTGAGCAAGGAGGTGTCAAATCACAGAACAAACTAACCTAAATGAGTTAGGTCTATGGACATGATAACCCACTCTGAGTGCGGCCTCTTTCAGCTCACTTGTGCCCTTCACAGGGAGAAATGTCCTGTAGTATATCAGTCTAGTCCCACTCAAAAGAATGTCCCAGCCCCGACATACCAGGCAATTCTCCCCTGAACAAGAGAAACAGCAAACCCCAGACGTACGTTGAAGCTGAGCTCAATAAGGCACAGTGAGCAAGGAGGTGTCAAATCACAGAACAAACTAACCTAAATGAGTTAGGTCTATGGACATGATAACCCACTCTGAGTGCGGCCTCTTTCAGCTCATCTGTGCCCTTCACAGGGAGAAATATCCTGTAGATTTAATTAACCGACTAGTATGAATCATACAACTGTATTACTTACTGCTCACTGACTGAGAAGGGCAAGCCCCAAAAATCAATCCCTTTTTGCCGCTTTCAGAGCTTCCCATGAATAAAGCAAGCACACAGTGGTACATCATCAAATGCCCTCTTCCAGATGCTTCCAATGTCCCTTTAATCTTTTGATAAAAGCCAGTGAAAATTGGCCACCAAGAGAAGAATCAATTTTATGAGGTATAGTGTACACATCTGAGTATCCAACCTCACAGAAATGATTGGCAGATGTGTATAGAACAATAATACCAAAGAATACAGTGGCTTTAAAATAAAATACAGTAAATTTTGTATTTTATGGATTATTGTGGGACTGGATATCAAGACTTATAAAATAAATTAAGATCTGACTAAAAAAAATTTCATAACTTGCTCACAAATTCATGCATATGAAACCTTGTGCAAGTGAAACAAACTGGTCACCTTAATATCACCCTAGAATATCACGATTGGAACTGTAGCTTAAGTGGAAATAAAGGCAATATTATGAGATCACTGCTAAAGCTGAAAAGTGCTGTTATTTATCATAGCGCAAGAAGAAAAAAAAAGTACATTTACTTTACGGGATTTCCAATTTGGTCAAAAAAGCTGAATATCTGAACTTTTTAATATGTTAAGATGCTTAACCTACTACACTTAGACCTACTAATCAAAGCAAAATCTAAAGCAACTAGAATAACTAGCGGCAGCGGCTTTACCGTGATTATTGGTCCCTTTAACCAATGCTGTGATCAACAGAAAGAACATGCGTTTCGATGAGAAACATACTCCTCGATTGCAAGTTGTTCATATAATGTTAGAGGAGATTTTTTCTTCTCAACTGTGATCTAAAACATGTTTTTTAAAGTCTGAAAATCCTTTCTATTAAATTAGACTTAGTGGCAAGCTTATGGTTCTCTGATTTTAATCTAGAATGGAGAAGCGATTTAAAAATCTTATCTAACAAACTCTCTTTAACTTTTTAAGTACTGAACACACATAGCACTGCAACCTCCGGTACTGGAACAGCTCTAATAACTTAATTAACAACAACTAGTACCTTGTTATGTATGCATTTCTAAACACAAAGCAAAGCTGATACCCTAACACAGGAATGCATAAGTTTGGTCATGGAGGGCCACACACAGCCCTGGCTTTGAAGGTTTCCTTTCTGTGCACCGATGAGTCAATTGTGAGGACTGCAGGAGCGAACCAGGGATATCCTCAAATACAGGCATGTGTGTGGCTCTCCTGGACTGAACTTGTACACCCACTGCCCCATTATAACACTCATGTTTTACTATTGAGATTCTGGATAAGTTTGGCAAACCGTAATGAAGAAAAAAAAAATGAATTCTAGGTCAGTTGAGCTTGAAAATAAAACAAATATTTTCTGACATGTCAGCTGTGCCTATACTTATATTGTGTGTCATTCAGTCGTGTCCGACTCTCTGTTAGCTCATGGACTGTAACACACCAGGCACATCTTTATGTCCATGGTAATGAAGATCAACTTGGTTTTCCCATCAGAGATACTGGAGTAGGTTGCCAGTTCCTTCTCCAGTGGGCCGCAGTATACAGCTCTTGGTATTCTTAGGTGGTCTCCCATCAAAGTACTGACCAGGCTTAACCTTGCATGGCTTCAGGATGGTGTGACCTCTTGGTTCCCTGACTGGACTATACTTATTGTAAGTTACAATATATTATGACATCAATGCAGATATGTAATACATAACTGAAGCAGATGTAATCATTTTAAATAATGAGGTACGCTGCTCACAGAATACTTTTTAGTGTTCAACATCCATTTATAAACTATAATCAGACTGTATAATTTATGCATAGAAGTATATATAACCTATAATTTATCAGCCCATTGCCATTCCAATTGAAAAAGCAATAGTTAAATATTATTCTTTATTAGAATTTGCTGTTAAATTATAGCCAAAATCTGTAACCGGGCCGAATTGAAAAACATGGCAATAAGAACTATTTAACCTTCAAGCACACAACTCAGCTGATAATTTTTTTCTTCCTAGCACCTAATAAAACGGTTTCTTGCAGAATTGTGGAAAAGTTAAGTACAGTCCTGTCTTATTATAAAGTTTCCTGTTACAAGGCCGTATGGTTTACACATATGCTATTTTTCATTGTAAACGAGAAAAAGTCCTCCATATAACACACTCTTTGTTGTAATACTCCCCACAATTTCCCTCACGGCAAAGTCTGTAATGAAAGTAATAGGAATTCAGGCGGTTTGCTGGTTCCTTTCCGGTCTTTTGTGCCATCTTAGTTTTTACTTCTTTTTTTACTTCCTCTTGTGACCCTTTGTTTTTGCTCCATCTTGTAGTTCTAATGTTTGGTTATTACATGATATGAATAGACACTTTCTCTGTACATTAGAGACTAACTGGCAACTTAAGTAACAGTGAGCACAACTGCAGACATCTCAGATTTCTCATATGTCAATGGAAACCTCTACTGAGTTGTAAGACTTGTCCCAAAAGCCAACAGTTCAACAGACGAAATGTCAATCAAGGCCTTACACCTAAACATTCAGGAGAGAAATGAATATATTCATTTATATCAGTTGGGAAGTCCCAATAATAATATGCTACGTACTACGGAGACATCCACAATATAGGAAATACCAGGTAATAAAAAATGTTCTTAAAAAAGGATACAGACAAAAACATATTTTCCTGAAGAGAAAGCATAGTAAATAGTAACCAAATATTTCAGGTTTCAAATAATTACCTTTTTGTGTATTTCAGAGCAATATAGCACATTTTATAGATTTAATGTTCAGAGTTCACACTTTACCTATTTTAGTTCACTTTTAATTACAAGTAAAAGTACAGTAATGGAAAAATTTCAACTGGGATGACTTTGATTAGGCTATCTTGGTATGGCTTGAATAGTTCTCAGTTGAAATCTTTTGTTTCCTTTCACTAGTGCTTAGGACAAAAAGTGGTTGAGAGGAGTAAAGATTTGTCCATTAATGAGGCAAACTGGGTTTTTAAATTATATTTTCTGGCTAAAGCTTTGATTTGCTGCTGATTGCACATGTATTTTTATGTTAATTGAAGGTATATCTAAGTTTCCCTGTTTTTACCTTTTTCTAATCTAACACATGCTGCTTATATCAGAAACACACATTACAATGAATCATTCTATATACATACAAACTTATTTTTTTATATATTTGTTTCCACACCCCCAGAGCTGCTTACATAGGCACAGTGAACCTCCCAATAGAAACACTGCATTTGGGTACAGTTTTTAACGCTTTCCTAACCTTCAAACCAACAGCAGCACAATGCAGAGATCTTACAGAGCAGTGTCTGGCTCCTCCTATTTTTTTCTGCAGAGGACTACACATGCCATGATTCCTTTCTGTACAAGATGATGATGTGCCTGCTGTCATATCTTTTACTGAACATGCCTAGTCGGAAACAAAGCCTAGACGTTTAGTCCAGTCCCAGGCAAAGCCGGTCACTAAACTAAGAAAATATTAGTATTTATATTAGTATTTATAAAATATTTGTTTTTATTATTTTAATCTGTGTACTCGAATAGTCTATGCCCAAATAAAATTAGAACAGTACTTGTAAATGCACTACCTTGGACCTTTAATTGTATATGTATACAATCTATTAGTGGATAATATTATGACACTAACTGCAGCCACTGTTTACTATATCTTCGGGGGGTTAGGGCAGAAGTATTCAACCTTTTAATACCAAACGCCCACTTTTGATGGTAAAACTTTCTTGCAGCCTACCAGTACCGCAGTAACTCAATTTATCTAATTTCTGGTTACATAAATATATGACCCTAGCTATGTATCGCCCTGTACTTACTAGATAGTGATCTGGTCCTGACTGCTGTCCCTAGGCTCAATCACTAGCTCTCCAACCAGCCAAGTGTGTGCTGCGGGTGTCCGGTGTGTGACATCAATCGTCAGCGACTCTACCTAGCGATTACCTCACCGCACACCCTGAAAGCTTGAATATCCCACTAGGGGGTGGTAAGAACCAGATGACTATCACTGGTCTAGGGCATTGGTAGGCAACTTTAAAAATGGGTTTGACAATCCTTTAATTAATCTAATTTGTATTAAGTTACATGATGTATATAAAGTGATGTGAGTGCCTAATAATCTTAAATAAATTGAAATTCAAATGTAGACTCTACCAGTTAGTGTGGTTCCTGCACTTGATTTCCCCTATTGAGGTGTCCTGTGTACATCAAGTGTTTGGATTTTTTAAATTGTATACAGATTGCATCCTTATTTCATCAAATTACACATTACAGTTTGTAAAATCCTGAAATCATCTAAGATCTGATCACTTACACTTTTCCCCCCACAAGAATGCCACAAATATGTTACCCTTCACCACCATCTCATATGCCATTCTCCAGAAAAAATCAATGCACACATATCACCTCTTCCCCAACACCAAAACCATCATATCCCATTACATCAAAACAAGTCCATCATCCCATACTCCGCAGCAAACGGAATTAAAGTTGTGGTACATTTTCCCTGACAGAGATAACCTACTTTACCTTATAAAAATAAAATATGCAGTGGAAGTTTGAATTTAGCAGGCAGTGGAGACATACACCGTAACAATTGTAATTAGATTGGTTCAAAGATGAATCAAAGTTTTATTTCTAAAGAGATAATAAAGAGTTCTTGCTCATCATCATTCTACTTTATCAAAAGGATATCATGTAAATGTGAACATTAAGTTGTTCTTTAAAGTGCAACTGGGTCCAAAATCATGTATTTAAAAAATAATATTTTAATCATTCCAAAAGGCATTTAAATTATCTATTGTATAGAAAAATTGACACAATGGGATTGTTTTTTCCTCATTTGATCTGACATGTTATAGGAAATAGGATGGACAATAAGTCTTGTGGAGGTCTGAATGGCAACTGATCGTCTTTGTAATACTATTCAATTTACCGTAGTTCAGATCAGATAAGAAAATACAATTAGCAGGATCCATATGAGTGTTTGTTAAAACTCCCTCTCATTTCATTAAGAAGATAAAGAAGGATCAAACACATTGTGTTTTACCCATTTCTGTAATACATTTTTTTTTTTTTTTTACTAATCTAACATGCAAACAAACATTGGTAATGTATAAAATGCATAATATATTTTTTTGTATTAAAGTGGCCCTTTAAATATAAATGGATACATTCTAATACAGCCCGATTAGTTCAAACTACTTATTACTTCAAATTCTACTTCTGACTAATTCATGTTAGTAAGTATGACTACATTTACCTCTTTTTTGTGTTACAAGAAGCAATAGTTTTATGGATATGCTTTATTTTATTTCACTTCTAAAGTTTTGGGGCCATCTAGTGGGCACTGTTAAATTCAAAAGTAATATTTGTGACTTTAATTTTAATCAAGAAATCTTTGCATGCACTAGCATTTGCTTATGGATAATAGAAATAAACAAAATAAGTGCCAAAATCTTCCCACTCATGAAAGTTTCTTAGGCTTGAATAATATTTTCAAGACTGATGTGTCTGCCAATCTGTGTCATAATAGATAACTGGGTGCCCCAATAATATAACTGAACATCTCAAGCGATGGTTTTATGGTACTACTTACTTACTCAAGGCTTAAAGGTATATGAAAGTGAGCTGGGTTATTAATGCATCTCATAGAGGGGAATTTATAGTGTCATGAAAAAAATCCAAAGTAAACAATTAAACCGTTAGCCTGAAGTTTGCTGAATTTCTTGGCTTGTTTCATACACTTGTAGACTGCAGTTCACCAGTCTTCACTTAACGTAACAGTTGTGTTTGTACTAAGATTTTTTAGGATACTTTAGGAGTTCTAACTGAAGCAACCCTTTAAAATTGGATAAAACTGTAAATTATCCATTGTTTGGGAAAATTAGGCAAAAATCTCCACTGCTATCACAAATGACATCAGGCAGTGTGATTACATATGCACACATCACATGGATACGGGGATGATAAGTCATAATAACTAAAAAATGTATCGTTGCCAGATGACTTCAACGGCTTCCACAAAAACAAAGTAGAGTCACATAATAGAAAGGAGACTGGCCCAGAATATCAGGCAGGTAATAATCACTTTAAACCCATTTTATATACAGTTGACTTTATTGTTGAATTTATAAACAGACATTTCTTGAGTGGTGAAGTATATACTTGCAGTTCTTTATTTGGTGGTTACAATGGCCCTTAAATTCCACTCTTCACTTATTGTTTAAAGGTATATCTAAGTGTCACGATCTGCTTCTTCAAGGTTGATTGATATGAACCTAGTTCAAACCTACCCCCAAAAAATGTGTCTTGTTCTCCGTGGCACAAAAGATAGCTTCTGAAGAGGACAATGCCCAAAGGTACAGGTTACTAATGGCCTCCTGCAAGACCACTCCCCAATTCAAGGCACAAACACAAAAAACAGACTCACACCTTGGATATGTGAAACTAGACTGAACCTTTATTGAATCATGGACACAACATCTCCCATACCACACCCTTGTGTATATTTGTGTATGTGTGTGATGAAACACATCTGCCTTGTAACCTTGGTTGTTATAGAGTACTTGAGATAAAACTCATCAAATGACAGATGTCTATAGCTGGCTAGTGAAAAAACCTTGATGATAATCTCAAGTGTTTGCAAAGTACTCATAAGGAGCAGTCAGCTGCCTTGAATCAAGGCCTGTATGTGTGCAGATGCAATGTCCTGCAGATAACTTCTGGGCAGAGCATTTTACCATTTCCACATATATTCTGTTCTATATCAATTTCTCTCTATTACATATTATAACTAGTATACATGATAACAATGTACAGGCAACATATTACCACACACAATTATACATAATCACAATACAACAATGTCATGCTCCCTTGGCCATATCCATAATTAAAGGGAATATTACAGTCACTAAACAATGTAATCATGACACTAAGTTTCCCTGTGTTTACCCTTTTCTAATCTAATACACACTGATTATATGAGAAAAAGACATTGCAATGATTCATTCTATACAAATACAAATGTATTCCAAATCCCCAGAGCTGTTTACATGTGACCAGTGAACCTACCAATAAAAACACAGCATTTGGGTACATTTTTTAGCCCTTTACTGACCTTCAAGCGGAGAGCAGCACAATGCAGCTCTACAGAGCAATCTCTGGGCTCCTCCTTGCTTCCTTGTACAGGGGACTACATGCCCCATGATACCTTACTGCACAAACTGCCATCACAGATTGATACAATGTATTCGCTTCCTGTGATTGGGGTGTTAACTCTGAATAATAACTGCTTGCAAACTCAAGAAATTTAGAAAAACTTTAGGGTAAGTTTAATAATCTTTATTTTGGTATTGTTTCATGCACAAAATGTTTTCATGCACTGCTGATTCTCCTATATCAAATGCATTTATAATCCAGGAAATTTAAATATGCCTTTAAGGCAGTGGGTCCCAAAAGTGTTTGCAAGAACCACCAACAGCTCAGGTTGTGAGGATATCGTCATCTAAATTTAAGCATCTTAATAAGAATCACTTAAAATACAATTGGCACACCTGCACTGCATGGATATTCTGAAATCTTGGCTTTTTGTTGACCACTTTAAGTCAGGTTTGGGATTCACTGGTTTGTTTAAAACAATAGCTCAAATAATTGTGGGTCGATTTGATGGGCCATCATTCTGCATTTGAGATATAAAATCACTGCATTTATGTTATATAAACTATTAGCCTTACGTTAAATTCAACAGAACACTCATACAATATTTAGAATATTTCTTTTCTAGCTACTTAATTTATTGTTCTTCCGTATGCTGATTTTCACATACACCAAGAGCCTGTTTCACTTGACTAATATAGGCCAACAAGAGACATATACAAAGGCAAGTCAAACTGCAGAAAGTTTTTCAAGGATTGAAATTGTTACAAAAATAAAATCACCCAATTTATCAAGTAGCTATATTTATGTAATAGTCACAGCAATCAATACATAATTTTCTGCTGACAAATTTATACATCCCTTGAGAAATGTCAGTGCCAAAATCTAAGCAATATAACCCAGCAGGGATTATCGCTTTTGTTCCAATTTATGATAAATTTTCAAGTGGCCTTTTAGGATGGAGTGGATTCTCATCCTGTCACTCCAGTTTTTCTCATCCTGAAAACGTTTGTGTTATTAATGAGATGATTTTTATTCTTGTCATTACTCAGGCCCAGAAAGGTTGCTCCGTTGAGAGCAGCTTAGATAACATCCGTTATGCTAAAAGAGCAGGTCATACTGGGAGAAAATATTTCCAATATAAACAGTGCAACGACATTTATGCAATTTTTTCTAACAGTTCATAATTACTTTCAACACTTACAAGTGCTATTATTATTATAACTAAACTACCGACTGCACAACGTCCTGAACAGGATTAGATATCAAGCATCCATTTATATTACCAGATTATAGGACCACTGTGGTCATATTTTTATATTTAACCGTTTTGAAGAATTACACTTGAAAAAATGCAACGTGTTTAAAAAAAAAACAAAAAAAAAACAGCTTCTAGTATATTATACACAGGTATACTCATGTGGAATCAGCCATATTGCTTTTTTACAGATCACTTCCTGAGGTAGGAGAAGACATTAAAAGTACAGGAAGTAGGTGTCTGCACAATGGAAATATGGCTGTAAGAAATCCCAGCAATTTCAGCTGGACTATAGGAAAACTCTCTAGTTTAAACAGATAAACCCACCTCAGGGTGTGGTAGGTAGTGAATGCCTGCAGCAAAGAGAATTACATTGAAGAAATTGAAGGGTTTAGTTTTTATTTTAGTAACATTTTGCCCATTATCATGCTTTGTTCATCAAGACAATTTAGAAAAAAATTGCCATGTTTTTTTTTTAAATGGAAGAGTAGAGAGAAAATGGAAACATGGAAGGGAATTAATGAAATAAAGTTTTGTTGAGGGACCACTGAAAGAAAATGCTGGACTTTTTCTACGGGAGTGAGGTTTGCCAAACTAAGAGACGTCCAACTAAAGTTTATACAATTGTTTTGGAAAGGTATAATTAGTAGTCTACAATTAATAGTTTTAAACATATCAAGAATACCCTATTCTATTGGGCACTGTGGTTCTATAGCTAAAATATCATAATGCCAAAGGGCAAATTAAGCTCTAGTCACATGTAACATACACTGACAGGTTCTTTAAGACAAATCTCAGCAGGCATTTACCGTATTTATCGGCATATAACAAGCACCAGCGTATAATACGCACCTCATTTTAAGAAGGGAATTTCAGGGGGGAAAAAATTCAAATAAAGAACTTTGAAGCAAAATCCTCAACCCCCTCCTCAACCTCCCTCCTCCACCCCCCCCCATCCTCATCCTCCTTTCTCAACCCCCCTCCTCATCCTCAACCCCCTCCTCAACCTCCCTCCTCCACCCCCCCATCCTCATCCTCCTTTCTCAACCCCCCTCCTCAGCCTCAACCCCCCTCCTCAACCTCAACCCCCCTCCTCAACCTCAACCCCCCTCCTCAACCTCAACCCCCCTCCTCAACCTCCTCATCCTCAACCCCCTCCTCAAACCCCCCATCCTCAAATTCCTTCAACCAGCCTCCTCAAACCCCCCATCCTCAAATCCCTTCAACCCGCCTCCTCAAACCCCCCCATCCTCAAATCCCTTCAACCCGCCTCCTCAAACCCCCCATCCTCAAATCCCCTCAACCCGCCTCCTCAACCCCCCCATCCTTATCCTCATTCTTCAACCCCCCTCCTCAACCTCATCCTCCCTCCTCAACCTCATCCTCCCTCCTCAACCTCATCCCCCCTCCTCAACCTCATCCCCCCTCCCCAACCTCAACCCCCCTCCCCAACCTCAACCCCCCTCCCCAACCTCAACCCCCCTCCCCAACCTCAACCCCCCTCCTCATCCTAAACCCCCCTCCTCATCCTAAACCCCCCTCCTCATTCTAAACCCCCCTCCTCATTCTAAACCCCCCTCCTCATTCTAAACCCCCCTCCTCATTCTAAACCCCCCTCCTCATTCTAAACCCCCCTCCTCATTCTAAACCCCCCTCCTCATTCTAAACCCCCCTCCTCATTCTAAACCCCCCTCCTCATTCTAACCCCCCCCTCCGCATTCTAACCCCCCCCTCCGCATTCTAACCCCCCCCTCCGCATTCTAACCCCCCCCTCCGCATTCTAACCCCCCCCTCCGCATTCTAACCCCCCCTCCTCCTCAACCTAAACCCCCTTCCTCAACCTAAACACCCCTAAATACCTCCCCCTCACTTACCTGCTTCTGCTCCGGCCTCCGCTCCTTGACCCAGTGACGTCACATGCGGGCCAGCTCGCCACGTCATTAGCATATACCGGGTTTAGGTTGAGGAGGAGGGGGGTTTAGGTTGGGAGGGGGGGTTAGAATGCAGAGGGGGTTTAGAATGAGGAGGGAGGTTGAGGAGGAGGAGGGGGGAGGGAATATCGGCGTATAACACGCACCTATCATTTGCCCCCTATTTTCAGGTAAAAAAAGTGCGTGTTATACGCCGATAAATACGGTATTTATTTTTGGATTTATTCTAAATATTTTTGACTTCTGTAACTCTGAATTTATTTTATTTTCCTGTAAACTATATTATAAAATGTAAATCCAAGGTCTCAAAAAAGAAATATGTGTGTTCTGCTGGACGATTTGTGGTGGTTATTCAGCAGGTCCCTGCTCGGTGGAACCCTTACAAAAGCATCTATCATTAAATAAATTATTTAAACCCCTTATATTAGCACTACAGGCTTAAAATCTGTGACAGTCTGGTGAAGTTGCTGAGAGTGAAGTTTACATTTCAGCAGGACAGGACTTACAGTTATGGTTGCAAGCTGCCTGTTTCTGAACATTGAGTAAATATAATGTAAGGATCAAATTCAAAATCACAAATTTCACAAATGCCAGTCCCCTTGTCCCCCTCCATCTTCTCATATATAATATGGACACAAACCCTCCGACTCCAATCTAGCAGCAGGTGCTCAACAAAATATAAGAATTTAAGAGAGGGACATAGCTTCACAGTATATTAACAGTGCTGTCATTTATTGTTAAATACATTGTTTTTACTTAATTAAAGTTATTTATCCTAATTTAAAACATCCCTGTATTAAAAAAAAAAAAATGAGTTGCAATTTAAAAGTATAATGATTTCACAATGTAAATAATGCTGGTAAATGTATTTTTGTCCATGCCAGGATCAAGCCTTTGTGGACCTGTGACATAACCGTTTCCAGAACAAAAATGTTGACCCTTTATGACTTATACAGTATATTTACCCCAAATTCGTAATTTCTTCCTCTTTCCTCTCACTGCCCTAATATGTATTTGTCTCCCTCGCTTTCTTTTCTTCACTCTCATCTTCCTTTCCCATCCTTCCTTCTATTTATTCTCCTCTATTTTTTCTTTCTTCTTGTGTTCTCTCCTCTTTTCTCGCTCTCATTTTGTAATCTTATTTTACCTACATGTATTTTGTTTCTCCCTATACTCTCCCCTTTTCTTCTGTTCTCCACCTTCTCTTTCACCATTTCACTTTCGCCTTTTCCCGCTTTCCTTTTCTCTCACCTTCTCTACTTCCTTTCTCTCACCTTCTCTACTTCCTTTCTCTCATATCTTCTCTCCCTATTTTGTATGTACATATTTATGTGTAGGTATTTTCTTCTTTTCCCCTTCTCTTCTTTTCATCTCTCCTTCTCTTCACTCTCTTCTTGCAATCTCTCCCATTTTTCTATCTTGTCCTCATCTGTTCTCTCTCTCTCATTTTCTCTAACACTCCCCCTCCTTATCGTCTCATCCACTTTAAATGACTCCTTCTCCTTTTCCACCTCTCCATGTCTACTCTCTCCCGTTTCCTCCACTCTCTTCTCTGGCTCTTCTTCTCTTCTCCCTGTTCTTTCTTTTTGTCGCTTATTCTGTGTTTTTTCTCCCCTCTCTTCTGTCTTCACCTCTTTTATATTACACAGACATCAGAACGCGTACAGAATTGAATACACAACACGTACAAAATAAACACTTTTTTGTCTCTATAAACTTTATCTACCTGTCCAGCCCATGTTTCTTGGCTCCTACACCTCTGGTTGTTGGTTTGTTACAACAATTGTCTAATATAGGTAGGTATATATTCTGTTGACTGTCTTTCTCAACAGATAAAACCAGAGGAAGTTCGCCACCAAGTGCAGCAGTGTAACTGACAGAGGCTTGTGGTGTTCATTTTTTCAGCTTGTACATTGGCATTCTGGATTCTATTTTCTTTTATCAAAATTAGTATTGAAAGAAAAGAACAGTAATTACCTTTTACTCCTCCAAATGGCCCATGTGTCATGTTGCATGCTGTTCTTTGAAGATTGTGTTCATACATCAATTTTATCTGATGTTGATTGCCATGTTCTACATTTCCTAGGGTGCCTAGATAATGAAAAACAACATTATATAATTACTTTCATAGAGTCTGCAGATTATAATCTCAAACTGTAGGTAACAACAAAGGTATACATAAGTTTCCTGGGTTTCAAATGTTTAGTAAGCAAAAGACAAGTGATTATCAGGAAAATATGTATTATATAGATCATTTCAGTGTACTTACAAAGTTATAGGCAGGAAAGTAAATTCCAGCATTGCACGCCCACAGGAAGCTTACATAACCAATAGCCCCATTAAATTCCCTGAACGCGTAAAACCGTAGCCTGTAACGAAGCCCGCAAGATTTACAGCTAATAAATCGGCACTGTAAAGCAACAAGCTAACGACATGTAGGTCAAGTGAGAAAAAAACCTGGGATGTCGAAATCTGAACTCCACGGCCGCAAATCCTTTGATCTGTTAAGCGGTTACATTTGAAAATCTCTATTAAATTGCTACAAATTCACTGGCGTTCAACCCCGTACCTGCAAATGGAGCAAAAAAGCCAACGGGTACTAGAGGGGACCCGCAAGGGGGTTAAAGTCCTATCCGTAGCACTGTAAATGCAAATACAGTGCCTTGCAAAAGTATTCACCCCCCTTGGAATTTTTTGTGTTTTGTTGCCTCACAACCTGGAATTAACATGAATTGTTTGAGGATTTGCATCATTTAACTTACAGAACATGCCCACAACTTTGAAGATGTTATTTATTTATTTTTATTATTATGAAGCAAACAACAAATAGGACAAAATAACAGAAAAAGTCAATGTGCATAACTATTCACTGCCTAAACTCAATTCTTTGTAGAGCCACCTTTTGCGGCAATCACAGCTCCAAGTCACTTTGGATAGCTCTCTATGAGCTTGCCACATCTTACCACTGGGATTTTGCCCATTCCTCCTTGCAAAACTGCTCCAGCTACTTCAAGTTGGATGGTTTGCACTTGTGAACAGCAATCTTTAAGTCTGACCACAGATTTTCTATTGGATTGAGGTCTGGGCTTTGACTAGGCCATTCCAACACATTTACATGTTTCCCCTTAAACCACTCAAGTGTTGCTTTAGCAGTGTGTTTGGGGTCATTGTCCTGCTGGAAGGTGGACCTCCGTCCTAGCCTCAAATCACGCACAGAATGGTACTAGTTTTGCTCAAGAATATCCCTGTATTAAGCACCGTAACTCTGACCAGTTTCCCAGTCCTGGCTGCTGAAAAACATCCCCACAGCATGATGCTGCCATCACCATGTTTCACTGTGGCTATGGTGTTCTTTGGGTGATGTGTTGGGATTGCGCCATACATAGCATTTTCTTTGATGGCCGAAAAGTTCAATTTTAGTCTCATCAGACCAGAGAACCTTCCTCCATACATTTTGGGAGTCTCCCACATGCCTTTTTGCAAACTCAAAACGTGGCATTTTGTTTTTTCCTGAAAGTAATGGCTTTCTTCTGGCCACTCTGCCAGAGAGTCCAACTGTATGGAGCGTACGGCTTATTGTCGTCCTATGTACAGATACTCCAGTCTCTGCTGTGGAACTCTGCAGCTTCTCCAGGGTTACCTCAGGTCTCTGTGCTGCCTCTGTGATTAATGCCCTCCTTGCCCGGTCCATGAGTTTTGGTGGGCAGCCGTCTATTGGCAGGTTTGCTGTTGTGCCATGTTCTTTCCATTTGGTTATGATAGATTTGATGGTGCTCCTGGGGTTCATCAAAGATTTGGATATTTTTTTAAACCTAACCCTGACTTGTACTTCTCAACAACATTGTCCCTTACTTGTTTGGAGAGTTCCTTGGTCTTCATGGCAGTGTTTGGTTAGTGGTGCCTCTTGCTTAGGTGTTGCAGCCTCTGGGGCCTATCAAAAAAGGTGTGTATATGTAATGACAGATCATGTGACACTTAGATTGCACACAGGTGGACATAATTTCACTAATGATGTGACTTCTGAAGGTAATTGGTTGCACCAGAGCTTTTTATGGGCTTCATAACAAAGGGGGTGAATACATACGCACATGCCAATTTTCGGTTTTCTATTCCTAAAAAAATGTTTTATGCATATATTTTTCTTGTTTCACTTCACCAACTTAAACTATTGTGTTCTGATCCATCACATAAAATTCAGATTAACAAAACACTGAACTTAAGGCTGTAATGTAACAAAATAGGTAAAAAGTCTAGGGGGGTGAATACTTTTGTAAGGCACTGTATACACACACTACTGTACTTATAATTAAAGGGAAAGTGATGTTACATATTCAAATTAATAGCACAACATTCTCAAGCTCGCAAATCTGCAATATAAAATACTTATTTATGTTTAATTTCCGTGTTATATCGATCCCGGCAATCAATGCGTTAATACATATAATGTAACTTGCATAGACTAGAGTATAATATCTACTGATTTATTAATATTGCATTATTTCTGGAATGCGGGTCCGATCGATACTCGTAATTGAAACGCGTAAGGGATTGAAATCTAACCTCCATTTTTCAGTGACGTAATGATGATAATCTCATTTGCCACTTGCTCGGTCTAAACTTGTAACTACAGGTTTGACTAATTCATCAGGTTCACGGCCGCACATTGCAACGTGCCAAGAATGGTTTCTGGGCTTGCATCTACGGCCCGTAACTCGCTGCATGGGTGAAATTTATAGCTCTGTAACACAGCCGAATTTCAAGCCTGCAGCCTTTGCGGGTGTGCTGATGCCGCTATGGGCTTTGAATTTAATAGAGCTTCAAGTATTCAGAGGAATACTTGAAGTAAGTACTTGCTGCAAGATAAAATCACATAGAAAAATAGACTACATATGCCAGGCTGCTTGCAACACAGGATCCCCAGAGTATGATACAAATGTATCTGCATTCTCCTGATTGGCCAAAACTTATTATACATTTTATACAAATCTTTCAGGGGTGTCAACTGACAAAAGCCTCAGCTTGCAAACTGAAAATATTTAGCAAACACTACTGATTCTCCTCGATCAGATGCAGTCATAATTCAGGAAATGTAGATATGCCTTTAAACCTTACAGTGTACAAACCTACTTAAAGGGGCCCTGTAAGACTGGATTTGCATGTTAATATAGTATAAAAATGTCCAATATACCTAATATAGTATAATCGTAGTATATATTATATATATTCTAGTATGTTCTTTATTATAAAATCATAAAAAATATTTTACTAACAATTATTTCTTCACTCCCAATTCCCTGCTCTCCTCATTCCCATGTATACTTTTTACTTAGAGGGTAATAGGCTGCATGGGGGGGGGGGGGGGGGGGTCGAGCAAATCTGATTCTTCTCAATAAGAGGCTCCTGCTCTGTGCCCACTGACTGCCCCTGCTGCCTCCTGAATGGTCCAGAAGAGGACCATAGAACGAATTAGAGAGGCAGCTTTAGCAAGAATCTTCCCCTTATAATAATTAAGTTAAAATTTGCCCCTTGAAAACAAGTATTTTAATGCAAAAGAGGAATTTTTTAATTTATATTATTGGTGCACATTATTACTGTATTACTGCTGACAAACATATTGCTATAGATATAGAGCTATATTTTTTAGTTAGCCATAAATCACTAGTAAAATATATATTATATGATTTAAAAAAGCAACCTTCAAAATTAAAAATAATTTCCAAAATTATGTCAGATAGACTGGCTTGTATCCTGCCAAGACTGGTCCATAATGACCAAGTAGGCTTCGTGGCTCACAGACAAGCATGGGATAATATTAGGAAGGTCCTTAATCTCATACATACAGCCAAAACCTCCAAACAATCAGCGTGCCTTATGGCCTTTGATAAAGAAAAGGCCTTTGACTCCCTGGAATGGCCATATCTATTCGCGACTTTGCCCAGACTCCTTTACCTTTTTAGAACTCTCCCTATTCCAGTAAAAAATAAAGATATATCTAATTTTCAAAGGCAAATTTTTAGGTTGATTTGGAATCACAGTCCATCTCGAATTGCGATAAAAATTATGTATCTACACAAATTAGATGGAGGACTATCCTGTCCAAATATTAAACTATTACAAGGCCGCTCAACTATCCTTTTTGCCAATTGCCCACTCTGCGACCCACCAACCAGCGTGGATTTATATAGAAAACCAATCAATGTGGCCGTTGACCTGGGACACGATTATGTGGCTTCCTGATATGCCCCCCAAAATTAGAAACTCACCTAATCCAATGGTAAAGCACACGCTAACATGTTGGAACTGGGCCAGTAAGCACACAAAAACCTTCCCAAAGCTATATTATATGACCTCGCTCCTTAATCACCCGCAGATGCCAATAAGCTTGAACCCAACATTGGTGGAAGAATAAAAAAACTAGATAGGCTGGGAGAGTGGTTAGTTAGTGGTCAAATCCTCCCCTTCGAAAACTTAAGGGACAAACATGGCTTGCCATTGTCAGAACACTACAACTTCTGCAGATTTAAACATTTTATACACTCCTTATTAAAGAACCACACAGTGCCGGAAATGAACTGGCTGTCTAAAATCTGTCAAGTGGCCCCACTAACAAAGGGTATTCTAGGGATGCTTTATAAAACGTTTAATGCCCGACCAGAAGGACTCAAGGTAAAATACATGGTTGACTGGGAAACCGATATGAATACGAACTGGGACCTAGGCAAATGGCGGGTGGTATGGTCCAACATTTACAGGGGCTCCCTTAACTACAGCATTCTTGAGACCTCCATTAAGGTGCTCCACAGGGTGTACATTACCCCAGAGAAGCTTGCAAAATGGAAAAAGTCAGAAAGCCACTTGTGTTTCAGGGGGTGCCAAGCAACAGGGACATTTACCCACATATGGTTTACATGCCCCCAGGTAGTAAAAGTCTGGGATGCAATTTCGAAGTTGGCCTCGGACTTGTTCCATGCCCCAGTGGACAGGACTATAGACAACATGCTGCTGGGGGATTCCCAATAGCACTCTGTCACCATCCCAAAATAGGCTGCTTCAATATATAACTTTGGCCGCTAAGAGCCATATTGCCAAATCCCTGGAAATCTAGCAACCTAAATTTTCTGATGGTTAAAACAAAAGATTAACTATATAGGCAATCAATGAAAGAATTACCCACCTATATTGGCTGACTCAATGGACAAATACAGGAAAATTTGGGACCCTTGGTAGTACATATAGGCATAGACCTAGGTAGTTAGAGATAGCGGTTGGTATTTATCTAGACTCATACTCCAATAAGTATGGTCAAAAGAGGTTTGGAAGGGGAGGGGAACAGGGAAAGACATGGGGACTAATTCACTACAATAGTTAGTTGTTTTATTTGGAAGGAATAGTGAAGGGGGCGGGGGGGGGGGGGGGGGGGGGGTGTGGGGGGAACACAGGGTTGGCCAGCAAGCCGGTTTAGTTATAGGTTATGTTGTTATAATTAAAAAAGTAAGAGAAAAAAGTCACACATTATTTTATTTTTTTATGTACCAGCAGCAAAAGGTTTGACCTAAAGCAGTCTATTCTCCATCCTGACGTCAACAACATTAATGAATCAGAGTTTTCTGTAAATAGATATAAATAAATATGACTGTAATGGGTGTCATGGACTTATGTTGAACATTCTGGCCTGCGTGCCGCGGTCAAATCTGTGAAATGTTTCTTAAAAATGTGACAATAAAACTCATTGTTTAAAAAAAAAAAATTAAAAATAATTAAGATTCAGCTGCTGCTGATCTACCCTCTATAAGGTCAATGGGTGGTGCTAAATATTCAGGCACAATGCTTTTCCATTAGCTATCTAGCTTAATATTCAGAATTCAGCTACAACCTTTTTTTGAAATACAGACTAGCAGTTGTAACCAAAGTTGATCTGCACAGGCCTCTGTATTGGGAGTGAGGTGTCAAATTGTTAATTTAGCCATAATCACAGCAGTTTATCTGCAAAACCTTAAAATAGTGGTGGGAAGCAGAGCAATTAAGCGAATACAGCAAAAGTTTTAAACATAATATAATTTAAAACTATATGTAGCAAAAAGTACTTTATCAGTTGAATGTTAGCATATTCACCGTACTACTCTTTACTGTATCTAAATATATATAGCTTTATATGAAGGAAATTACATATTTCAGTGGTTCCCTCACTATATTTCAATGGAAAACTTAAAAGTGGACATGGGATTTCGATGGACCACCTGAATACCATTGAGTGTCTTCATGGACCATCTAATGATTTTTCTGCCTTAACAATTATAATGCACTGTCCTCTATTAGAATATAGCAGGGGCATTTATAAATCATAACGTATGGTGTCTAGGGACGTATTTACTATTTTACATATTCTTATTATAGTTTTCTTAGTTTTGTTTCACACGTTTTGCACTCCCAGTTGTACCATGAACTATCACGAAACTCACCGACTACAGTCTGGGAACCTCTGGCATACTTAATTTAAGATATTTTTTTCAGTTACTTATTAATTATTAAGCAGTAAATACAAAAATATTGTTTATCATATACTAAAAATGTATACTAAAAATGTAACAGTTTTAAAGCATCACAGCCTTGGTGTGAGTTCTAAAGATAAAAATAAATTTAAAAAAAAGCAAAACCTGCATATTTTAGAATTAATGGCCAGACAGAAATGCATGTTGCTGAGACATTAGGGACCCAGTATTGAACTGCTTAGAGCAAACTGGAAGCAACAGTAACAACAGCCACTCTGATATGCTGAACATTCATAAACATTATTAGAAACAGTCATTTAAAAGGCAAAACATGAAAAAAACAAAAGCATGAACAGTCCATACTTTTCACTATTTTAAAAATGAGATATAAAAATCTAAAAAATATATTTCTAAAGACATCTAAACATTTACCATAACAAAAAGTATTACTGTATTGGCGAATTTGTTAAATATATATTTGTTAAAAATACATCTATAGAAAACACACTTCCTGGTAAACTAATCTAGTTGTAGTTCGAGTAATAGTCTAAACTCCCTACAGTACAGGGAAATAAATAGAATATCGAAAACTAGAAAACTACACCTACTTGTGATCATGCTGAGATTTTAGGATATTACCAAGCATCTTCTGCTTCACTCCCATTATACGATAGATGATTTACATGTAAAAACATGACTATATTACATCAAGGGTTGACAAATTTATCTGAAAGCTACGAGCCAGCCAGAATAATTAGGAGTTAACAAAACATTTTTTAGGAGCCAGGTTATATAAAAATTGTATATAAAAATATATGTATAATGGTTCAAAACACATTTGCCACCAGTAAAAGTTTAAGCGCAGTGGCTCCCTGGCTCCTGGAATTTGTCAAGCCCTTTATTACTTAGTTATTCAGGACATTCATCCCATGCTAGTTGGTTCAGATTTTAATTGGTTCACCAATTTCTCCAAAAGTAATGAGCATTGTAGTAATCTATTTCACACTAATATAAGCCAGCCACTGGGAGCATTTTGTAACTAGCCCTAGCTTTCCCCAATCAGATAACCACTACTGTTTATTACCACTGTTTATACAGACAAATTATGTGATCATTCTAATTTATTCTCAATTATATATTTTGCGCTTACCTGAGACTGAATAAACACAGAGCTTTCTTGGATGCAGTACAGCAAGATGGAGAAGCTCTGTACCTCTGTGAAAGTAAGGAAACAGTTAGGAACACATGGAGACAACTGAATGCAATTTGAGGAATAAATTAACCAATCTCAAAAATATTTTGAGCATCACTCATTACATGTGAATTAATGAGTTAAGAACAGGAACACTGGCCTGAAGATATATAGAGCCACTTATGTATTTTATCATTTCCATACATAACATAAATTTAGCAAAATATCTCCTGTATCCCATTTACATTATCCTTGAACCTTCAATCTCTCCCTGAAAAGTGGTACTTTCAGTTGACCCTTAATAGTTGATACTTCCTATTCAGTTATAAAAGGTAAACTTTCCATGCTCCTTGGAAGCAAGGCTGACACATCAAAACCATTATCTCCCTGCTGCAAAGGACTTCCAATTTGGCAGAAATTCACAAACATTCAATGCAAAAGGAAGCTTTCTCTATGTTTTTACCACTTTGTTGTTATTGGTGTAACCATTAACACTTCTATAAGATAGGTCTACACTTCTCTCTTCAAAACATAACACCTTTATAGTACAAATCAAATTAAATATCTGAATGGCCCTATTATGAAACACATCTCATATACCAAATATACTAACCAAAATCTCAAAGATATTGGAAAACAAGGAGATGGGGGGACCTTGCAACTAATTTTCGAGGAATTCCGACCTTAAAAATTGTGATTTTTGTACCCCAGATAAAATGCAAAAGATTAACCCCGGGAGAGTAATAAATGCTTTAGAGGCTGTCAAACAATAGGGGACCATATCCACACTTGGTGATTATGCCCAATGGCCCAAGGTATATACACAAGTTATGGTCAATCAATTTTACCTGAAAGAACACATATGTTGTAACCAAGCCCCCAGTAAGAAGAACTGCTGCTGGCAAGGGCCTGAGTCGGGTACTTTTTCCCCCATCTAGATTGTTAGTCAACCAGGGAGAATTCTTCAGTATGTGTTCAAAAACAGGTAGTCCGCTTTATTTAAAGGATAACACTTGCTAGTCTAATTTATCTGCCACGCAAGACATAGGCCAGATGAACCTGATTGATAAGTCAGATGGAAATATATTCATACTTACATTTATTAATGCATTGTATAGCTGTCGAAGTGTATTATTTATTTTTAGATCAAAGAGCCCCTGTAAAAAACTCCAACTCTTAATACAGAATAAACAGTATAATATTTGTTTCAAATTAAAAGGGTTTAGCCAAGTGAAATACTTCTAAAATTGTATTTTTTTTCTTATTTTTGATCTTGGACTGCACAATGGTCTTATAATAACACTAATGACTGCATTTCCATAGGTTATCCTCATATGATGTTGAACCAGGGCATCAAGTACATTCAGCCTAAGCAAATAAGTCTTTTTTGACTTACAAGCAAGATTTCCCAAAATATAGATAAATAACTGAAGTATATTGCAATGCTGTTTATCTTCCTATAAAAGGACTTCAAAAAAAAGTAAAGGCCCATTTACCTCACCGTACCTGTATGTGCTCTTCATGGTATAAAAGATCAAAAGATTGTCTGTTAAAATTATCTTTTTTTATTTTTTTATTACACTAATAACAGCTAAAAAAAAAATCTAAAGGTTTAAGTTGGTTTACAAAGACAGTGTATCCTGTCTACTGGCTGTAGCATGATTAATAACAGATGGCTGGGCTGCACAGTGATTGATAGCAGTTTTTCCTGCACTCACGAATGCACAGTCCAGTAAACCTATAACTGACCTGCTTAAGTGATTCCAGCATTCCATGCTCTGCACAGATTGATTTTGTAAGGATTAACTCTTTTTTTTTCTCTTTTGCTAACTACACAGAGCTGTGGGTCTGTAGTGGGTAGTCGTGATACATGTAAACACAGACTGATTTCTTAGTGAAAAATGTACGTATTTCAAAATGCTTTTAGGAGATCATTACTGTAATGTGATCCATAGTGTGCTGAATTAAGTGGTCCTGGAAGTTCTTAAAAGAGCATGAAAACCGGCCATGCGTAAGCCATTTTTTTCCTAAAGTGAACCATTCCTGAGATGTTTAGCATTGACCAACCTACAATTTTAAGCAAATTATGGTCATGTATTCTCTTATGCTGCTTTGATGTGCTAATTCGTATCACAATCTGCTTGCCAAAATAATGTCCCTGGTAATATTATACAATTTGATTGCTAACTCCACCATTATCAAGCATATTGAGCCAAACATTGGCATACAGCAGTTGCACAAGCAATGCTGGGATCTTGTGTGTTTCACCAGCGCAAGGCTGACCAGAGTTGCACCCCTCCCACTGCTCTGTCACAGGCTCTGTCCACTACAGTTACAACAATGATACACAAGCAGAAATAGTGTTATAGGAGATCAGAATGGGGGACCTGGGAGGGGTGGGGGGTAGGAAATCAAAATGGGGGACCTGGGGAGGTGGAGGGTAGGAAATCATTCTGATCGCCTACCCCCGACCCCCAGGTCCCCCATTCTGATTTCCTACCCCCCCCCCCCTGGTCCACCATTCTGATCTCCTACCCTCCACCCCACCCCACCAAGTCCCCCATTTTGATCGCATACCCCCCCACCCCACCAGGTCCCCCATTTTGATCTCCTACCCCCCACCCCAAACCACCAGGTCCCCCATTCTGATTTCTTAGCACCCACCCCAAACCATCAGGTCCCCCATTCCGATCATCTCCTACCACCCACCCCCTTCCGAAGGTCACCCATTCTGATCTCCTACCCCCCAGCCCACACCCCCAGGTCCCCCATTCTGATCTCCTACCCCCACCCCCTCCCAAAGGTCACCCATTCTGATCTCCTACCCTCCACCCCCCTCCCGAAGGTCACCCATTCTGATCTCCTACCCTCCACCCCCCTCCCGAAGGTCACCCATTCTGATCTCCTACCCTCCACCCCTCTCCCCAAGGTCATCCATTCTGATCTCCTACCTCCCCCCAGGTCCCCCATTCTGATCTCCTACCTCCCGCCCACCCAGGTTCCCCATTCTGATCTCCTACCCCCTACCCACCCAGGTTCCCCATTCGGATCTCCTACCTCCCCCCCCCCTCCCTCCCCCCCCCCAGGTTCCCCATTCTGATCTCCTACCCCCTCCCCACCCAGGTTCCCCATTCTGATCTCCTACCTCCCCCCCTCCCTCCCCCCCAGGTTCCTCATTCTGATCTCCTACCCCCCTGCCCCCACCACAGCCCCCATTCTGATCTCCTATAACACTCTTTCTGCTTGTATATCATTGTTGTAACTCAAACTTTAGTAATCCACCTTAAGTGGACAGAGCCTGTGACAGAGCACTGGGAGGGGTGTAACTCCGACCAGCCTTGTGCTGGTGAAACACACAAGATCCCAATGCTGTATACCTCTGGAATTATTTACTGTAGACATAAATGGGTATTCATTTTCTCTTAAAGAGCATGAAAAACTGGCTATACATTTTAACTTGTTGGGGTAATAGTGTCTCTTTAAGCATGGCTAATTTGTTGCAATGTATTCAATGTGTAGTGACCGGATATATTGTGCCTATGTGAATGACAAAGATAAACATGCTCTCACACTGTGCATCGCAAAGGGATTTTACACACAGAGAATTGTCAGAGGATTTGAGGTACGTATTATATAAACTGATCTGCTTCATATTAAGTCAACAGTCTTCCTGACTGCTATGAATTTGCGATGCATGACAATAGGACGTGTGGGAATAAAATAATATGTGTAGCTAGTCATATGTGTCAGATGTTTTATAAAATTAGCACAATTGGTTGTCATTAAATGACAGTAAAACAAATGGTTTTAGACTTTCAGTACATTTCATGTTTACCCCCCTTACAGCTGTTCAAGAGCATGAGAGAGTATGTTAGTGAGCTCAGAGACAGATAGTGCTTAATATGTGCTCAAAGTCTGGTGTCCGAGCCTGTCCTGATAACATGCAGTCAAGAGGTCTACAGAGTGAGACTGTGAGAAGAAGAGTGAGATTGTGACTATGGGTGTTTTAAATCTTCAATTACTGTACATTAGACAGAAAATGTGCACTACAGGAGTGTGATCAGGAGATACCAAGCACTGTAAGAGCCTCTGCTGATAATGTGCAGGCATTGGGTCACCATACATTACATACCCTGCACGGTCAGAGCCTATCTTCATAATCCCTAATAATGTAATCCTACATTAGGCACCAAGTCTGAGATTGTTCTGATAATGTGCAGTTTGGAGGGTACCACTAATGCATTCAATTAGACAACTTCAAACATGCCAGGATTTAAGGATAACACCAATGGGGTGTACTGAATACTAACTGACACCTAAATCATGACAATTCTACGGTTTCCTAAGGACTGATTTTCATTACATATGTAACCAGTGTTGTCTGAGCCTGTCTTGATTAGGTGCAGGTAGTAGACCATCCTACATTATTAAAACACTGTGCTGTCTGAGTGTGTCCTGATAATGTTCAATCCGGACACCATCCTATATTAGTAGACACCCAGTGCTGTCTCAGCCTTTCCTATTAACTTCAAGTCAGATCATCTTACAACACATCAAAACCTAGAAAGATCTAAGGGCGGATGACAGGAGACACATACCCTAAAATGTATAGGTTCCAGATGTAGGTAATTACTAAATCATCATTACGAGAGGAGTAACAATGTTGATTCATATTACATTATATTACATAATAAGCAATTGCCCGTCAAAAATGACAGGAATAAAATGTTAAGGTTGGCAATGCTGTTTGCCACCTTGTGCCTCCTTTTCCCCCTCCTCTCCCTCCCTTGTGTCTCCTTTTTCCCTCATCTCCCTCTGTGGTGTTTTTTTCCACCCCTCTCCCGTTCCTCCTTTCCCCCTCTCCCTTTCCCTCCCCTGTGTCACCTTTCTCCCCATCTCTCTCCCCTGCGTCCCCCCCTCTCTCCTGTTCCTCCTTTCCCCCTCTGCCTTTCCCCCAGTGTCTCCTCCTTTCCCCCGCTCCCTTTCACCCCCCCCCCATCTCCTTTCCCCTCCTCGCTCTCTTGTGTCTCCTTTCCCCCTCCTCTGTGTCTGTTGCCTGGATGTAACCCTGCCAGCAGCTCCACACTCACCGTCTTCTCCTCTGGGGCTCCCGTCCTTCGGCCGGAACTACTTTCTGGATCAAGCCGCGCATTGCGCATCCCACCTGCGTGATGCGCGGCTTGATCCAGAAAGTAGTTCTGGCCAAAGGACGGGAGCCCCAGAGGAGGAGATGGTGGTGAGTATGGGCCGCAAGCTACTGGCAGGGTTTGGAACCAGGAACGGTTAAGCTATTGGCAGGGTTTCCAGGAGTACAGTGAATTAATAAAGTAATATGAATTAATAAATTAATATACTTTACCTATTTATATTTAATATGCAGCAATAAATATCCTGAAGAGCTAACAATCTATTTGGATTTTCCAGCATCGGAAAATGTACAGTTGGAGTGTTGATCATGTGAAGAAAAAAAGTGTCAGCAATGTGCCAAGTGTGCAGTGTAAAAAGGCTGCGTGTGCGAGGCCAAACCGTTTGTTTAGGCAGGTAAAGCGGCATTTTCTATACGTTACTTGGCTCGCGAGCATTTTCGGTCCGTTGTAATGGTATATTTTCTATCTGGCTAACTCGTACGTGCCTGGCGGTGATTTTCGCGCCTCAGTGTCCCTTAATTTTTTCCGGCCGCCATTTTTTTTCTCGCTTACCCGATTTTCAATGTCCCCCCGTGCTATGTGTGATGTTTGTTTTATCTGGTATTTTTTGTTGTTGTGGTGTTTGTGGATGTGCGCGTTTCTGCCGTTAAAAATACGAGGTCGCAAAAATACAAAGTTTTTTCTAAGATCCGTGGGTCGTAATTGTTGTTTGTAAAAGTAGTGCGCTTTGGGGTCATGTAGCTTAGTTTTTATTTTTTTCGCCCGCCATTTTTTTCTCGATTTTCAAGTGGCGAAACTCCGTAAATTCAACTTTAATTCACGTGCAACCTCACCCCCAGTCGTCCTGGCTTTCCCCCGTGCTGTGTGTGATGTTATTGTTATGTTTTGTTTTCATTTTTAAGTGTTTTTGTTGTTTTTTATGTACGCGTTTCGGCCGTTAACTTAGTATTTTTGGGACCTCGTATTTTTTTAAGTCCTGCAGGTGGTAATTTTTTTTGTCTAAGTCTGTATTTCCGCATTGTGCGTTATTGTTTTTTTTCTAAGTCCCGCAGCGTGGTTGTTTTCTTTCAAAGTCCGCTTTTATGGGTTGCTTTTAACCGCAAGTGAGGTGCCGTAGATCCTCCACCTCGGCAAATGCGGACACTCGCTCTGCGAGGTCCACATTTGCAGCCTGCACTGAGCCTTCGGCTCAATGCAGTTTATGTCCCCCTCCGCAAATGAGGCTCCGCACACCGTCTCATTGCAGCCGACTGAGCCTCCACCCCTGCAAATGAGGCCCTTGCTTCGCAAAGACCGCATCTTGCGAGCTTGCAAAGCGTGACAACGACTCGCAGTTTGACATTTATAATATGTGATTTTATTTTGTTATAGTAAAGCCTTAAAGAGGTCTATGACTTTATTTGGTAGATTCAATTTATCCTTTTTTTTTTATCATTCTAGATGTTATCCACTGTTTGATCAATTTTTGAAAGTTGCTTTTCTGGAATATATAGATTCTATACAAAATCATATATATATATATATATATATATATATATATATATATATATATATATATATATATATATATATATATATATATATATATATTAGACCCTCTTATATCTTTTTAATGCTTAGTGTCCTATTTTATATTATTGACTGGTGGATACAATTTATTTCATCCACTACGATCACATACATATAAATGTTGGAAATGTATACCTCATGGATGTATACTACTACATCCACTATTTTTTACCTTAATTGTGCTGCATTCATATAATAGGATTAAATATATACACCCCCTTGGACAAATTTATATATATTACTAGATTACTGGACATTCACGGCTGCTTCACTCTTCAATTACTATGGAAGGTACCGCATTTAGCCGAATCAAGAAGCTACTATTTAAAATAACAACAAAAATAACACAACTCAACAGTGACATTTATTTTTTGTCACAATGCAAGAAAAGGAATATTATACCAAATGGACTTAAAATCAAAAATCCACTAAGATCTACACATAACTTAATATATGCTGAAAATGTATGCAGACGCACAAGTGAAAAACTAAGAAACCACCTAATACATCAACTTTATACAAAGAAACATCATCTAAATCACCAAAGAGTAAGCCTCTTTCAACAACTAAAGGAGAGCAACATATATGAAGCTGAACATGTAGAAAAAGAAATACAACATATTCACAAGAAACAACATGAATTTATAAAAAATAAAAATAAAAAACTCAGCTGACTCTTCCAGCAAAACAACATACAACAGCGAAAGGAAGAGAGAAGAAACAACCCTCTCAAACAATTCTCTCAAACCATCAACTTTCACAAGCAGAGACCTCTGTTCTCTCCAAAGGATTGTCTTTCTGTCCAGACATAAAACTAGATAAAATACAACTATACTCGGACATAGAAGAATTCTTCAGGAGTTTAAGACTGGCAGAATTTTTCTCCAACAAGGGACATACCACAACATCATTAGACTGTAGTAACAAGAAAAAAAATACATATTTCAACCCACAACCTGGTCGTACCATCAGACTGGACAGTTCTATAGAAAGCTTTCGCCTGAGAACTGCATCCATTATAACAACACAATATAAAAGACTTGAACAATCTTACTCCATCAGAAAGAACTGCCATAACATTTTTAAAAAACAACCCCAACATCACCATCAAACCGGCAGACAAAGGAGGTGCAGTTGTTATCATGAATACTCAGGACTACATAAATGAAGCCAACAGACAACTGTCAGACAACACCTACTACAAGAAACTGAACCAGGACCCTACAGAAATATATACTCTTCAACTTAAAAAACTCCTCAAAACATTTCCTAAAAATATACATCAGGAATTAGAACAACTAATCCCCGCCAATCCTACAACTGGGACTTTCTACCTACTGCCAAAAATCCATAAACCAGGCAACCCAGGGAGACCAATTGTTACAGGTATGGACACACTGAACAGATATCTGGATTTGTTGAAAACATCCTTAAACCACTAGTCAGTAACACCAGTAGCTATATACAAGACACCACTGACTTTCTCAACAAACTCAGTCAGATTAAAAACCTACCTGCTAACACACTACTTGTTACCATGGATGTAGAGTCTCTTTACAGTAATATCCCACACAAAGATGGCACTGAGGCATGCTTTAGGTTTCTTTCAACAAACAAGCAAAACAATAAATATGGCCCTGATGTTATTGTTAAACTAATAGAATATATCCTTACCCACAACTATTTTACTTTTAACCAAGATACCTACCTACAGATGATGGGGACTGCCATGGGTACCAAAATGGCTCCACAATATGCAAATCTATTTATGGCCAATCTAGAAGAAACATTCTTATCTGTATCCATTTACAAACCATACAAATACTACCGTTACATAGATGATCTGTTCATTCATTCCTTCAACACCTTCCATTCATCTATAAAACTTAAAATGGATTTCTCCACAGAACAGGTAAACTTTCTAGACACTACTATATCCATCACCAATGGCACTCTTTACTCATCTATATATAGGAAACCTACAGACAGATGTAATTACCTACACAGCTCCAGTTTCCATCCCTCCCACACCAAACAAGCCCTCATCCATAGTCAAGCTATTAGATACCATCGGATTTGTTCAAACACTGGAGACCGTGATAAAAATTTAAAAACACTGTCTGAATCTTTCAAACAAAAGGGTTACAAACCCCGTATTATTACCCAAAAAATATCAACTGCCATCAAAATACCCTGAGAACAACTATTAAACTACAAAACAAAAGAAACTACTTCACGTATACCTCTAGTGACCACATACCATCCAATTTTAGAGAAAATTCGGAAAATAATTAAAGATTTACAACCATTACTAATTGAAGATACTGAATTAAAAAATATATTCCCAAAACCTCCCATCCTTGCATTTAAACAACCACCAAACCTGAAACAAAAACTTGTCAGCAGAAAATTGGCCAATGAACAACTGAATATAAAAAATGGAACTAAACCTTGTAACAAATGTGCCTGTAAATTATGTCAACGCATTTGTAATGATGATACAGCCACACATAACAACAAAACCTATAACATCAAAGGATCATATTCATGTACATCGTCAAATGTGGTTTATATGATACAATGCACTTTATGTGACACAGGCTGTTACATTGGAGAAACCGGCCAAAAAATGCATTTAAGGATGAATTTACACAGCATTCAATAAGAAAACAAAATGAAGACAGTTATTGTAGCCCAGTAGGACACCATTTTAGCCAGAATGATCACTCCATCCAAAACTTAAAAGTCAAAATACTCAGAGGAAAATTTAAAAGCATCCAAGAGAGAAAAGCATTTGAAATAAAGATGATCACATTCTTCAACACTAAAAACACAGGACTTACTATAGATTTGGGCTTTCTAACACATTATCAGAATTTCATGTGATTTTTTTTTCTTATACAATAACAGACTTTTAGGTTGTAGGGACAAAATAGCCATGTAGATAAGACCATTTGTGAAAAAATCATGCTTATATGAAGACCAATGCATAGAAATTAATAACATGCACATTACAACTGTGGTTCTCTTCTATGTGTAGACTGGGGAACAAACTCTGTACTGAAGCCATCTGCGAAAACTAATTCACAGCATAGAAATATCAACTTTGGGGCATAAGTATGTACGGTCAGTCAAAAATTAAAATAGCTTTGTAACAAACATAAATACATACATTTCTCAAACAAGAATGTTTTCCACATCTACAAACACCGGGCCCCATTCAACTCGCAATTACTTGAAAAGCAGCTCGTAAAGGTTATGCATATTCAGTTGTCTACATTTAGCTACTCGCAATTGCGAATTACCTGTCCAAAATCACTGCAGGCAGATGAAGACGTACTTCAGCCCTATCTCCTCCATTGATTTTTCAAGCCCGCAAAAAGTAACAGTGCTATAGACACAAAATGGATATTCAATTACAAAAGTTCAAGTAGCTCGCAATTAAAATCTGACCCGCAACTGAAAAATGTATCAAAAGACATTACAAGTTCTAGATTGGACTCGTAATGGGGTTAGACACTAGTTCCGATAACTGCAGCAGCTATTAAAACACAGCTATTTAAAATACTCGGAAAGCAACTAAAGGCATTAGTATTAAGGGGAATGGAGGGGCTACGTTATGAAGAAAGACTAACCAAATTAAACGTATTTTCTCTAGAAAAAAGGCGTCTAAGAGGAGATATGATTACCTTATATAAATTCATCCAGGGTCAGTATAAAGATTTGTCAGGGGAGCTTTTTGTGCCAAGAGGTTTTCAACTGACAAGAGGATATCCCTTGAGGCTAGAAGTAAAAAGATTCCACCTCAAAGAAAGAAAAGGGTTCTTCACAGTAAGGGTGGTTAATCTGTGGAATTCTCTACCAGAGGAGGTGGTGACAGCGGATTCGATAGATAACTTTAAAAGGGGACTAGATTTATTTCTAATTAAAAAGGGAATTCAGGGTTATCATGGATAATTAGAGAGGCAGTATTGATCCAAATTTTTTACATTTCCCTTTGAGACAATTGGCTAAGTCTCGCTTGTGTGTTTTTTTTTTCTATTTGCCTTCCTCTGGACTAATTAATAGTTAAAAAAAAAAAAAAACATTAAATAATTGATTAATAATTAATTAACAACTAATGAATTAATAGTTAATCCGCATATTGCAGATCAGAGGAGATCTTAAAAGGTTGAACTTGATGGACTGAAAGTCTTTTTTCAACCTTAAATACTATGCAACACAAGTCTCAAGCTTGCAAACCTGAAATAGAAAATAATTATTTGTAACTTTAATTTATATTGATAACAGGAATCAAAGGGTTAATAGATATCATGGAACCTGCATAGACTAGAACAGTTGCTTTAATGATCTTTATTGATTTCTACATTTCTGGATTGCGAGACAGAAATTGTATTTCTAAACACTAATTAATTGTAGTACAAACTCCATGTTTTAATGATGTCATGATGACGGTCTCATTTACCATTTGCTATATGTAAAAAGTGAATTACGGGCTTGCTGACATATTGTCAGATCATATGGCCACGCCCCCTGAAATCCTACTTACGAGTGAATGGTTTTCATTTGGAGGCTGTGAGAGGGCAGTTGCAAGTTAGTGACAATTAAATGCGTTTAAATGTTTCAAAGAAATTTAACCGGCAGCCAAAATCGTAGGTTACAGGCAACTGCGGGCTTAAAATTGAATGGGGCGCACTAATATTAAAGGGACATGGAAATAATTGTATTCTTTGCTGCATAGGAAACCGGGTATTTAATAATGTGTCACAGTATGTTTTATTTTCTCAAATAAAGGTCTCAAAAACATATTCAGTTCATCTGCTCTTGCGGGGCTCACTCTCAAAAGGACCTACTCTGCCCTTCCTGTCACATTTCTATAGTTTTTGTCCCACTACTGTAAAGCACATTCCTTTTCTATTTTGATAAAATGTGCTCAATTTAATCTGGCCCAACAAAATATAGAGCAAATAAGGCAGTCAGACAAATTAAAATAAAAACAAGAAAGAAAAAAAAAATTACACACTCAGATACATAAAAACATTACTTAAATCTTGGCTAAATCATAGCTCCACAGAAAAAATAATATAGCAGTACTACCTACAGAGAAAGCTCGATTTTTATTTTGAGCGTTAATAAAGAAATAGCTCAATGAGTGACAGTTATCAATTTACACAGGAACAAAATGTCACTGAATGGCAAGCAAAATCTACTAAATAAGATCTCACTTTTTTTCAAAAGACATCTAGAGGACAACATATATGTTGAAGAAAAGGACTTACTGATTTCAGTAACAGAAACATACTATTGTTGTTATTCAGTCATGTCCAACTCTGTGACCCTTTACTGTTTTCTTGGCAAAGAACTGGAGTGAGTTGCCAGTTCTTTCTCCAGTGGACCACACAATTTGCCTGACTTCTCTGCTATGACCTGCCCATCTTGGGTGACATTACATGGTATAGCTCATAGCTACACCACAACAAGGTATCGATGCAGAATGGGATATATACTGTACCTATGTCTTATTAAGTGATATGTGCTACACAACAATTACAACCTCGTTATAAGTCTTATTGATGTTGTATGAAACAGAGTAATCAATGAAATGTCTATTTTATGCATTCATTAATTTATAACATTTTCTTCAAGTACGCTACATACTGAATTATAACCAGTGTTAAATGTTGTTGTGTTTCTATTATATTAAATAAAAAACATCCATTTCTCCATGTATTGACATAAAATATACATCAACTGTGAGCTGTTAAAATCCTGATTATCTGCTTCAGGTATAAGAAGATTTGCAAATAAGCTTCTTAATGTGACCTGAAGAGACACTGTAGTTTTGATATTTTAGCAACATTTAACATAACATGTTTCATACATTACAGCAGTTGTTTATGGCAAGAGACATAAAATAGTTTTAAGTTAAGGAAATGAACACTAAAGAAAAATAGTAATAGGAGAAATAGGTGAGGAGCGTTGTGTCTGATCTGCCTTAGCCTGTCTAGTGAATTGAAACCAAAATTAGAGGAAGTATCATTTGTTGTCACACCAAAAGATTTCTCCCCACTAGTGTTAAAATGGTCGTTTTTAAACGCATAATAAATTAGAATCAAATTACATTATTTTTTATTTACATCTTGGGCAGTGTACCTCCTCTGCTTTTTCATAGTATTTCCCAGAAACATTGTTTTAAAAAGACATATGAAATTCAATATTTATTTCAAGAAAAATGTAATGTTCTATTGTACATTTAAAAGAGAAGGTTTAAACATCTGAAATATTTTTGGAACAAAACTACTGTTGTAAAAGTTAAAAACAAATTATACTGTGAAAAATGCACCTCTGCAAAACACCAGAATCTTCTTCTAATCAATTCAAACTTTGTAGTGTGAGCTGCAGCCAATTAGTTTAGAATGAGTAAATCTGCTCCACACACCTCTGATACCCAGCCAATGCAGTGCACTGAGACTCCCAAACTCGATCTCTATTCCATGGCTCCCGTAAGGTCTTTGGCTGTACCTTGGTACACAGGGACAACCTCCTAAAGACTGTTATGCATTCAAAGCAGTATATTCTGCTCCAGGAGCTTCATTTTCACAAAAGGAACAAAGTATTCAACATTGAACACCAAAATGCCTTCAATGGCCCTTTAAGGAGATACTACCATCTATCGCTACTCCCTATCAGCAAGGGAATAGCACAGGATCCCCCCTCAATATCTCCACTATCCCTATGTGCTTTGTATTCCCTGCATCTAAAACAATACCTATGGAGTCCCTATGGACTTAATGGCACTGAACAGTAACCCCATTACATGGAGGTCCAATGGGTACTGTAGTGTGTTCTTGTTAGTTGATGGGTATTGTCTGTTGCACTGCTATGGAGACTGCTGACATTCATATACTTATATACTTTAGGCAGGCTGCGAGAAGACCGAGCTAGTGAGTTATGGGCAAATCCCCTGGGTGTGAATCAGTATATTTTACAGGATTCATTTTTTTGTGAGAGCCATGGAATAGTTCAGGTAATTTGCATTAGGAAACTCCGGCAGCTGTAAGTGGGCCTGGCCATTCGGAACTGCTTCCCAGTCAGAGATGCTCACACAGCCTTGATGACCCCATAAGGGGTGGAGAGATGCCGCTAAAGTGCAGGTCTATAAGTGGATGTTTGAAAGCAAGTTTAGCATTGAATATTGCTTTTGTCTAAATTATCAGTCTTGTCTTTCTGGTGGTCAGAAAAATGACCCCCAATGTTGATCATTTATTTAAACCCCCTCACTCACCCTTATCAAAGTACTCGGAGCTAAGAATTAGCATATTGATACATTAGCCACAAAAATAGTGCTGTATTTCTCAGGAATTTCTTGCTTACACTTACTTCATGCTCTTTAAGATGAAACCAACTTCCTGTTTGTGACCGTTCCCTTTGAAAGATCAGTGCCTGATTAAAGCACCCCTTTTTATCAGAACGCAACAGTACTACTTAAATAACAAAACACTACAAAAGGCAATTCTCATCTAGCTTAACTTAGATTTTTAAATAATTTAGCCTAATGATTTTGTGTGCCTACTTTACAGCCTTCTTAAATTATTCTTATCTGTAATATACAGAGCTTAGTATATGTAATTCTATCCTTTTCCAAAGTGCTGAGGTCCCCAGACAAATGATGCAAGGCGCTGTGCTTTGGGAATTATAGCTGACACACACAGTCATGTAATTAACTATACTTGTGCTACAATGGTTGCAAAATAAGTAAACAATGTACTTACGAAACAAACTTTCCCACTTCCACCTGGAGCACAGAATCACACAACTGGATTTCCAGCAGTAAATCTTCTGCCTGAACTCCCTCCCCAGCTTTCAAAGGGTGAGGCGAGAATATGCGGATGAAGCCACTGTAGCTGCCGACAATTATCTTGTCTGTGGAAATAAAAATGGCATTCTGTGAATAAGTGGTGCAGTTTATTTATTTTTCTGAGAAATATAGTTATTACACTGCATTCTTGGAGCCTGGGCAGGGACATGCAAACTTTCCCACAAGGGTTTTGCTCTTGCCATCCATTGCCATTTTATACATAAATATAAACTTATATATATATAAATAAACATCATGTAGCACTTAGCTGGTAGCCAGTGATAGGCATCCTTTAAAGCAAAGTGTGAACATTTCTGTAGGAAAGAAATTAACAGGCAATAGCAGTATATAGTTAATGAGAAGTACTACTGGATATTATGTGCTAGAGATAGAGAGATATAATTGACTGGGTATTACTGAAGAGGCTGAGGACTTCAGGTGAAGTGCTTGAGGGATGGCTGTACTACACAACAATTAGATTTACCTTGACCTGAGCCACTGTTGTCAACATCAGCAACACATAAACATCCTTGATCAAACTCTTCTTTTTCTCCCAGTGTGCTAGACCACCAATCTCGAGCTTTGAATAATGACATGTTTGTAAAATCTATAAAGAAAAATAATGTGTGTTAGTTAATAAAATGAATGAATAAATAAAATAAAAAAAGCACCTATTCTTCTAATTCAGTTGTAGATCTTGTCATTCCCACACTGATACTCCACTATTCCAATGACATTCTGCTTTCTGTAAAGTCGCATGACAAAACCAGATTAGGAACATGGCAGCCTCCCGAAATCAAGACATATTATTGGAATTCCAGATGCCATTCTTCTCAGTGTCAGACAATACCCTGCCTTACTGATATGGACATACTGGGAACAACACAATCTAAATCTGCCCCTGCACTTCAAAATGCAAAGATGCCAAGAAATGTGTATTTTCTTTATGCTTATGAATGTCACTGGTTACAAAGACTTATGCACAGCATTTCAAATGGTACGGTTTAGATCACTGCATCAGTGTTTGTCAAGTATGTACCGCATTAACAATATTAGCAGCTGTGTAAGCCATGGACATAAAATATTTTTGTGAAAATCTAAATTATTGAAGACATTGTTTATAAGTCAAATCTCTTCCTCAGAGCTGAATAATGAGGGTGTGTGTTTTGGTTTCCAGTGGAGAGAGGGTGGGGGAAAAGGGAACAGAGAACCATTGTTAAGATAACAGGATAAGACTGAAATAGACACAACACCCATTACCTCTCAATGGACCAGAAGCAGACCCCTTGCATCATTCAATGCAACAATAGCTCTCGAGAATCATAAACACCCCTCTCACACACACCTTCTACCAATGTATCATGGATCTCTCCAGGGACCTGAAAAAGGAATCAAAATGTATTTTTTTCTAATTAAGAAATTGAAGTGCAAGTTTTTTTCCTGCTTGATTATGCTCAGAGTAAGACTTACATATTTAATTTTGTTTTTCATTGTGTGGTAGCCTTTTGTTAAGGAACCAGACAATCTTCTTAGGAGTCAGGGAAGGGATTACAGACATAAATATATTTACAATAACTAAAATTTAGGAGCATGCAGTAAAATTCCAGGTTTTGTCAAGTCCTGCCTCTCATAGTATTGAGATTACACAAATGTGCACTCCATATTGTGGATTAAGTTTAATTGATTCCACCTATACATATTAATTACACAAATCTTAAATTACTCTGCAACAATGTCTGTATAAATTCAGGCTTTATAAAGCCAAAGTGAAACAAATTAAATGTAATTGTTAAAATGTCTCTGTGGCTATTACAACTGTTCAACCGCTCATGATTTTCTTCTTCACAACCAGCACTGTTAATCTTAATCAAGTGCTGTTCATAAGGTCATTAGCTCAAAAGGTGACTAAAACTTCTATATAAGATTTTAAGGAACTTAAGTTTTATTATTATTACTCTTAATTTGTAAAGCACCAGCATTTTCTGCATTACTTACAGAATTAGAAAAAAGTAGAGTGGGTACAAAAAGCAAATTACAAATGTATAAACAAGTATTAAGGTAAGTAAAAATACAAGTATAATACAATCAGGCCACAGAGAACCTGGTGCAGTTGGTACTTTGAAGAGTTGACAATCTAGAAGGTAAGGTTGGGGTGTGAGACAGGAGGGTGACAGATTAATGATGACAATGTACATCTACATATCGATACTGAAATCCAAAAGATTGTATAATGGTGCCAAGGGAGAATGAATAGATGGAGAAGAGGAGCGGCCTAGGACTAATCTTGGGGTACACCAGTGAGGAGTGGGGAAGTAGAGGTGCTAGAGAAAAATACACTAATTGTTTGATTTGGTAGATATGATGTAAACCACAGGATAGATGTGTCATGGATGCCAAGGGAGTGGAGAGTTTGGATAAGAAGAGGAGGGTAATGTGTATCAAATGCAGCAGAGTTACCCAGGATAATTAGAATAGAGAACTTTTTACTTGGCAGTTATTGTTGGGTCCAGAAGCCAGACAGGCAAGATCTGTTGGGGAGGCAGTTGGACCACAATGAGAAGAAAGCTAATTTAGGATATCATGAATTGTATTGTTACAAGTGGCTGACAAAGTATTCTTCCGTGAGAAAGGAAGGGGTATAGTGACAGGTGAAGAATGATTAGGAGTCTTTAGTGCAAGAAGTGAGCAGGAGAGGAGGGTTGAACTGTGCATGGGTGAACTGGAGCTCCTGATTGGCTACTGAGAGCACTAGCAGCCATTGTTTGTGAGTTTTCAATATTGCAAGGTGCTTTAGGAAAGCACTTTGGACACTGGATTCTAAGCTCAAAGACAGGGCCCACAATCCTTTGCAATGTGTTAATGCTGCTATTGCTTTTGCCTTTATCGTAACCCATGTATAGCGCTATGGAATAAGTTGGTGGTCGCAAATTTCTGTTGTATGCAATGTCTCCTCCCACCTCAGGGAGTAGGTCACTAATTCCACACCAGCATAATTGCATATAAAAGTAATTTAACACAGTATACATTTTTTTTTATTCTATATGCTTGTTGATTATTTCCAAGTATAGTTATTCAAAGTGGAGTATTTAAATTTGGGGCCAATATAATCCTTTATATTCAACTGACCAAGTGCAACAAAAAAAATGGCACTACATGTGCTCAGGTCACAGAGAACAGACATATGGCTTGGGTGTTAAGCCTGTTGCAGTTCCAGAAAGGGAAGGAGGGAGTTGCCATTGGGTGCATTGGTTAGCATCTTCCAGTGAAATACTGTTCCATGCTCAAATGGTAAAGCATTGTATGGCAAAACAGAATATAGAAAACATCAGAAGGGAGTCAAATATTGTGTGCTTGTGTATCAATTTATTGCAAGCTATGTATGCCCTTGCTGGCAAGTGATAGAGCTAAACAGACCAGGCTGCAGCCACAATACTAATCTGCTTAACACTACTATACAAGCCAGCCACCAGTGGAACTAAAATCCTCTTTACAATACTTATCTGCTGGGCAAAACAAAATGCATAGGGGGAAGGGAAGGCGAGAAAATAGCCATCTAATTAACAAACAATTAAAAGTAGCAATATTATGTTACTAATACAGGTCCACTTAACATGTTTTTTTTTGTAAACATTTTGTTTTTATTCAGTTCTAGACTACATACCAAAATTCAGAAATGCTAGAAACATAAAAATTACATATTTACAGGCACATGACAAAACACGTATTTTGAAATTTTGTCTCTTAATTCAGAAAATACTTTAAAATGATTAATACTTGCATATGGCTGTTTATCGCTACAAGTTTGGTATCTATACACATACAATCATCTAATACTATTTTAGTAAACATGAATCAACAGTGAAAAATGGCCAGGTCTCACTAGTTCTAGGGCTGTTCATGGTATGGATAACACACTACAGCATCCATAGACTTTGCTTGAAAATACATTGACTGCGTTGTACTGTAGTAACCTGCATGTTAGGAAAGCTCTGTCACTGATTAGTTTGTTTATTCTGTAAAATAAATCTTGTTTCTGTGCTACAATAAACCATTAACACACTTACATCCTTATATTACCATTGTATAGATCTAGTACCAACAGAAATATTGTATGCATGATCTGTGGGGGCAGACCTTTGCAGGGACTGCTTGGATGGTTTCAGTAATTGAAAACAGAGCTTTTAACAACTTATTAATAACATGATGTTTAAATAAGCAAACAAACACTTAGGCAGTTTATTTTAACATTAAAACAGGGAAACATCCATATACCTTTAATCTATTCCAGAGAATAGTCGCGCCCATTTTACAGCAGCATATAGTTGCTAGTCTTTTTCAAAGCCTGACCAATAAGTAAAAGTTTGGGCACACTGGGTTTGGGCATTTGTAAATACCAAGCAAACACTATGCAAAAGCAAAAAAAGCCGAGAGCTGCAGAAATAGAGTTATAGCTGTTATCTCTGCTTTATTAGTGACTGATAATGTTGGAACTATCAAAATGTCAGCTCGCTAGAGAGAAGCAGCATTGCTTGGAAACAAGTTTTTTCACAAAATAAGAAGTTCAATACAGTACACATATATTTAATAATATCCTAGCTCAGATAAGTACATTTATCATTGTACATTCAATTTAAGAAGTATTTCTCAACTAAAAAAAATACACTCTAGAATCTATGAAGGCATTGCTAAATATTTGATTTGGGTATAGGAGGACTTACCAGACTGAAACTAATGATAAGAAAGAGAAAGGTGAGTATCCTGTTACAGCATTAACAACTGACAATGTCAAGAGGACGCACAAACGCTGGTCATTCTGTCTTCATTACTTATCCGCAGAGCTTCTGACAAAAAAATAGAAAAAAAGTGTCAGCTTCTAGACTGCAAATCTTACAAGGACAATATATTTATGCAAGTGCCTAAGCAGGCAATCTGACATCCGGACCAAAACTTTCTAGTGACTCAAATTAGAACTTTTGAGAAAACACTGACAAAACAGATGTCTTATGTTGCAACTAAAATGATTGTCCTTAAAGGTTTTGTAACAAGATAAAATGGCAAGAGATGGAAAAATGTAGTAAGTTATTTCAGAGCCTGGTGCAGGGCTAGTGTGGTATCACATATATAGTTGGAGGGCCCGAAAGTTGCGAGTTGGCCGACCAACGCCTGCAATGAGCAGCAAAGCCGCTCATCGTGAGGCCCATAAAGTATAGGGGGGAGAGGCTCACAATGAGCGCCAAAGGCACTCATCGCAAGGCCTGCAAGTTAGAGGGGGGAGAAGCTTGGTTTGTGTGACAAACGGCATTGCCAGGTAAGTCGCTAGCTTTATATAGAGTACAAATGTCTGGGGTTCCCTGGTGTTTCAGTAGTTAGGATTTGGTGCTTTCATCGCTGTGATCTGGGTTCGATTCCAGACAGGGAATCAAGAGGTCACACCACATTGAAGCCATGCATGCTTGGGCCTGGTCAGTACTTGGATGGGAGACTACATAGGAATATCAGGAGCTCTATGCTGTAGCAAAAAAAGGAGAAGTAACTGGCAACCCACTCCAGTAACTCTGCAATGAAAACCAAATGGATCAGCATGGACATAAAGTTGTGCCTGGTGTGATACAGTCAATGAGGTCACGGAAAGTTGGACACGGGTGAACAATGCAAACAAACAAACAAATGTCTGTACAATATGAAATCAAGGCCCATACTACATGTGTTACATGAATTCATAAACTAGGCTATTTCTGATTTTAAGTTTGCTCAGTCACATCTAAAAGTATAGTCTTAAATAGCAAGGTGAAGTAGATTCTCAATAAAAAGATAAGGTTAGAGAAGACTACACTTAAGACTAGTAGCGAATCCCCAAATGGTACAAATTATACCAATGTACGGATAGGGGACAGACGACAAAGCAGAATATTAAAACTTAACTTTTATTTTGATACAATAAAAAGACCCATAAAGACCAAAACGCGTCTGTGGTTTGCTGTTTTTCCTGTTCAGGGTAGAATTGCCTGGTATTTTGGGGCTGGACCACTCTAGTGAGTGGGACCAGACTGATATACTACAGGAGATTTCTCCCTGTGAAGGGCACAAGTGAGCTAAAAGAGGTTGCTCTCAGAGAAGCTTATCATGGCTTTAGAACTAACCTATTAAGGTTGGCTCGTTCTCTGATGAGCACCTCTGACTTTGTTGTTCTACAATAAAAAGACTCTTTTTTTTTTTTGTGAAAAAAAAACGACAATTAAAACATATGTATTACAAGACAAACTGTAGTCTTGTAGAGGCAAAAAACAATCTTAGAGAGAGCTTATATTTTAGCTGCATTGGTTATTACAGATATGTCCGTATTAAAGAGCAGATGTAGGTACTATAGTGCAGCAGAATAAAATTGTAGAGTCCTGATTTTATCAAAGGTAGCTCTTATAATGTAGCTTTCAAAGTCCTAACACAAATTGGGACTTTATGTAAAAGGAATTGGAAGATCAGAGGTTTATTATGACCCACTGTGTTAGACGAAGCTTCAAGGTATAGATCATTAGTAGTAACCCCAGTTAAACAAGGGTAAGTAACCTAATAAATGTACTAATGGTTGGGGAAACTTTTACTATGCACCAGTCTATGCCCAATATTAATTAATCTTTTTATGTTGTGTGTCAACAATCTATAAACAAAGAACAGATCAGTAGAACAACAAAATTATGGTTAATCAGTTTAGTAATGGTCAGATCATGTTCATGGGCTGCAGACAGCATGATTAATATACATAGTAATGTATGATCATATCACATCAGCATGATTAATATATACAGTACTGTCTCAAATATGGAAAACCACTGTATATCTAAAATGTTATACACTGCTTTTGATACTCTCAGTGCTTTATTAGATTTTTTTCCCTTCAATAAGCTAAGCAGGTCAAATGAAAATAAGCGTCTTTGTGACACAGAGAGATAAAGATAGAATTAATTCATAATTGTACTTTTAGGATTACAATATATTTAAAATTCCAGAGGCATTTTCGTCAGGTTTAGATCTTCTAAATCAGGGACCAGCAGCATTTTATAATCAAAGAACAAGCTGGGACAAATCTCATAGCAATAGATTATCAAGGACCCGGTATTAAAAACAGGCCATTTGCATAATGCAAAATGTGTAACTTACCATGGGAGAAAGAGTGAGATAAATTAAATAAGAATAAATAGCTAAGACAAGAGGGTAAGATATAGTAGTTGCTGAAGGAAAAATGAGAAAATTAACCTAGAAATAAAGTTGAAGCATATATGGATTTTTTTTTTTGCATCAGGAATAGAGTATTTGATTATGTTAGCGCATTGTATTTTGTCAAATAAAAGTCTCAAAACACACAAAAAAAAAACTCTTACTCAGATTATTACCTGCTATTGGCGACTTGTCCTCTGCCAGCCAATGACATCTACACACTACCTAATGTATGCTATCTGTATTTCCTGTTAGTTTCAATGAACTTTAATCTGATTTGCCAAATATTTATGTAAAAAACAACTTTTTTGATGTTTTAAAGCATGTTCTTTTAATTAAATTAAAAAAAAAACAGTTGTGGTCCAGCATCCTTTAAAGTGCTTCACATTGCCCATCTATAAAAAAATGGTACAAGGCAGCATGAACTTGACTTAAAAGAAATAAAATAGTAATGCTGGCACTCAAGGGCATACATTCTTGCTTTGTGAGAGGGCCTATAATGAATATATCACATTTTGAATTACACATATTTATGGTCTCCCACATATACCGCATGGATGTGTCAGTTTTATTCACTTAAGCATATTACTGTATATGTAGGTACAAACTTTAGGAGGTCTGGCTCCTAAGCTCCAGATAAATTATATATTTATAATTATTATTATTATTATTATTATAATTATATATATATATATATATATATATACACACACACAGTATTGGCAGTATACAATGAGACCTTTTTTTAATTCGACAAATATTTTCATCAGAGAGAGACAAGCTTTAGAGAGCCTTCTAACAATAAAGGGCCCTTCACTTCCCTGTAAGTGCTCTTCATGGTGTGAAAGAGCACAAGATTGTGTGTTAAAATTACCTATTTTTTTAATTATGCTAAAAACAGATAAAGAAATGTAAAGGTTTGTGTTTACATACAAAGTGCAGCTTGCCTACATACAGTTTCATGATTATGCTGAGCCGTGTGGTGAGGATGCTGATTTATAGCAGGTTTTCCCTGAACTCAGGAATGCAGTAAAAGTATAACCCATAACTGACCTATTTAGGTCATTCCAGCATCCCATCCTCTGCACGGATAGATGTAGTGAAGGGTTAACCTCAGTTTTCCTTTAGCTCACTACAAGCAGCTGCAGCATGTGTATGGCAGTGGGCAGTCAGTGACTCATGTAAACACAGATTTCATCTATTTGACGCCTCAGTGAAAAATGCACATACAGTATTTCATAAACTCAAAAAGTATTTCAAATTGTTTTTCGGAGATCTTTACTGTGATGTGGTATAAATTGTACTGGACAAAGTGGCCTTGTAATAAAGAGACGTGCGCCTCTCAAAAAATAAAATGTGTATCCAATATAAAAAGGTATCACGGTGTACTGCAATACTCTGATATTTTATATATATATATATATATATATATATATATATATATATATATATATATAGTTATGCACGTATGTAAAAATGACATCTACCATATGAGTAAGGTCCAAAACTATACTAAATATAAACCTCCTAGGAGAGGTGTTGTCTCCCAATAAGAGCTCACTATGTTATAGTATATACGCTATGAAGATGTATAGTGTGCAAAACATAGGTGTGTCTATACGTATTATATATATATATATATATATATATATATATATATATATATATATCTAGCCAGTGCATGACTGCTGCATAAATGCCCATACAGTGATTTGTATATATGCATTACATGTGCAACCCATGTGCAGTCATGTATCTCCACATATCACACACGCACACGGTTCCTTTTTACCGGCTCCGTGCGTCAAGTCCTGCAGGTGACAGTTGGTGACGTCACTCCGGTACAACTCCACACTCGACCATCCAGCCGCTACTCTCTTCTCTCAGCCTCCGCAGCAGCCGCCGCCATCTTTACTCCGTTGCTCAGGCAACACAGACAACCAAAAGGACGGCCGCCGCATGGAACGCTGGGAGTTGTAGTCTATCCAATGGTGACGCCATGAGAACATTGCAGATAGTGGGTGTTTTTTTTTTGTACATAACTTTATTGAACAATAACTACATTACCAATACAAACACCTGACATCTTTATGGAAGTTACAACGAGACAAGTAAAGCGGGGATTGCTATTACAGTCTGGTATTTATTACAGGGCCTTCTGGAATCGCGGTCCTTTCCTGTTATAACTAAACAGGAATGATCCTGGATCGCTCATTTGTCGTGGTGAAGGGGCTTCTCCACTTCAATTAAGCTGTTAGCTGAACCATGTAGGGTCACCCAAGATGGGCAGGTCATAGCAGAGAGGTCACACAAATTGCAGTCTGGGAAGAAACTGGCAGCCCACTACAGTATCTTTGCCAAGAAAACAGCATCTATCCTGTTATAGTTATGGCGACAGCAGCAGTTGCAGCAAGTAGCTGCTAGATGGCGGTGCCCATATTTTACAATGCTGCCGATATTTGAGAGAAGTTCTAAACTTAGAATGTTACCCTAACCCTTAAACTAACCCTCACCATAATAGTTTATCTATGATATCGGCACTGAGAAAGACATCGGGTGGGAGAGAGACACACAGGATAGAGAGAGGAGAGAAGAGACACGTGGGGGAAGAGAGACCCCCCTGAGAGGCGGGAAAGAGACAGGCGTCATGAGGGGTGAAAGAGACATGGGAGGGAGAGGGGGGGAAGAGACAGGAGAGGGAGGTAGAGACGAGGGAGAGGGCGGAAAGAGACACAGGGGAGGGAGAGGCAGGGAAGAGACACAGTGGAGGGAGAGGAGGGGAAAGAGATGCAGCGGAGGGAGGCGGGGAAGAGACAAAGGGGAGGGAGAGGGGGGAAGAGATACAGGGCGGGGTTAGAGACACTTCAAATATTATCCCGTCATTTTTCACGCTCAAGTTACTAGTATATAAATTAAAGAGATGGATGGAATAGATAAAGATGAGAGAGACAAATAGTGCTGCTGGAGAAAGAAAGAGTTGAAGCAAAGAAATAATGCAAAACAATAACAGAAGGGAGAAAGTCAGACAATGAGAGAAGGATGTGAGGGGTCAAGGGGAGAGAGTGATGGAGGGAGGGTTCAAGTGAAGATACAATGGGGGAAAGTAGAAAATACATGTTTTCTATAAAGATAAGGAAATAGAATTAGGAGTTAGGGGAGCAAGTATGAGGGGAAGACTGGAGGTGATGTGATAAAATAAGGATAAGATGACAGTTATGAATAAAAAAAGGGGAGGACAGAACTAAATGGGAGTGGAGAGGAAATGAAGAGGGGATAGAGACTGGGTAGGAAAAGCAGGGGGAAAAGTGGGGAGGTTATGGAGATTGGGAGATCAATGAGAGCATAAGAGATAAGGGGGAGAGCCAATGAAGGACATAAAAGGGAGGTGTGAAAGAAAAGCATGATGGAGAGTGACAGACGACGATCAGAGAAGGAAAATGGTGGGCGGGTAGAGAAATTGGATAAATGAAAAAAAATAGGACCTTTCAGGTTATCTGCTTACCAGAGCAGCAGACTTTGTTGAAATATTTGTTAGGATTAGGGGTTAAAAAAAAAAAAAAAAAAACGTTCCAGAGAGAGAAAGTAAAGATGGAATTTGAAGAGAAAAAAAGGAATGCTTAAGTGTAGAGGAGAGTGAGCAAACGCATTGGGAAGAAAGCATATCTAGGGGAAGTGAACAAGGAGAGGAAGGGGAAACATGGGGAAGAGGAGAGAGAAAGGGCAAGGGTGGATGTGAGAGGGGAGGAGTGGTGGATACAAGGACAAGATGAAGGAATCTCATATGCAGCCCTGACATTATATTAATGTGTACTCTGGACTCTGTGGGCCTCATTCTATTATCTGCCGCTGCCGCAAGGACCGGCCGCAAGCTATTCTGCTATTCTATTCCCCTCCGGCCGGAGGCTCCGTCAGGCTTGCGGCCGGTGCCTTGCTATCTCTTGCGGCCGCTCGCGCCGGAGGAAATCCTTTGATCTAAAACGGCCGCAAGGAAAACGGCCGCAAGAAAATCCTATTTGCAATTCAATTGCTCCGGGAACCCTCTCTGCAAGGCTAAAAGTGAGCCGCTGCTTACTTGCAGGAAAGAGGTCCCGCTAGCACCAATTAAGCACATAAAATAGCTCAAATAAAGCCATCCTGCACTTTGCCGAGTCTATAAAGTGATATTCGGTGTTAGCAAAAATAGCACATAATTACCCTATACTCAAATCCGTAAAATAATTTTTTTAAATATACGTAAAATATACATGTAAAAAGTCCAGAGTGCTTGGAGCACCTCAGACACGCCCACGCCGCAGCCGGAAAATAAACAGTTAATTTGAACTCGGGTTTGGGCTGATGTGCAAGCTTGAGAGTGGGTTACTTGTAATCCTCAAGTCCCCCAATATGATCCCTAGCATTTACAGAGCTGTACAGTGCAGGCTTGAATTTATTTTTGAGTTTTTAGATTTCAGAGCTTACGGCCGGTTTCAAGATATGCGGCCGGCCGTAAGAGGAGATCCTTGCGGAGCCGTATAATAGAATTGCAAGTTAACAGAACCCCCGCAAGGAATCGCAGCCTTACGGCCGATTTACGGCCGATAATAGAATGAGGCCCTGTGTGTTTTGATTTTTCCTATCCATGAAGAATAAGACATTGGAGCTAAGAAAATCTTGCCTATATTCATTAAAGACTGAAGTGCTAAATTAAAATGACATTAAGCAAAGTGCACTCAGCCAGTGTATTGCAGGGCTAGTCGATAGAAGGACCTGGGTCTAAATCAGGTCCTCGGGTCCCTTTCTTACAGACTTCAGTTGCTTCATCACATTTAATATTTATCACTTTCTAAGCTTTCCAATACTTAATTAAACTCAGCAATTTATTTTTTGATAACTGCTGGTTTATTATTTGTGTGTATGCAATGTTAATGTATGTGCTATGTAACATACACAATATGTGTTCCTCTTTTGGTAAATGTGAATAAGATACAGAAAAGGAAATAAATGTAGGGTCTTAACCGAGGGTGATAAACAAAGTTATGTGTTTGCACGGATCAGACCATTTTTTATTATTTCGACCATACAGTGAAAGTTATGGTTTGCACTTGTTATAAGGGTTATTAAACTCCTGTGTACTGGGAAACATTACATATGAGGGAAAATCTCAATAGTAGGACGAGCCCTGATTAAGAACTCTATCCTAGGCCTAGGGCAACCACCAGTGGGATACCAGGCATACATATACATACAAAGTAGGCTGACTTGTTTCATGTTGATATTGATAACACTCACATGGTCAGATTTGTTAACCCTTTACATGAAAAAGTTACCTAAATCTAAGCTGTCACAGAAGTTGCTCATCCCTTGCTCCAAAATAATTCAATGCATTTCTCTGATCTTTAAGTGCTCAGTTTATTCCATGGCGTGCATGTGTCCAATGTATTTTATCATTTTAGTCTACTCTGTACTCCGTTCATTGGTAGTAATGCCTTTGTTTGTAGACATTACGCATTATTTAATCATAAAACTTATTGTATAATTATACTATAATATACTATTTTTTTCCTCCCAAGCTCGAATAGACACATAATTTTTTCAAGATACATCTATACAAACGTGTTGTACACCATGATGAAATGACCACTCAGACAAGAATGCACTTCATTCTCACACCAGTTGTAATTAGTTTTCATCCTATATTTTATAACACTGCCTGTGTCAGCTAGCTAGAGATATATAGCTAAAATATTAATAAGGATTTCCGTTGTTACACCACTTCCAAAAAATACTAAAGACTATTAAAAATTGTTTTGCTAACTCAATAGGGATCATGTCCCAAAGCTGCTCAGTGCAGCAGATGGAACGCAACCATCTGCAGAATAAGCTGCTCTAATCTCAGAATGATCAGAACACTTCCCTTTTGTAGGAAGTGATCAGATTGCTGGAATAATATGCTTTATTTATAGTGTTTAAATGTAACACCCATCATCTTATATCACAGGTCTGCTACCGTTTAGAAATAAGAATCTAAACTTCATAACAAGAGATCAACAATAAGCCAGTATACAAAAAATACCATTTACATTACCTGTCGGTTATGCATTTTACTGCTCTAAGAAGTCTGATGGGAGGTTCATGTGTGTTTCAGAAAAAATAGTAGAAAGTAAACAAACTGACGCCTATTTGTATTTACAACTGTAATTTCAAAACACCAGATGATGAATATATAATAGTTTGCTGCTAGATCAAACAAACTTGCTGCATGCAAAGGCTCTATGAATGCTGACTATGCCTGCTTATTAGGTTGACAAAATAACTATATATTGACTAGCAACTTGCCCGTCAAAAATGACGGCATGATATAGTATTATACTTTGTGTTTTCTGTATGTTTATGTACTATCTCTCTGTGCACCCTGCATGGCTCTCTGTACACCTCCTGTGTCTTTTCATACTTTTTCAAAAATATTGAATATAATTATTTTCCAAATTGCCTTGCTTGTGTCTCTTTTCACCCTCTCCCTCCCCTGTGTCTTCCCCCCCCCTTCTCCTGTGTCTCTTTCCCCCACTGTGTCTCTTTCCCCCTCTCCCTTCCCCTGTGTCTCTTCCCCCTCTACGTCACCTATGTCTCTTCCCCCTCTCCCTCCCGTGTCTCCGTCCCCCCCTCGCCTGTGTCTCCTTACCCCCGTCTCCCTCCCTGTGTCTCTTTCCCCTCTCCTGTGCCTCCTTTTCCCTCTCCCTCTCATTTTCCCCCTCTACTTCTCAGGTGTCTCTTTCCCTCCCATGTGTCTGTCCCCCCCTCTCCGTCCCCTGCATCTCTCCCGTCTCCCTCCCCCGTGTCTCGTCTCCCTCTCCCTCCCCTGTGCCTCTTTCCCCATCTCCCTGCCCTGTGTCTCTTCTCAACTCTCCCTCCCCTGTTTCTCCTTCCCTCTCCCCCTCCCTTGTCTTTCTTCCCTTCTCCCTCCCCTGTGTCTCTTTCCCCTTCCACTGTTTCCCTTCCCCCTCCCTCCCCTGTGTCTCCTTTCCCCTTCTCCTGTGCATCTTTTCCTCCTCTCTCCCTCCCCTGTGTGTCTTCCCACTCCCTCCCCTGTGTCTCCTTCCCCCACTCCCTCCCCTGTGCCTCCTTCCCCCTCTCCTTTTCCTTCTCTCCATCCCCTGTGTCTCTTTCCCCCCCTCTACCTCCCCTCTATATCTCCCTCCCGTGTCTCCTCTTCCCCTGTGTCTCTTCACCCTCCCTCCCCTGTGTCTCCTTTCCCCATCTCCCTCTCCTGTGCCTCATTTCCCCCTCTCCTTTTCCCCCTCTCTACCTCCCCTGTGTCTATTTCCCCCTCTCCCTCCCCTGTGTCTCCTTTCCCCATCTTTCTTTCCTGTGCCTCATTTCCCCCTCTCTTCTTTCCCCCTCTCCTCTGCCTCCTTTCCCTCTCTCCTTTTCCCCCTCTCCCTCACGTGTGTCTCTCCCCAGTGTTTCTCCCCCCGTCTCTTCCCCCTCTCTCCCTCCCCTTTGTCTCTTCCCCCTCTCCCTCCTGTGTCTCTTTCCCCCTCTCTTTCTCCCCTGTGTCTTTCCCCCCCTCTCCCTTCCCCTGTGTCTCTTCTCCCTCCCTTGTGTCTCTTCCCCCTCTCCCTCCCCTGTGTCTCTTCCCCCATCTCCCTCCCCTGTGTTTCTTCCCCCGTCCCTGCCCTGTGTCTCTTCCCTCCCTACCCTGTGTCTCTTTTCCCCCCTCTCTTCCCTGTGTCTCTTTCCCCCTCTCCCTTCCCCTGTGTCTCTTCCTCCTCCCACCCCTGTGCCTCCTTCTCCCCTCTACCTCCCCAGTGTCTCCTTTTTTCCCTCTCTTCCCCTGTGTCTCTTCTCCCTCCCTCCCCTGTGTCCCCTTCCCCCTCTCTCCCCTGTGTCCCCTTCCCCCTCTCCCTCCCCTGTATCTACTTGCCTCCTATCCTGTGTCTCCCCCCCCCCCCTGTGTCTCCTTTCTCCCTCTCCCGCTGCGCATGCGCGGCCCCCGCCGCGTAATGTGCATGTGCGACCTTCCCCGCGCATTGTGCACACGCGACACACGCCATGCAATTCACATGCACTGCTCATGCTGCACATTGCGCATGTGCAGTCATATATAGTTGTTGTTATTGCGAGTTTTCTGTCATTTGCAAGCAATACACACAAACTCGCAATGTCGAAAACTATATATATGAGCTGTAAAGAACCACATTTGGCTCTAGAGGTGTAGGTTGCAAACCTCTCTCTCAGATAATGTCTGAATCCTGCTTAAAGCAGAAGAGTTTCTGATCATTACAGTCGATGCTGCACCATTTAGTGACAGATCTGATCGTTCCAGGTTGTATCACTGCAACAATTTCCAGAATATTTTTTCCATTTCCATTTTTCCCATTATAATAGGGTGACCAGATGTCCCTCTTTTCAGAGAACAGTCACCTGGTTGAGAGGTTGGTCTCCTGATAAAATGTATCCACGGAAATATCCTCTTATGTCAGGGTAAACAGCCAGGCGCTCATAACATAATAACTGATTGGGATTTACCCTGAGCGTATGTGACTATTTAATTACTTTTGGATAGATGAATATCTAGCAATAGACAAAATGATGATACATAATATTATAGAGATCCTGTACTGCCTTCTTTTAAGTACAAATACATTGGCACTCATATCGATTTTGTAATTTTACAGCACTGATTAAATTTGTGCTAAGTATGTGCAAATCATATAGGCTTCCTGCCACCATTCTCTACATTGGATTTTGTCTAATCTGAATTTAATTGATAAACCCAAACAGAGACACTGCCACATTTTGAGAAATTGAAACAACTCCAATGGAAGTGGGCTATTAAGTATATCAAAATGGCATATCCGATATTAAATGCTTTGTGTAAGAATAGTATAGTGCCTTGCAAAAGTATTCACCCCCCTTGACTTTTTACCTATTTTGTTACATTACAGTCTTAATTTCAATGTTTCGTTAATCTGAATTTCATGTGATGGATCAGAACACAATAGCCTAATTTGATGAAGTGAAATGAGAAAAATATATACATAACATTTTTTTTAGAAATAGAAAACAGAAAATTGTCATGTGCGTATATATTCACCCCCTTTGTTATGAAGCCCATAAAAAGCTCTGGTGCAACCAATTACCTTCAGAAGTCACATAATTAGTGAAATAATGTCCACCTCTGTGCAATCTAAGTGTCATGATCTGTCATTACATATACACACCTTTTCTGAAAGGTCCCAGACGCTGCAACACCTAAGCAAGAGGCACCACTAACCAAACACTGCCATGAAGACCAAGAAACTCTCCAAACAAGTAAGGGACAATGTTGTTGAGAAGTACAACTCAGGGTTAAGTTATAAAAAAATATCCAAATCTTTGATGATCCCCAGGAGCACCATCAAATCTATCATAACCAAATGGAAAGAACATGGCACAACAGCAAACCTGCCAGGGGACGGCCGGCCACCAAAACTCACGGACCGGGCAAGGAGGGCATTAATCAGAGAGGCAGCACAGAGATCTTGGGTAACCCTAGAGAAGCTGCAGAGTTCCACAGCAGAGACTGGAGTATCTGTACATAGGACGACAATAGGCCGTACGCTCCATTGAGTTGGGCTTTATGGCAGAGTGGCCAGAAGAAAGCCATTACTTCCAGCAAAAAACAAAATAGCACATTTTGAGGTTGCGAAAAGGCTTGTGGGAGACTCCCAAAATGTATGGAGGAAGGTGCTCTGGTCTGATGAGACTAAAATGTAACTATTCGGCCATCAAAGAAAACACTATGTCTGGCGCATGCCCAACACATCACATCACCCAAAGAACACCATCCCCACAGTGAAACATGGTGGTGGCAGCATCATGCTGTGGGATGGTTTTTCAGCAGCTGGGACTGGGAAACTGGTCGGAGTTGAGGGAAAGATGGATGGTGCTAAATACAGGGATATTCTTGAGCAAAACCTGTACCACTCTGTGTGTGATTTGAGGCTAGGACGGAGGTTCACCTTCCAGCAGGACAAGGACCCCAAACACACTGCTAAAGCAACACTTGAGTGGTTTAAGGGGAAACATGTAAATGTGTTGGAATGGCCTAGTCAAAGCCCAGACCTCAATCCAATATAAAATCTGTGGTCAGACTTAAAGATTGCTGTTCACAAGCACAAACCATCCAACTTGAAGGAGCTAAAGCAGTTTTGCAAGGAGGAATGTGCAAAAATCCCAATAATAAGATGTGGCAAGCTCATAGGGACTTAACCAAAATGACTTGGAGCTGTGATTGCCGTAAAAGGTGGGTCTACAAAGTATTGACTTTAGGGGGTGAATAGTTATGCACATGACTTTTTCTGTTATTTTGTCCTATTTGTTGTTTGCTTCACAATAAAAAACATCTTCAAAGTTGTGGGCATGTTCTGTAAATTAAGTGATGCAAATCCTCAAACAATCCATGTTAATTCCAGGTTGCGAGGCAACAAAACACGAAAAATGCCAAGGGGTGAATACTTTTGCAAGGCACTGTGTATATATATATATATATATATATATATATATATACTGTATATATATCTAGATCCAATTGTATGTCATGTTATCTTGTTTCTCTGCTGCAATGGTCCTGTCTTGTGAGCCATTAACAATGTTTTTTTAGTATTTCAACAACAACTAAAACTTAGGAGAAAATAAGAATAGGTGTAGGTGGGTGGGGGGGATTGATCAGGTTGCTCTCTTGTCTCTAGGGCTTGGTTGGAATTTATGATGTAATATTTAGTACTCACCTCTGTCCGCAGTCCCCCGGGACACTGGCCCCCTTAGTCCTCCTTCAGGGCGGGTTGATTTCAATTTGCTATCTTAGTGTCAAGTCTGTGAAATGCTGTGAAGTGAGTCTAGCCATGGTCCTCATGTGTTGATGAATTTTGAAAAACATGTCTTCTAGGATGTGGGTGAGTCTTTCATTGATAAAAATGTAATTTAGTTTATTTTTGACAACTTGTAGGCTAAGGTTATTAGATTTACACTATTCAGCGATATGGCTCTTAGTGGCTAACATTAAAAATGGTAAAAGCTTGTTATGAGATGTTGAAAGAGAGGTTGATGGCTGACCTAGAAGGCATTTCTCTGGATTTGCAAAGATTTGGGTATTAAATATACCTGAGGCTAATTAACTCGTGGACAGGTCCACCAGGTGAGAATGAAGTAGCCTACCTCCCAGCAATCCTGGAGGTAATTTGAGTTTGGCTCTAGTTTCGATTTATATAATTTATCTGGTGTTATGTATGCCTTTGGTGAGACTGAACCATGAGTTGTGCTTCATTTCTTGATCCCTGTTAAGGCCTAGATCTCTTTCCCATTGGCTGACATACTTGGGTGTTTGTATTGAGGGGTCTTAATTAAAGGTGTCATATAGGAGGCGTACTATGTTTTTTGAGCGTGTAACTTTGTCCCAGATTTTGGTGAACCAATTGGACTTAGGGCTTCCTAGGGAGCGTTCAATGGTTGAAATAAAGTGCTTTATTCTGCAAAAATTATAGTGCTCTTGTAGGAGTATGTTATAGTGATCTCTAATTTGTTGTAGGTAATGACTGTGTTAGCTCTGTACCATGCGCCACAGGATCTCCACCAGGCCAAAGAAGTGGTTGGGAGTGTTAGTGGAAGTTTGGGTGGGGGGTGATGGGCGTGATAGTGGATAGTTCAGGTGTCAGGCCATGTTCTTTGTTTGCCCAGGTGCACTGGGTGAGAGAGTTTAATATAGGGGCTGGTCAGTTTCACTAAGATGAGTAAAGGTTTGGGAAGCCACATAATGGTGTCCCATGTATATGGGTGCATTATAAAGTTTTCAATGAATATCCATAATGGTTGGTGTGTTGCAGAGTGGGCTATGGGGATTAATGATAGTTGTGCTGCCTTATAGTATAGTTTGAAATTTGGATTTATGTTTATGCCTTATTCATTTAGGAGATTCTGGAGGCTTTGTTGTGCCAGATACATTTAAAGTCTTAGCACTGGAATACATCCAAGTCTTTATAGTTGAGTGCTAATGGTAAAAGGTATAGAAGGCAAGGAAGAATTTACCTTTTAATGGAGCATAGCCATTACATTTTGATTTTTGACCATGTGTGGAGATTTAGTCCATCTCTTCGTAAACCCCTAGGTATTTGAGGTGCGTGTCTGGCCATGTGAATTTAAGGTTTTTGTGAAGGAATTCCAAGTCAAGTGGAGGTAGGGAGATATTTAGGGCTTCTGCTTTCTCAACATTTATTTTTAGGCAAAAGAGTTTTACAACATTTTCAAGAGTTTGAAGTAGATTTGGGATCGAGGTGGCAGGATGTGTTAGAGAACATAGGATATTGTCTGCAAAGAGGCAGCATTTAAAGTGATGGTGACCTATTTTAACTCACCAAATGTTCAAGTTTCATTTAATGGATTGTGCAAGTAGTTTGATTGCTAAAGTGAATAGTAGTGGTGAGAGTGGACAGCCCTGTCTTGTGCCTCGCTAAATATCTATTAATGTTTTGGATTCCCCGGGTGGTTTCAATGGTGCTTTGGGGGATCGGAATATAATAATATATAATAACACATATTATGTGTCGATCAAGTTCATAATTTTTAACCTCTGTAGGGTTGTGACCCTCTTTCGATAAAAAGATCAAATCCGCTTGGTTGAGTTCTGGGGCTATTGGATGGCCTTCCAGAATCTTATTGTAGAGGTTAGTTAAATGCAGAGCAAGGAGGTCCGTACAAGTATGGGTTGGTAAATCCATCCGGTCCCGGGCCTTACCAACTCTCAAGCCTGAGATAACCTTTTTAACTTCCTGTATTGCGACTTTAGTATTGAGGCCCACTCTTGGGATGAAAGGGTAGGGAGATCACGTAAGTTTAGGTAGGAAGTTATCTGTGGTTCTGTTTTGTGGGGAATAGAATTTCTGAAAGAAGTGTCTTTTGAATGTTGTTGGGGCTACTTGTGTGTGGGCATCTTAATTTGGAATATTTTAGATATATGTTCTTCTTATGTTTCCTAGCCAGAAGTGCGTTAGGGTTATTGGCTTTGGAGTAGACTTTATGGTGAGTCCAACTCATGGTTTTCTCTGTGTGACCAGACAAGACCAGATCAAGTTCCAATTTGATGCTATTAGTTAGTTAGCTATTAGAGTTTCTTTAGATCAGTTAAGTCTCTTCTCAGAATTTCCTCATTATGTCACAGTTGTTTTTTGTATTCAGTTGCTAGTTTAATGCATGTTCCCCTGATAAAGGCCTTCTGAACTGCCCATGTCCAGCTGATGCCAGATTCTTGGGTAATGTTAGTAGCACAAAACAAATCAATATGTTGAGCTATTTGTACTTTAAAGGTCAGATTGGACAGGAGCATCTTGTTTAGTGTTCAGGTGAAGGGCAGTCTATAGTTAGGGCTTAGATCTTGGAATATACTGGATGGCCGAAAAGTTAAATTTTAGTCTCATCAGAGTAAAGAGCACCTTCCTCTATACATTTTGGGAGTCTCCTACATGCCTTTTCGCAAACTCAAAACGTGCCATTTTGTTTTTTGCTGAAAGTAATGGCTTTCTTCTGGCCACTCTGCTATAAAGCCCAACTGTATGTAGCTCCTCCAGGGTTATCTTAGGTCTCTGTGCTGCCTCTCTGATTAATGCCATCCTTGCCCGGTCCGTGAGTTTTGGTGGCCGGCCGTCCCTTGGCAGGTTTGCTGTTGTGCCATGTTCTTTCCATTTGGTTATGATAGATTTGATGGTGCTCCTGGGGCTCCTGGGAATCATCAAAGATTTGGATATTTTTTTATAACTTAACCCTGAGTTGTACTTCTCAACAACATTGTCCCTTACTTGTTTGGAGAGTTTCTTGGTCTTCATGGCAGTGTTTGGTTAGTGGTGCCTCTTGCTTAGGTGTTGCAGCCTCTGGGGCCTTTAATAAAAGGTATGTATATGTAATGACAGATCATGTGACACTTAGATTGCACAGAGGTGGACATCATTTCACTAATTATGTGACTTCTGAAGGTAATTGGTTACACCAGAGCTTTTTATGGGCTTCATAACAAAGGGGCTAAAAAAAAATGTCTCAAAACTAATTTGGATGACTATTAAGTTAATTAACATAATATATGATGTTATAATTGTGAGCACTGATGTCTACAATCTGAATGTTGTTACTATTGAATATATGTACTACAAGGTCCACTATCACATTGGATTTTATTGCAATATTCTCATGTTGACATTTCTAATATTCTCATGTTGCCAATTATCAAACCACGATATTGTGAGAGAAGACCAAATATGGAGTTCCTTGGAGATTTCCTTAAAAATATTGTGGTAGTTGGCGTCATAGATTAATTTAGAGGTTCTGGGGATATGAATTCCCAAGTATTTGATCTGATTTGGGGACCATTTCAAATAAAAATTTTGTGATAACAGGTTTTCCAGCTGTTTGGGTAAGGAAATATTAAGTACCTCACTTTTACTAGCATTCACCTTAAAGCCAGAAATTTGTCCAAATTTAGTCAATATCTGAAACAGCTTAGGAAGGCTAATTAATAGGTCTGTGATGGTGAGTAAGATGTCATCTGCAAAGAGGCTCAATTTGTATTCTTTACCCCCCAATTTACTTCCGTTAACGTCTGGTGAGTCTTTTAATGCTATCGCCAAAGGCTGAAGACAAAGTGTGAAAAGTAAAGGAGATAGTGGGCATCCCTGTTTAGTACCTCTAGCTACATTGAGTAATTGCAATCTAAAACCCTGGTATGAGACATATGCTGTTGGAGTTCAGTACAATGACATAATACTAGTTAGAAATGTTTTGCTTATGCCAAATCAAAGTAACACCTCTTTCATATAGATCCAATCAATTCTATTGAATGCTTTTTCGGCATCTAAAGATAATAACATAAGGGGTAACTTTCTATCGGAAGCTATGTCCATCAGGTTTAAGATTCTCCTTGTATTGTCAGGTGCCTCTCTACCTGTTATAAAGCCTACCTGGTCCGGATGAATCACAGACGGCAACAAGCATGCAAGTCTCTTTTGAAGTACAGTTTAATGTTGTTGTTGATTAGTGAGATCGCTCTATAACTACTGCACTGCCTAAGGTCTTTATTTTCCTTATGCAACACAATGATCTTTGCTTCCAGAAACTCTCTCTTCATGGTTTTCCCTGAGAGAAAATCATTGAATAGAAGTTGAATATGGGGTAAAAAAAGTCTCCATGTACTGCTTGTAGTAGTAATTTGTAAAGCCATCTGCGTCCATGGGCTTTGTGGGACTTAGTATCCTTAATTGCTATTCTAATTTCTTCTGCTAAAATTGGGGCTGTTAGTCATTCTATATAGTCAATGCATGAGTGGGATTTATGTCTGCCGAATAGAAGATATAATCCCTCACCTTTGGATGCATACCCCTCCATGTATCGAATAGGCAATTATTTTTCAGCAACATTTTAAAATATTTTGTGGCCGTGGGGACTACAGATGGAATAGAGGGCCCAGTCTTATCTTTACTTGGGACTAAAACTGTGTTCATGTCACCCGCTATAATCCAGATAGTTTGCTGCCAATGAGAGACTAAATTTAAGATTCTGAAAAAGAAAATGGATTGATTTGGTGCATATATATTTGGTGCGTATATGAAATAATTAGGTATGTCTGATTCTTATATTCACAGTTATTCTGTGTGTTAAATCACACTATTATTATCCATAAAAATATTAGTTATGATTATGATAATAATTACTCATATCTCAGACTCTGAGATATTGTTTCCCACGGATACAATAAATATATTCAAGAGGCTCTATAGATTAATGGTTACAATATTTATTAGAAATACAATTATTACATTACATTAACAATGCATGACCTATGATAATACTATGAACAACACATCCCTTAATATCTTAGCAGAAAGTCGTTTTACCATTATAATGTACTGGCTATGGTGTAGTGTATTATGTCCATGTGTGTGTGTATACATTACCAGCCCCAGAGAGTCACAGGAAGAAAGAGAGCGAGTGTACTTGCTGATCTCCTTATATTTAGTATTAGAAGGCCACACCCATACTCATGTTCTTTGGCTCTTACTGGTCAGTTTAGGTTTACATGTCTTCACAAAGCCACCTGACTGGTCAGCTGCGCACACAAATAGTTCTTCCAGCCACATGGTATACTGGATGTTTCCGGTTCTAGTTACACCCCCACCCATGCGTTCTCAAGAATACCATATAAGGTCTTCTGCTAATTCTCTGAATAAAGCTGGATTTAGTGAAGACCAGCGCCATCATGTGTTCATTCTGCAAATCCATCCACTATTCAGAGTGTACATCCAAGTAGTGAAGAAAAGAAGAATATTTATAGCCTTTCAGCCTTATTTTAAAGCTGGTAATTATTTCCCTATTTCTGAGCAAGGCGTGTTGCAACAGTATACATTGAACAATGACACTGGTCTATCATCAATGGTTCCTTGAACAGCTAAATATCTACCCTCTTTATCTTTTTAAGTAGAAGTGTGTTGGAAATTTAGCCTACTGTGAATCAGAATCAAGACACCTCTCTGTTTACCTGATACAGTAGCATGGAACATTTGCAAGTATTTTTCCCCCCATTATTTGGGTATGGAATGTTGTTTTAAAATGAGTCTCTTGTAACGATATTTCTGTATGTCTGCCCCTAAACGAAGATATTCTTTTATTGCTATCCCTCTCTTAACTGGCTCATTTAGGCTTTGGGTGTTGTGTGAAATAATTTTAATGTCCATGACTTACCCCACTCTAGGAATGGAACGTCAGGAGGAAGATTGATACCAGATGTCTAGACCTTTTTTTTTATACTGGATCAGAAAGATCACCTATATGAGGTATATTAAGCGTGGCTTTGGAACCTGAAGGCCGAAAAGTGAAAAAGAACACAGCAAAAACAAAACAATAGATTCAAAAAACCCTTAATGTAATCTATATTGTGTATATTTATCAGTTCCGTTAAACTTCACAACAGTTCGATATTACTTATTATCTAAATGAAAACAAATAGGTGTCACCAGTACACCTTGACTTAAGATATAATCTATTTGTAATAAAAATAACAGTAATTTAAGTCACTTAGAGGAGATTAAAAACTATCCTCTAAAATTTAAATGGTGAGCTGCCTAGTATCCTAACCAATGGATACTGAGGATTTTCGCCTGTTTAACAAAGTATAACTTAGTCCCGTAAGTGCACATTTCTTATATACTATAACATCCTAAGTTACTTATCAAATCTATATATATATATGTAAACAAATAAAGTAAATTGAGCTAGTAATATATCATGTCTCCAGGAAAGCTCTCTCAAATCCGAGGAACATGATGTACAGGTAAAGTCCAGAATGAGTCCTGAGGAGAATGACAGAGATAGAGCAGTAGCACCAAGAACCATACTCAGGTTGCTGTAACAAATTGCCTTCTCGGGTCTCGACGTTGCTTTGGGTCCTGCTCATGTTCTGAATGTATATTGGCAATTCCTTCTTCTAGGGATCGGCCAAAAAATGTTTTCTCCTCTTTAGAAATATTCAGTCGAAATGGAAAACCCCATGTATATTTCCAACCATGGCAAAGGATGACTTCTAAGATGGGTTTTAGGGTTTTCCGTTTGAGTAATGTTGTGGAAGATAAGTCAGAAAAGATGCTCGGTTGGTGTCCCTCCACCTCGGGTATACCAGCTCTGGCCGCTCTCATGAACTTATCTTTGTTAGTAAAATTGTGAAACCTTGCAATGACATCTCTTGGGCGGTCAGAAGTGGATGGGCGACCACCGAGTGCTCTATATATTCTGTCCAATTTAAAGTCCTCTGCACTCATGTCTGGTAAGAGTAGCTCGCAGAGGTCTGCTAGATATTGCAAACGGTCTCCCACTGATTCAGTGAGATTTCTGATGCAACTATTTAGTCTCCTGGACCTGTTTTCCAAGTCTTCCTGAGCAGACTGCTGATGTGCTTGTTCCTTTTTTCAAAAAAGCCACTTCTTCTTCTAACCGCTTGTGTGCCTGAAGTAGTTCATTGTAGTTATCTTCTAGCACTGCTGTTATGGAATCTACCACTTTTATTTCCTTAGATAGTTCCGTTGCCAATTTATGGATTTCCGTTGTAATCTCAGATCGAAAGGAGGATATTAAACCTTTCAAGTCTTGTATGTCCGCCTTTGTGCTTGGTGCGGAAGCTCTATAATGTGTTTAGATGAACTCTTTGTCGGTGTAGATGCCGGTTGAGAGGCTTGTGAGGTGTGTCTTGGTGTACAGTAAGCTTGTATGTCCTTAGTGTTGCGGCTTGTGGAAACACCTGCCATCTCCTTCTTTTGTTTTAAATATAGAGTTTCGATTTTACTTTATTGACCTGTCACTTTGATTGTATAGGAAGGGGTTGGCGGGTTTGACATATTAGTAGTCGTTGAGCATTTACTCAAGAATAGCCATAGACATGTGCCCAGGAGAAGATCTATGAGCATGTATGTCCAAGCAAAAATCTAAGTTGCTTTTATTCTTTTTTGCTCCCCATGGACCGTGCTTGTTGCTGTAGATTTTCGCATAAGAATACTGCTTGCCTTTATTCCTTCCTGACCCATGCAGCTGTTTTGAATGTCCACAAGGTGGCAGTTCAACATAGCCTTATTGTAGCAAACTGAAAGCTTGAGTATCAACTTTGTCCACAAGATGGAGCTAGGTATACAGATGCTTTTGAATATACCACTTTGGCCACTAGATGGCAGTGTTTGATTACTTTCAGTCCCTAACTTAGCAGCAGTGTGGTTAATAGTTTATTCTTCTTAGTGCTGGTAATACTCTGGTGAGCGTTTTTAAGGCTAAATATAGTATTGTTTTTATCCCAGTGAGTGTTAACTGTTCTTGGGTCTGGGCAGAGATGATTGTGCCCCTTTTTTAATTTAATAGATAGCACTCGTAGCCTCTTGCATGCAATTGACAGGCACTTAAAGAAATCAAAATGGCGTCCAGTCACTGGGCCCAGCCCCGCCCTAGTTAGAGTAAAGGAACCAAAAGTCACAAAACGTCCCCTATCACAAGGGGGTGAGGCCTAAGTTCTTGCAGAGTTATGTGTCACAGTTCCAAGGCAATGATAATTGTTTTTTTTTTTGCCACAGCTATAAATGTTTACAGAAAATGATTTTCTCAAGTCTCATCTGTCACCTGAATATACCTAGGGGCTTATTGTCTTACACTTATCAGAACAAAATAGCTGTGTTCAGACCCCAAAGTAGTAAAGAAGGTGCAGTCTGTGGTGGTAGCCGGCTAGATTACTCGCCTCGGTACATGAGAGCTCCAACTGCCCCACTCCACTTAAGGGCCGTGTCCTATAGGTCTCTGCTCCCCTCTGTAGATTTTCCCTGGTGCTTTGTGTGTGACGCCTGTGGTGTCACTAACCTGCTCTGGGACTCCTCCTCTCGTGGCGCAAGTCCTGTATGCACTCACCCCCTCACTGGGGTCTGTCTAGTACTGTGTAATCTGGTCCAGCGTGTTAGATGTAGTAGGCTGCAGCAGCCTATAGTGCAGCAGGGCCTCTCTTACCCCTCTCACTGTGTGGGGAGCCTCCGGTCTCGCCGTCTACACTGTCTCACACGCTGGCTTGCTTCCAAACTGCTTCACCTTCTTAAAGGGCTAATCCAGGCCAGGGGAAAGGCCGAATTTAGTTGTAACAAACCCTGGGGCCTACCAGGTTCAAGGCCATGTGGACGGATGAGAAATTATAATAAAAAATAAAAAAAAATTATCTTAGCCTCTTGCAGTAAAGCACATACAGTTAGTGGGGAATATAGACCTTGTAGGTCCATTTTCAGATGACAAGGGTTAGATTTACCCCAAATTATGCTTTTTTGCAAGCTGTTATTGCAGAGCTCAGCCCATGCACGTCTGATCAGGCCACTTGCAAGCCACGCTCACCCATCTTAAAATTTTCGGAGAAAATGCACCTGTTCAGAAAAGCATAACTCCTTAATTCCTCAATTTCATATTCAAACAGGGTGTCTCTATTCTGATTCTTTCACACCACGTTCTACCTATAACATTTAACCATCAAGCAGTCCCCTTATCTGATTCTCTACTACCCACAAGAAGGGATAGATTCAGGGCTTCACATTTTTATTGATTTCCTGCCCTGACTCCAGTAAGCATCCCATTAAGAGGTAGACTTCTAGCAACCAGTTCCAATTCTTCTGATTCCTCCTGACTCCAGTGACCATCCATTGAAGAGGTATATTGCTTCAATCAACCATGCATACATTTGCTTATTTTTCCTCTCTAATTTGTTTAAGATGTGTATATACCGTGTGCTTGATTCCAGTATTTACATCCTCCCTCTCAGTAAGGCTAAACCACTCTTACTTAGCCAGCTAATGTATTTCCCTATCATTCCCTAATCAGAGACCTCTAGTAACTAGTTCCATTCTTCCTAATTCCTCCATTCTCCAATAACCACCCCTCCAATTTTTGTAGCTTTATAACAATCAAATCATTATCAGTTGATATTCTCATTTGCAGGTTATATTATCTGACCACTAGGCAAAGATAACATACTAAATACTAGAGACATGCATCTTCAATGACTTTCTACCAGATCCCTTCAGTCTCTTATTAAATGAAAACATTTCTAACTTTGCACACCTTTCTACCTAGGTAAGCTTTCCCTTCCTTTCTTTTCGTGACCCATCCTAATCATAATCTGTTATTCTTACCCAAGTCTCTGCCTCTTTCCTTTTCTTTCATATTGTAAATTTTCTTCAATTTGCATCTTCAATCTTGTAAGGTGCTTTGGTAAAGAGCACTTTCTACATAGGATTTTAAGCTTAAAGACAGGACCCTCTATTATTTTGCAATGTGTTAGTACTATATTTTTTTATGTATTTAACCCCTGTATAGTGCTACGGAATATGTTGGTGCATTACAAATAAAGGATAATAATAATAATAATACTGAAAATGTGCAGTGGAAGGGGGAGGATGTAAAAGGCTATCTGAAAAGTTATGTGAATCCACAATCAGTTATCAAAGCTCACAATGCAAAAACACAATGCTACAAAGTTCATTTATACTTACACAAATTCCATAAATTCCATTCCACTGCACCCATAATGAAAGGTAGGCACATAAGCCTGATTTGTGACTCTCAAGTTACTGATTTTTATTGGTGCTAATCACCCTGGCACCCTAAGTATTTTATGCCAGTTATTCTATGATCCTCAAGTGAATGGGACTAGTCGTCTAATGATCTAATGACCCACAAGAGTATATTTTAGGACTAAATAAAAGGAGAATGTTCAATTGTCCACTAAAATACACTGTCCATTAACATCTCTCTCTCTCTCTCTCTCTATATATATATATATATATATATATATATATATATATATATATATTGTGAGCATAAAGGTGGAATAGTGGTTGATGGGAGATACATCAGACCTGATTTGCTAGACAGCAACCAGAGGATTTCTCAGTTAAATGCCCCAGGGAGAGATGTTACAGTTTGCAATATGCATAACTGATGCTCTGCAAAACATGGTATGGGTCCCTGGGGCGGAGTATTTGGAGAGCAGGGGGGGCCAATGCTCCAACAGCACTAGTTGCTGTATAACAGACCACAGCTTGGATCTGGTTGTTAAGAGTTAGCTAATTGGCACTCACCTGTAGCTACTCAATTAGCAGACAGGCCTTTAAAAGAAGAGAGCAGCCTGCTCCAAGGGGGAGAGGAAAAGACAGCTAGGAGAGGCTGCGCTTATTGCAAAGACATTGCTTTTGTTTGGGAAATTGGTAAGTGGGAAAGCCACCCAATTGCAGATAGCAAGTACTGTCTAGGAAGAGCTCAAGTAAGAGCAAGGGATTTTGTTTGTTTTGTTATTATTTAAAGTACCTGCTTTCAAACTGAATAAAAAAAGGAAAACTGAGCTGAAGGTGTCCTGGACTTTGTATACCCTAGAAGGCTGTGGTTACTGCAAGATCGGTGACAATCCTACCTGTAAAAGAAGTGGTTTGTCACATATGGTGGAGAATGCGGGCATCCACGTAAGCCTGAGGGTAGAAGTCATTTAAAGCTCAACATGGAGGATGTTATCAAGGCTCTGATCCAATCCTCCTCTGTGCAACAGGAGACTAACAGGAGAGCTGCAGAAAACAGTGCAGCCCTGCAGCAACTGGTGCTGGCCCAGGCAGAGTGTGCTAAAGTCCTGGCCAAAACACAAATGGAGGGCACTGAGTCCTTGGTGAAACAGCTTGTTGTGACACAAGCGGAGATGTTTAAAGTAGCCCGTGAGGAGCAGCAAAAAGTCACCCAGGGACTACAACAGGTAATCCAAGCGATCTCTGGAAAACTGAATGGAGACCCTGATGGAAGATACCAGGGGCCAAAGGTGATTCGGGCGAGCCACTATCTTCAGCAAAATGACCGCATCAGATGATGTTGAGGCGTACCTTCTGGCATTTGAGCGCACTGCTGAGAGGGACGGATGGCCGGCTGGTGAGTGGGCAAGCATACTGGCACCGTTCCTAAGTGGAGAGCCGCAGAAGGCATATTATGACCTAGAACCAGCCGATGCAAGTATCTACAGCAAATTGAAAGCTGAAATCTTGGCACGACTGGGTGTAACCTCTGCAGTACGTGCCCAAAGGTTCCACTCATGGTCATATTCTTCAGACAAAGCCGCACGTTTCCAAATGTTTGACCTCATACACCTTGCACGGAAATGGTTACAACCTGAAATCCATTCAGCTAGCCACATTGTGGAAACCTTAGTAATGGACCGTTTTTTGCGTGGTTTACCAGCTTCCCTGCGTCGCTGGGTCAGCCAAAGTGACCCCCATACAGCTGACCAACTGATTGCCTTGGTGGAAAGATATGCGGCTGCAGGAGAACTGCTATGTCCTACTTCACAGGCAAACCCTCGCAATCCTAAGCCCCAAGATTCTGCAAGACCGGGTAAGACTGTTCAAGGTTTAAGGGGGGCATCCAGGTCTAATAGGCCTGGGAACGGAACTAATTGGTGGTCAGACTGTACTGTCAAATGTTTCAAGTGCAAAGAGGATGGTCATATGGCCAAAGACTGTCCATTTAAGGATGAACCTATGGAATGCAATATGGGCAAAAATGAGGGAACACGTTCATTTTTGCTCAGTTGTTATGGTATTGTTAACAATGACTATGATAATAACGCTCATAAATGCTGTGTAACTGTGAATGGAAAAATGTCTAAAGCATTACTTGATTCAGGTAGTATGGTTACGTTGGTAGCAGAGTCTATAATACCTTGTGTAAAACCTGATCATGGGCAGAAAATAGGCATTATCTGTGTTCATGGTGATAAAAAGGAATACCCCACTGCGGAAGTAAATATTGGAACCCAGTATGGGAATTTAAAGTACCGAGTGGGTGTAGTACCTAGATTAGCCCATGAGGTAGTGATCGGTAGAGACTTTCCTCATTTTCTAAAATTATGGGCAGCTTTACAAAAGACAGATCAAAATTTATCAGAAATGAGTCAGTCTGTCGAGGATAATGTGTTCCCTTTTTCCGATATTGACTTGGGTTTTGACCACTGTGACGGAAAAATAAGGAAAAAGAAAAAATACTGCCCTAAACCAGTATTAATAGGAGATAACCCAGCTCAAACTAGTGAGGAGCCTACTAATAATGCAGACAAGGATAAGGACTTAATTGATATTGGAATTAGTCCAGGTAACTTTAAAAGCGCTCAGTGGGAAGATCCCACTTTAGTGACAGCTAGAAATGATATTAAAGTTGTAAACGGGGTTGTCAGACAACCAGGAAGAAGAAAGCCTGAACAGTTGTATCATATAAATCTGTTAAAGCCATGGAAGGACAGGGAGGTCCTGGTTGCTTTAAAACCTTCAGAACCTCCTATAGTAGAGCCAGATGTGAACGTATCTAAGACTCTGTCTGTCCATCAAAAGCAAGAGGTCAGAGATTTCATCAGAAGAAATAGGGATGTTTTCTCGATAGTTCCAGGAAAGACTAAAGTGATTAAACATGACATAATAACCGAACCAGGGAAAAGAGTTAACCTCAAACCCTATAGAATTCCTGAGGCCCGGAGGGAGGTTATAAACTTAGAGGTTGAGAGCATGTTAAAACTTGGAGTCATTGAAGAATCCCAGAGTAACTGGAGTAGTCCTATTGTATTGGTGCCAAAACCTGATGGCACATGGAGGTTCTGCAATGACTACCGCAAGTTAAACGCCCTCTCAAAATTTGATGCTTACCCAATGCCAAGAGTTGATGAGTTAATAGAAAGACTGGGCAAAGCTCGTTATCTAACAACCTTGGATTTAACAAAGGGTTACTGGCAGGTCCCGCTCACTGAAAGAGCCAAAGAAAAGACAGCCTTTTCAACACCCAGTGGCCTGTTTCAGTACACTGTATTGCCATTTGGGTTACATGGGGCACCTGCCACATTCCAACGAATGATGGACAGAATTCTTAAACCTCATGTTCGTTATGCTGCAGCATACTTGGATGATGTCGTCATCCACAGTGCAGACTGGGAATCCCACCTCCCTAAAGTTCAAGCGGTACTTGATGCTATCCGCTCAGCAGGCTTAACTGCCAATCCTTCCAAGTGTACGATTGGTTTAGAGGAAGCTAAGTACTTAGGTTATTCTATTGGGAGGGGTTTGGTTAAACCACAGGAAGCCAAAGTAGAAGCCATACAAAAATGGCCACAGCCCCTTACAAAGAAACAAGTAAAGGCATTTTTGGGTTTAATTGGATATTATAGGCGGTTCATTCCAGATTTTGCTACCATTGCTGCACCCCTGACAGACCTTATTAAAGCAAAATCCCCAGTCATAGTTAAATGGTGCCCTGAGGCAGAAAAGGCTTTTAAGAGTCTGAAGGAAGCTATCTGTAGCCATCCTGTCTTAGTGACCCCAGATTTTTCCAGGGATTTTATAGTTCAGACAGATGCTTCTGATGTGGGCTTGGGGGCTGTTCTTTCACAGGAATACCAGGGTGAAGAACACCCTGTTTTCTTTTTGAGCAGAAAGTTAAACCCACATGAGAAGAACTACTCTATTGTTGAAAAAGAGTGTCTTGCTATTAAGTGGGCATTAGACTCTCTTAAATACTACCTACTAGGCAGAAGGTTTCGATTGATAACGGACCATGCTCCTCTGACGTGGATGTATCAGAACAGGGAAAGTAACTCCAGAGTAACCAGATGGTTTTTGAGTTTGCAATCTTTTAATTTCACTGTGGAACACAGGGCTAGTCTGCAACAAGGTAATGCTGATGGGCTTTCGAGGGTACACTCCCTGATTTCCATGGTCGCTCAAACCCTTGGGTATGAGCTGGGGGGGAGGATATGTGAGCATAAAGGTGGAATAGTGGTTGATGGGAGATACATCAGACCTGATTTGCTAGACAGCAACCAGAGGATTTCTCAGTTAAATGCCCCAGGGAGAGATGTTACAGTTTGCAATATGCATAACTGATGCTCTGCAAAACATGGTATGGGTCCCTGGGGCGGAGTATTTGGAGAGCAGGGGGGGCCAATGCTCCAACAGCACTAGTTGCTGTATAACAGACCACAGCTTGGATCTGGTTGTTAAGAGTTAGCTAATTGGCACTCACCTGTAGCTACTCAATTAGCAGACAGGCCTTTAAAAGAAGAGAGCAGCCTGCTCCAAGGGGGAGAGGAAAAGACAGCTAGGAGAGGCTGCGCTTATTGCAAAGACATTGCTTTTGTTTGGGAAATTGGTAAGTGGGAAAGCCACCCAATTGCAGATAGCAAGTACTGTCTAGGAAGAGCTCAAGTAAGAGCAAGGGATTTTGTTTGTTTTGTTATTATTTAAAGTACCTGCTTTCAAACTGAATAAAAAAAGGAAAACTGAGCTGAAGGTGTCCTGGACTTTGTATACCCTAGAAGGCTGTGGTTACTGCAAGATCGGTGACAATCCTACCTGTAAAAGAAGTGGTTTGTCACAATATATATATAGAGAGAGAGAGAGAGAGATATTATATATATATATTATATATATATATCAGTGGCGGATAAAAAATAAACATCTAGATATAGGTTCTTACTGACTTTCAGGAACGCCCTTGCTAGGCCTGCGCAGCTTATCTGTCTCAGAGAAAAAAACAATAAAGCAATGTATTCTCCTCCATGCACTCATACAGTCTCTGTTTTCTGTAGATTACAGTTCCATGGTCACCACCCAAAATCTGGATTAGGGCACAGGTCTCTCCTTTCCAGGCTTTTCACTGCTGCCTCACCTGGTCTAATTAAGTCTCATTCAGGACTTTAACTCTGTCACTCGTGTAAAGAACTCTTCAAGGCTCTGTACCTTGCACCATCCTCTGGGGGCACTCGGTCACAATATACATATATATATATATATATATACTTTTTTTATTAACCACCCCTCCACCCTGGTTCCCACCACCCCTCTCCACCCTGGACCACACCACCCCTCCAATCTAGTTGCCACCACCCCTCGTTCTGCCCTGAAGACTCAATGCACCGGCAAGGGAGTTGTACAGCGTCAGGAGCTGGTGAAGACATGGGGGCCCAAGAGAGGGCCATGAGGGGCTGGCGTGATGTGCCCGGCAGTAGTTCCACCCTTGAGATATATATATCATATATAATAGTTGTGGTATGTTACAAATGTTGGTCACGCAATGTTAAAAGTTATGGGCGTGCGCATGCGCAATGAGCCGAAGGTGCTCATCGCGAGGCCAGCAAGACTTTGAAAAAGGCTGGCAATGAGTGCCAAAGGCCGAGGTCCAAGATGAGCGCCGAAGGCTGTAGGCCTTTTTGCACTCAGGGTAAGGACCGCAAGACTTTGAAAAAGGCTTTCAATGAGTGCCTTCAGTGCTCATTGCCAGGAACATGATGAGCGCGAGGCACGCAAAACTTTGAAAAAAAAAGACTTTAACGGCCACCATTTTTTTCAAGCCCATAACTCGATAGCCGTCGAAAGATCACAAAAAGACGCCAATTGCTTAAAATATTAACTTACAACCTCTCACACAGCACAGGGGGAGAGGCAGGGAGCCTGTGAGTGAGGTTGCAAGCTAATTTGAGGTTTCATTGGCATTTTTAGGAGATCGAAAATCGGCTAAGTGTGGAAAAAAATGACGTCCGTAAATCCATAACTGTTTGGAAAAAGGCTCAAAACAAGGCCGAAGGCAGTAACATTTTCAAAAAAGAACCAACGGCGGTCATCGTAAGGCACACAAGACTTGATCAGGGAGAGAGAGAAGAAAGACACAGTGGAGGTAGAGGGGGAGAGGGTGGCAAGAGACACAGAGGTGAGAGAGGGGGGAAAAGAGATATAGGGGAGGGAGAGAGGGGGAAACAGACACAGGGGTCAGAGAGTGGGGAGAAGCTTGCAATGAGCGCCGAAAGTGTTGGGTTGGACGACGTCTGCAATGAAAGTTCATTGCAGGGCTCACGATGAGTAACGAAGGAGCTCATCGCAAGGCCTGTAAAGTATAGGGGGGTGTGGTTCGCAGTGAGCACCGCTGCAGGGTTCACGACGATCGCTGAAAGTGCTCATTGCGAGGCATGAAAGTGGCGGGTTGGCCGAGGCTTGCATTGAGGGCCGTAGGTGCTCATCGTGAGGCCCATATAGTAAAAGTGGGAGAGGCTTGCAATGAGCGCCAAAGGCATAAGATAGAAGGGGGGAGCCTTGCATTGTGTAGCAAACAGCATTGACAGCCTTCAAATTTGATTGCTGTCATTTTTGATGGGCAAGTCGCTAGTATATATATACATTATCTAACAAAAGTGAGTACGCCCCTCACATTTTTGTAAATATTTTATTATATCTTTTCATGTGACACCACTGAAGAAATGACACTCTGTTACAATGTAAAGTAGTAAGTGTACAGCCTGTCCTCTCAAAACAACTCAACCCACAGCCATTAATGTCTAAACCGTTGGAAACAAAAGTGAGTACACCCCTAAGTGGAAATGTCCAAATCGGGCCCAAAGTGTCAATATTTTGTGTGGCCACCATTATTTCCCAGCACTGCCTTAACCCTCATGGGCATGGAGTTCACCAGAGCTCACCAGAGCTTCACAGGTCGCCACTGGAGTCCTCTTCCACTCTTCCATAATGACATCACGGAGCTCGTGGATGTTAGAGACCTTCCACTCCCCCACCTTCCATTTGAGGATGCCCCACAGATGCTCAATAGAGTTTAGGTCTGACATGCTTGGCCATGCTTGGCCAGTCCATCACCTTTACCTTCAGCTTCTTTAGCAAGGCAGTGTTCGTCTTGGAGGTGTGTTTGAGATCGTTATCATGTTGGAATACTGCCCTGCGGCCCAGTCCCTGAAGGGAGGGGATCATGCTCTGCTTAAGTATGTCACAGTACATGTTGGCATTCATGGTTCCCTCACTGAACTCTAGCTCCCCAGTGCCGGCAGCACTCATGCAGGCCCAGACCAAACATATATACACTTAATTCTATATGTGTATATATGTTTTCTATAATATGTTGTGTTGATTCCCCTATATACATTTACCTGATGATGTCAGATGCTGCCTGCACTCTCTCTGCATCGCTGTTTACGTTCAAACTGAGGGTTTTATCTCATATCCGTGCTTTTGTGTTCTTTGTGCCTTATCTGTTTATCTGTCATTTAGGGATTATTTCAACTACCTTTAATCAGTAAAGATGTATACTTTTGGTGGTGCGAGTTTCATGGTCTGGGCCTGCTTGGTTGGTGTCGGCACTAGGGGGCTACAGTTCATTGAGGGAACCATGAATGCTAACATGTTCTGTGACATACTGAAGCAGAGCATGATCCCCTCCCTTCGGTGACATGCCACCAAAAAAATACTGGGGTCATGTACACAGGGACATTGAACTATTATAGTCATGAGAGCCTGATCTAGTACATATTTCCCCTATTATAAATAGGAAGTATGTTGTCATGCATATGGGAAAACTGTAGCTTGTCTGAACCACCTGTGCAGTGATAGGGCCCAGTAGTTGTTATAGCGCTACAGAATATGTTCTCGCGTTACAAATAAACGATAATGCTGATAATAATAATAGTATAATAATATTTAATATGTTTTTATGTTATGTTGCTTCTCTATGTGTGTTTGACATGATGTTAGAATCTGTATGTTGTATGTTTGGTTCATGAACAGTTAACTGATTTAGATTGTAGTGATGTAATCTGTAACTGTCAGTTCCAGCACCACTTCTGGATGAAGTAACCTGTATGCTGATCCATGTGTCCTCACGTTTTCAAAATGCTGCATCCTTAAGGAAGAGGATTTTAGAGATATCTACTGCCTTGGTGAAGGAATCAAAAGAACCTGAAACATCTGCTGGGTAGGTTTGGCCATAACATCCTTATTAAGCCTGACTGAATAAAGCAGATCGTAGCAATATGATTATGAATATGGGTACAACATTTATGGCGAGGAACAATTTCAGACCAGATTAGCAGGAAGTTAAGGAATCATTTGCGTAATCTGGACAAATACCTTCTTTCAGGGGCATAAACCCTAGATCATTCCCTCTACCCGCCCATTTTAAATTCTTTGTACCGAACCACTTGATATCAACCTGCTCTCTGTCCAGCCATCCTTCAGGCCCAGTATATTTATGTGAATGGCCCATGATCCAAACCTTTTTAAGCAAAGCACCTGCAGAATAAATTGAATATGTAAATAAATTGAACCTAATACAAATCAACATAAGTATAAATAGAAATTACGGGGGGTAACCTTACAGTGGTGAAGGAGGGGGATGCTTTTTATTTTTTTTAGATATGAACATAAGCCCTTTTGTTTTTATATATACTTTATATTTATTCCCAGAATGCAGTGTAATAACTGTTTATCTCGGAATTCTGAGCTGGAAGCAGGTGTTTAAACTTGTTTTAGACATTCAAATGTGATTACAGATCTCTGTAGGTGGTGGTCGGCGAAACCGGAAATGACGTTGCCGCCAGTTTAGGCGGACGCAGGAAGGTCTGAAACGCCACGAAGACGCCAGATCTCTCCCTCCGTCCTTCCTGATGTGATCCGACAGGACCCGATGTCGGGGATAGCCAGCAAGGCATAGTGGGGAAGGAGGCAGGAGTCCACAAAGGCACTGAGGGAAGCGACGTTGTATGTGGCCCATAATGGAGAGGTGCCAGCTTCCTCAGCCACAGCACACTAACCAGTGTGTGAGAGACGCAGTTGATGTCTAAAGAGGCCAGTACAGCAGGCAAGTACAGCAGGAGCAACAGGTCTAAGGGAGGGTGAGCTGACCACGACAGAAGAAGTGGGTGTATCTATAAATGGACTTGGTCCTTAACAGCTGACACCTAGAGGGGAAAAATAGCCCCTAGGAGAGGTATTTGGATCTTTATACCCTCCATACAGGACCTGTACCTCCACTAAACGGATCTACAAAATCTGTGAGTATTGAGCTCCAACTCATTAACTGGATATTACTGCTGTATTACCTACACATTGGGACAAATATAAAAATTCCAAAGAGGAATATATGACTGTTTAATATTGAGGCCAGCAGTTATACAGAGAGTGATCCCTGCTGCAATAAGAGATACTGTACTGTGCAAAGTGGACTTCTGGTCTCTCCCCGGTGTTAGTCCTTGCTCCCCAGATCTTTATTAGCGCCCTGGATGGACGGAATTATCAAGAGAACATTTATATTCGCTAATAAAGATAATTTATTTTCTAAGGATTAATTACCAATTGGTAAGAATTAAGGGTCTACAATATGCCTATTAAAAGCAAAACAAAAGATAAAAAAGAGGTACAAAATCCTCCAGCTTTTTTTGGCCCTAAAAAGTCAACTATAAAAGGGAATTCATCATACAATGAATCAATTGTAGATACAACGATTAATCAGGTCTCTGACTCGTCAATTCAAGGGCATGATAGTAGCTCTCTAATGCAAGAAGAAGAGGCTTTAACTTGCTCAAAAATGAGAGCGTTAATGCTAGAATTCCAGTTGAAGATCACAGAAGACCTCTCAAAGTCAATCTCAAATAACTCCCAATCAATATCTGATATAAACCAGAAAATTGAATTGCTTGAAAACAAATGCGATAAGTTGATATTGGACCATAATTCCTTATTAAAATATTCCTCTTCATTGGAAGATAAAATTGAAGATTTAACGAAGAGGCTTTACAGTCAGGAAGATCGCTCGAGGAAAACAAATCTTCGCTTAAGGGGAATACAGGAAAGCATTCAAGATAATAACCTGAGAGACTTTGTTAGAGGAATGTTTATTAATATAGCCCCAGAAATGGACCCAGAGGATCGCAAAATTGTGAGTATCCATCGAATTCCCCTGCCCAAAAATATGGACAAACTTGTACCAAGAGATGTAATTATAGCTTTCCATCATCTTCCGTTTAAGGAAGCTATAGTTAGAGCAAATTTCTTAGGCTTAGGTTTGGAGCCCCCCTACGGTGGTATTAAGATCTTCTCTGATGTTTCAGCCTTTACCCTACTTAAAAGAAGGGAATTTTTGGATATAACTCAGACTTTGAGACAAAACGAGTTACGCTATAAATGGTCCTTCCCTTATGGAATCTCCATTTATAGAGATCAAGTCTGGGTAAAAATCAAAAACGTAGAAGAGGGGAAAAAATTATTTCACAAGTGGAATATCAAGTTAGTGGTGGCAAAAGCTGGGAGCTTTAAACCCACTCTAGAGATAAAAAAAACAGAATGGGAACTTGTTAAATAGATACCTTCTGTTTTGAGTCATTTTTTGTCTATTATAACACAGGTTAATCCGAACTAATCTCTGGCTAATAACATAATGACCGTTAATGCACTGGTCACTAAGTCTGGTAAAAACCCTGGTTTGAATTTCACTTTATAATAGTAATATCAAACACATTTAAAATACATCACCTATTCCTTTTTATATTTTTCATCGATGTTATAATAATGTGAGATAAATAGTTGTAAAATTTGCTTGGTCAGTGCACTTGTATTACTCACACTCTGAATTTTTATAGAAAATTCCCATATTTAATAATTTTCACGGGCACAATAATAATTAAAGTATGTGGGAAAAAGTAAGGGTGAAAAATAAAGTAGACAAATCCTTATTTGTCTATTTTAACACTAGGTCACTAAAAGGTCAGTTACAGGACATTAGTAGGTCCGGGTTAGTAATAAGGAAGGATTAGTAAATAACTTTTAACTTTCACACTTAGGTTTCCAGGGATAATTTGAAGGACTTAATTAATTAATTAATGGATATAGTAACTGTTTTCAGTGCTAATGGTGGGTCAATTGTATATTTTAAAGTTAACCTTGATTATATTCCAGTTTGTGAATTTGGGATTGTAGCCAAAGACGCAATGGAAAATAGACAAAGAAAAAAAAAAAAAAAAGACGAAAACAAGAAGGAAAAATAGGTTATGGCATAACAGTAGTAAGAAAGGGAGGGAGGAAAGAAGCCCTGGCTTTAATTTGCGGGGCAAAAGATTGAAAATGATATTTGGTAGATAATATGAGAGATACATAAATGTAGGCGTTTCGACCAAGAAGACGTGGTTCTTCCTGGCATTTCTAAACATCGGTTTTTCGTCTTTTTTTCTTTTTTTTTGTTGTTCTTTTTATATGTGTATATTTATGTTTTTTAGTTCTTTTTTGTTTTTTGTTTTTATGCTTCTTCTTTTTTTTAATCTTTATAATATTTGGAGGTCCCATTTGTGCGGCATAATTATGTTGCAAAATGAGAACGTGTCTATTACATAAATATACACAAAACTTGTTCCCTGGATAAATCTATTAAGGTAACAGTAATAAGAGTATTAGAGCGGAGAGTTTTTACAAATCAACTTTCCTTAAAAATCTATCTCGTTTGGCAAAGGGGCTTGTCCCTATATCTGGATACTTTTTCTTTCCTTTAAGTGGGTTTGAGAATTATTTCCCATAATGTTAACAGCCTAAACTCCCCAACAAAATGGAAAGTAGCCTTTACGGAATATACAAAACTTGAGGCTGATATAATCTGCTGTCAGGAGACACATATAAAGAAGGGACTTACTTGCTATACAAATAACAGGAATTTTCCCATAAGAGTTGACTCTACCTTTAGCAGTAAATCCAGAGGTGTCTCCATCTTTTTTGGGAAAAATCTTAGTATCCATGAACAATACTCAGATATTGACGAATTTGGAAGATACATTATTTGGCAAGGTTCTGTTAATGAAAATATATTTACCCTTGTTATTTTGTATGCTCCAAATGTCAATCAATTGGCTTTTGTTAAAAAAATCTTGGTGAAGGTTAATAAAATAAAAAGAGGTTCTCTCCTGCTGTGTGGGGATTATAATATGGGGATTATAATATGACCATGGATAATAACTTAGACAAATTGAGTATCCATTCTTCTAAAACTGAGGCCAAAAATGCAAGGTTGTCCATTAATTTCGCAGACATCATTTCTAAAGCAGACCCTTGGAGAACTCTACACAGGAAAAGAAATTCACTTTTTTTTCCGGTAGATTTAATTCTTATTCAAAAATTTATTATGTGATGTCTGATATAAACACGCTAAGACTACTGGATAAAATAGATATTCATATCACCCCTTGGACTGACCACTCTCTGCATTATATTACGATTAAAGAAGGCAATAATAATCAAAAGAGGAAATATAAAAGCTGGAGACTGGATTCTTACATATTTAAAGATCTAGAGTTGATAAAAACTTTGAAAAAAGAAATACAATTGTTTTTTCGTATTAACAGCGATTCAGAAACCTCTAAGGCCACTTTGTGGTGTACTTTTAAAGCCTACATCAGGGGTCTGCTAATATCCTATACCACTAAAGTTAAAAGGAATCGGGGGATTCCCCTAAGACAGTTGTATATAGACCTTGAAAAAGAACATTTAATAAATCAACAACAGCCCAATAAGATTAATAGCATAAAAAAAATCAAGGAATTAAATAAACAAATTAATATAATTTTACAAAAATGTGCTGACCGCCGGTTATGGAGATATCAGCAAACGTATTCCTTCCAAGGTCATAAAGCAGGCAAGTTACTGGCTAGCAAAATTCGGAGAGAACGGCAGCAAAATAAAATTTAAAAAATCAGAGACCCGAAGGGTAAATTGATTTTGCATCCGGATAAAATTGCACAGACTTTTATGAGATATTATAGAAAATTGTACAACCTAGGCGAGGACCCTAATTTTTATGTCCCAGAGCAAAATGAAATAAAAAGTTTTTTGGATAGAATTGCCTTTCCAAAAATTTCAGAAAGTGAACAGCGGCTCCTGAACAGCGCAGTTACTGTCGAGGAGATAGAGGATACTATAAAGAATTCCAAAAATAAGGCCCTAGGAGTGGATGGCTTTGATCAAATCTTTTACAATTTATTCTTACCTACTTTTAAGGAACATTTATGTAATCTCTTCAATGAGATTAAAGATACAGGAAAAACCCTTCCTGAATTATTAGAAACAAAAATCATAAATATATTAAAACAAGGTAAAAACCCAGAAATATGCGAGAATTATAGACCAATCTTTTTGATAAACCTGGATATTAAAATCTATTCCAAGGTGTTAGCAAATAGATTAAAAAAAATAATACCTAAATTGATTCACCTCGACCAAACAGGGTTTGTGAGTGGTCGTCAAACCTCCAACAATACGAGACGTCTGTTTGATACGTTGACCTTTATCAGAAGGAAAGGGACTCCCAGTTTGACCTTGTCGATAGATGCCGAAAAAGCATTCGACAGGGTCAACTGGGATTTCCATATTGCCACCCTTCAGAATTTTGGTTTGGGGGATTTTGCAACTAGATCTATAAAGGCCTTATACTCCTATCCCACAGCTTATATAGCAAGTCCTGAGGCAGATTCAGAGAAGTTTAAGATCAGTAATGGATCCAGACAGGGTTGCGCTCTATCTCCTCTACTGTTCGCTCTGTTTTTGGAGCCACTGGCAATACTTTTACGAGAATCAACTGAGGTGGAAGGGATTAAGATAAACAAGTTGGACCTGAAATTCATGGCATTTGCCGATGACATTGGGCCTCATTCTATTATCGGCCGTAAATCGGCCGTAAGGCTGCGATTCCTTGCGGGGGTTCAGTTAACTCGCGATTCTATTATACGGCCCCGCAAGGATCTCCTTTTACGGCCGGCCGCATATCTTGGAACCGGCCGTAATCTGTGAAATATAAAAACTGAAAAATAAATTCAAGCCTGCACTGTACAGCTCTGTAAATGCTAGGGATCATATTGGGGGACATGAGGATTAAAAGGAACCCACTCTCAAGCTTGCACATCTGCCCAAACCCGAGTTCAAATTAACTGTTTATTTGCCGGCTGCGGCGGGGGTGTGTCTGAGGTGCTCCAAGCACTCTGGACTTTTTACATGGATATTTTACGGATATTAAAAATTAAATATTTTACGGATTTGAGTACAGGATAATTATGTGCTATTTTTTCTAACACCTAAAATCCCTTTATAGTCTTCTCAAAGTGCAAGATGGCTTTATTTGAGCTATTTTATGTGCTTAATTGGTGCTAGCGAGACCTTTTTCCTGCAAGTAACTGCGGCTCGTTTTTAGCCTTGCAGAGAGGTTTCCCGGAGCAATTGAATTGCAAATCTCTTGCGGCCGTTTTAGATCAAAGGCTTTCCTCCGGCGCGATCGGCCGCAAGAGATAGCAAGGCACCGGCCGCAAGCCTGCCGGAATCCCCGGCCGTAAGGGAATAGAATAGCCGAATAGCTTGCGGCCGGTCCTTGCGGCCCCGCAACGGCTGCGGCCGATAATAGAATGAGGCCCATTGTCCTGACCTTAAGTAATCCCAAAAAATCCTGTAGATATGCTTACGACATAATGAGAAAGTATGGTAGGGTTTCTTATTTTAAGGTTAATCTTAAAAAGACCGATACCCTTATGTGGTGGATCGGGTTGAAATCATTAAGGAGAATGGAAGAAATATATCCTTTCAATTGGAAATCAAGAGGCTTAGTCCACTTAGGAGTAAGGTTTACCTTCCAAATTAGTGAAATTCTAAAAACTAGATGTATCCCGGGCAAAATAAACAAGAAATTTTTATTAATTATTCAGAAGGATTTAGATCACTTCATATTCAATGGTAAGAAATCTAGATTATTGAAAAGTACCTTTTACGCCAAGTTTGAAAAGGGAGGTTTGGCCTATCCATCATTAATGGATATTCAAACTAATATATTACTCTCCCACGCAGTAAGATGGTCCACCTCCAGCGAGAAACCAATTTGGTTTTATATAGAAGAAACCTTACTTGGTACGAATCCGTTAGCCACATTATTGTGGCTTCCCAGCTTCGACCCACGGGTATTTGAGAATGTCTCCCCTGTTATAAGGTCAGTTATTAAATTCTGGTATGAAAACATCTATAAAATGTCCCTGGTCGATAAACCTTCGCTGTCTGCTTCAATTGAAATACTCTCCATAGTGGCAGATTTTCCATTTACTCAGGTATTTAAGTCACAGGGATTTAAATTTATCTTGGATTTATATGTCGAAGGGGAATTAATATACAGGTCTACATGCTCAAATAAAATCCAGTGGATACACCTTAGTTCCCTAAAAAAGTGCATGGATGCACTGGGATACAGAGACAAGGGCGTGACCCAATGTAAGAAAATGGTAGTGTTAGCTATAAAAGGAGACATGAATCATATTATATCCAAATGTTCTTCAGTTAGGACGAGTGTTCTCCCGTTTGTCAAGTCCAAGGGGATTGTACATTGGGAAAGAGATTCCAATTTGATATTTGATCCAATTACTTGGCTTAACTCGTTTAGGGTGGTTAAAAAATCAGCGATAAATGCTGTTTATACAGAAATATATTTTAAAATCATCCATAGATGGTACTATTCTCCGGTTCTATTGAGTAGATTCTACCCACTCTCAGATAATCTCTGCTGGAAGCAATGCAGTCAGGTCGGTACATCATACCATCTCTGGTGGGAATGTCCCCATATAAGAAAATTCTGGGAAAAGATATGTTTAGAATTATCTATTGTGGGAGGCACATTATTGCCCTGTGTTCCCCAAATAGTAATTTTACATATTAATATGGATACCCTTGGGTCGAAAGTAAAATATCTTTATACACATATTCTATTGATTGCAAAACGCCTCATAGTAAAATATTGGAAAACATCTACTATCCCATCTTGGTATGAATTAAAATACTCGGTTGATATTAGCAGAGAAATAATGAGGGGAAATACCGAGTTCGACTTAAAAGATAAAGATTCACTTATTTTTTTTTTTTTTTTTTCTCTTTCCTCTTTTTTATTGTTGCATTTAACAGTTTGTGGAATATTCGTGGCATCTTGTTCTTAAATTATGTCAGCAATTTTATTAAGTTGTTAAGATGCGATTTATTCTGTATATTTTTGACCTTTTATTTTTTTCTACTTTTTGTTATGTTTGTCTGATAACTAATAAAAAATTATAAATAAATAAAAAAAAAAAATTGATTACAGATGTACTTTTTATTTACTGTACTACTGTACGGTGGAGGGCTTCTATCGCTCTTTTGCCCACCATATGATAAATGATTGTTGTGAGATCCTGCTCCATGCTGATAATGGCCAGTAAGCTTGAATCAGCTGTACATGGATAGGGATCTTAGCTTGTGTATAATCCAACCTTGGCTTTGCATTAAAGCTGTGTAATACAGCAGGCATAAGCTTAAAGGAATCCATGTATGATAATGGCTATGGATTGAAGAGCGAGACTTTTTTGGACACATTTGCATGTCCCAGCTCAGCTTTCCAGAGTACGTTGTAATAACTGTTTTTCTGAGCTTTAAAGCAGGTTTTTCAAAGGAGAACACATATGTACTATTTATTTAATATATATATATATATATATATATATATATATATATATATATAAAAGTCGCTAGCCTGCTATCATCCACTCGCCTCACTACATGTCCTCAGGACCCTATTCCATTTCAGCTCATCCCTCCCCTCTCTACCACACTAATCCCAGCTCTCACACACATCTTCAACCTTTCCCTAACTACCGGCAAGTTTCCACCTTGTCTAAAACACACCACAATTACACCCATCCTCAAAAAGTACTCATCTGACTCTGACATTGCTTCTAACTACCGCCCTATCTCTCTACTTCCCTTGGCTTCCAAACTGCTGGAGCGGCTCGTCTATACCCGCCTTACCAGCTTTATTTCCTCTAACTCCTTTCTTGACACCTTCCAAGCTCTCACTAAAGTCACCAATGACCTGCTTACTGCCAAGTCAAAGGTCACTTTTCTATTCTCCTTCTTCTAGATCTCTCTGCTGCCTTTGACACAGTTCACCATCCACTTCTACTCCATATCCTCTCCTCCCTCCGCATTCGAGACACTGCCCTCTTGTGGTTCTCATCATACCTACAAAATAGATCATTCACTTTCTCCTTCTCTGACATCTCTTCTTCTCCTTACCCCCTGTCTGTTGGCGTACCCCAAGGATCTGTCCTAGGCTCGCTCCTCTTCTCCATCTACACTTCCTCACTTGGTACCCTAATAAACTCTTTTGGGCTTCATTATCATCTCTATGCAGATGACACCCAAATCTACCTCTCTGCACCAGATTTATCCCCCTCTCTTCTAACACATGTCTCCAACTGCCTCTCTAGTATATCCTCTTGGATGTCCACCCACCATCTCAAACTCAACATGTCTAAAACTGAACTCCTAATCTCCCACTGTGTCAATTCCTCACATCTCTCTCACTGTCGATAATGACATCATCACCCCCTCCTCCCAAGCCCCTTGTCTTGGGGTTCTTCTGGACCCCGCCCTGTCCTTCATCCCTCACATACAATCACTAACTAAATCTTGTCTTCTCCATCTAAAAAACATCACCAGAATTCACCACTTTCTCACACAAGACACAACTAAAATCCTTATACACTCTCTCATCATCTCTCGACTGGACTACTGCAACTCGTTTCTTGCTGGCCTATCCACCACCAGACTATCTCCACTTCAATCCTTCATGAATGCCTCTGCTAGACTCATCTTCCGTACACAACGTTCAGTGTCGGCATCACCTCTCTGTCAATCTCTCCACTGGTTTCCCATAGCCTCCAGAATAAAATTTAAAATCCTGACCCTAACTTTCAAAGCCTTCAACAAGAGCGCTCCCCCATGCATTTCTGGTCTCATCTCTAAATACTCCCCCACCCGCCCTCTTCGCTCTGCTAATGACCTTCATCTTTCCACAACTCTTGTCACCTCCTCTCACTCTCGCCTTCAGGACTTTTCTCGTGTTGACCCTATTCTCTGGAACTCCTTGCTCCACCAGATTATCCTCCAGCCTCAAAACATTCAAAACCTCTCTAAAAACACCTCTCTTTAAAGAAGCATTGCACCTTCCACCCTAACACACTCTCACCTCTCTCTCCCTCCTTTTCCTCACACAATACCATTAGGTTGTAAGTCTGCGAGTTTCAATCTCACAAGGTGCTTTAGGGAAAGCACTATGGATTTGAGGCTCAAGGACAGGGCCCTCCCTGCCTTGCTATTTGTTAATTTGTATGTATCCTTGTTTTGAACGTATCTTATGTACAGAGCTACGGAATATGTTGGCGCGTTATAAATAAACGATAATAATAATATATATACAGTATATATACACATATATATATATATAAACACATATATATATACACACATATATATATACACATAAACATATATATATATATATAAATATATATATATATTGTGACCGTTTGCCCCCTAGAGGATGGTGCCAAGTAAAGTGGAGTAAAGAGTTCTTGACAGGAGTGACAGAGTTAAACTTCTGAAGAACTCCTAATGCAGGTGTGACTCCCCTTTAAAGCCTGAAAAGCAGACATGGAGAGAGGGGTGGGGCTGCTTAGACTCTGGCCAGGTTGTGTGCGGCTGCCAGATCCAGCCACAAAGTGGAGCTTGAAGCTGGTCTGTTGTGGATCTACAGGTTGACCTTTGGGAAGCAAAACGGAAAGAGATCACTTTTGGTTTACTGTGGCTGCGAGTTTTGGACAACAGTAAGAAGAGTGTGCTGTTTGCAGTGACTGAACGAATAGAGCTGAAAGAGACTACAGACTCAGGAGGTGAAAGCACAAAGGTACCAAGTAAGTGAAGGGACTATTGAGGATCCCCAGGCAGAGTTGCCTTAAAGGCCTAGGCAAGTGTGGAGCTGACAGAGGCCCTGTATGAAGGTACCAGACTGATTATGCCCCAGGGAAGACGCTGAGTGTTTAACCGGTTCATAGGCAGTACGTTTATACTGCAAAGTCAAAGGGTCCCTGGGGTGAAGCATACAGGAGAGACGGGCGGGCCCTATGCTTCATCCGCGGCTACTATTTAGAAACGTGGAAAAGACTTCCGATATACAAGAGAGGATCCTGGCCACAAGGTGGCAATATGACCATAATCTGAGACTATTTGTGTCCTGGCCACAAGGTGGCAATCTATCAATAATCAGAGACTATTGGTATCCTGGCCACAAGGTGGCGAATCCTAATTTATAAGAGACTGTCTTACTCCTTGGCGCTGTTTCCATGAAATTACTCCTTACCGAGTACAACGTACTGGAGCTGGAGTGGAGCTCTGTCCTGAAGACACCGTGGTGTAGAGTTTTGTCCCTGTTGCAGATAAGCTGCACAGGTATAGTCAGGGCGTTCCTGTGTCACAGTCAGTGCGTTTATGTAGATGTTTATTTTCATTATTTAAGCAGAGTTACTGCTCCAGTTTGTTTTTCTTAGTTCATAATGAACCAATTTGCTGCATTACCAGAAAGTATCCGTTTCTATCTCAAGAAACCACAGCTATACACGGCCATCCTGGTCACACTGGTGTCAGAAGTGGGATGTCCTTTATGTCTGTGATTAAGAAGACAACCCACGCGCAACATGGAGGACATGTTAAAAGCTTTGAAGCAGGCTGTAGCTGCTCAACAAGAGAACAACAGAAGAGGGGCTATCCAGGTAGCTCAGACACAAGCCAACCTGGAGAAAATTATGGAAGAAGCAGCGAGAGTTAGAGCCGCTGAACTTCTCCTAAATTGACTGATGATGATAATGTGGTGATATACCTCACCATTTTTGAAAGGACGGCCATAAGGGAGACGTGGCACAAAAGGTACTGGGTCGGACTCCTATCCCCGTATTTGACAGGGGAAGCTAAGAAAGCTTACCTCCACATGGATGAAGAAAAGGCGATGAATTATGATGACCTGAAAGCGGAAATCCTTGGCCGCGTTGGAGTTAACCGGGGTGTCCAGGTACAGAGAGCGCACCCCTGGGATTTTTCCGACAGACAGGCTTATCATTACCCAAGAGACATACTTGTCTATCCAACTTTAAAATACAGTTTCCCTGTGAAGAGAAGGCAAGCCAAACCTGACCTAGAAGGAATCCAGGCGAAACAATTTGAATCCTTGTAATGCTGTTTGCCACACAAAACAAGGCTCTCCTCCCTCTAACTTGAGGGCCTCACGATAAGTGCCTTTGGGGCACATTGCAAGACTCTCCCCCCCCCCCCTTCTCTGCTTTACGGACCTCGTGATGAGTCACTCATTGCAGGCCTCAGCCAACCCCTCATTGCAGGCCTCGGCCAACCCGCAACTTTCGTGCCTTGCCATTCCAAGCCTCTCCCCCCTCTCTCTCTCCTTTGTGTCTCCCCCCCACTCCCTCCCCTGGGTCTGTTTCTCCCTCTCTCCCCCCCGTGTCTCTTTGCCCCACTCTCCTTCCCCTGTTTTTGTTTTCCCCTTATCTCCCTCTCCTGTGACTCTTACCTCCTCTCTCTCACCCCTGTGTCTCTTTCCCACTCACTCCCTCCTCTGTGTTTCTTTCCACCCTTTCCCTCCTCTGTGCTCCAGTTTGCATTTACGGGTGTGAAACCATTTGCAGGCTTTGGGAAATTGATCATTCTGCCAAGCTCAAAATGTTTTTCCGATTTACGGGCTTGAAAAAAAATTAAGGCTTTAAGGCCACCGTTATTTTTTCTCGCCTAGCTGTTCTGAGAGCCTCTCTCCCCCTCAAGCCAGTCACGTACGGGCCTTGCGATGAGTGCTTTTGGCGCTCATTGCAGCCCACGTCAAACACATAAGCCTGTAAATTTTAAGATAGCATTACTGATAAACTGTTAAATACTACAACTATTATATGTGACTTAATTATTGTTTATAGACTAGCGACTTGCCCGTCAAAAAATTATGGTCAATAAAATTTGAAGCCATGGTAATGCTGTTTGGCACACAATGTTAAGCTTTTTATACTCTAAGGAACTTCGGTGCTCATTGCGAGCCTCTACTCACGTGTCCTTTGGCTCCTTTCTATATATTTTTTAAATACTAATTAACAAATTAATTGAATAATAAATTAATATAGTTTACCTTTTTCTAATTAATATATGTAACAATCAATAGCCTGAAGAGGTAAGAATCTCTTTTTATTGTCCTGTAGTATATAATGTCCAGTTGGACTGTTGCTGGCCGGAGGAAATAGTGTTATGAATATCCCAACTGTGCATTAGGAATTTGCTGCGTGCGCAAGGGCAAAACCGTTGGCTTATTTGTGTAAAGCGCTAGTTTAGATGCCTAATGTTGTTAGTAGCAAGTTAGGATTGTAAAATAGCGCCATCAACTACACTTATCCGGCAATAGGGAGTCCCCATAGGTGCCGGATAACGGGGAGTTTACTGTATATATAGTTTTGGCACTGGAGGGGGGCCTGGGGGTGGGGCAACACACACAAAAAAACTTTTTTTGCACCGTGGCCTTCTATGTACTAGCTTCACCACTGGTGATCAACCAGTCTCTCCCTTCCTTCTCCCCCTCTCTCAGAGACTCTATAAATTCAGGTACTGTGATGACACCACTTAAAAAGGCTTAAAAAGTAAAAGTTGTTAAAAGTTGTTTAGTTAATTAAGAAAAAAAAGATTTTGCCCATTATACTATATTGCTAAATTACGGTTTAGGGGACTTCAGTTTCCCTTTAATTCTTTTTCATCCCTCACATATTATTAAAACATTTTAAATATGTAACACATATAAATAAAAATTCATATAAGGAAGAGGCAATTACTGAGGTGTTGGAGAAAAAAGGAGTACATAGGGCCACATTCAATTCGAAGCCCGCAGCTCGATCACAGACAGACGAATGTCTGTGAGTGAGTTGTGCACTCCAGTTGGTCTCCAATTGCTCTTCCATTGTTCAAGCGAGCAAGTTACGGGCCCGAAGCCACAACCGTAAACCATGCACTAGTTCGGAGCAGATCAGGGCGGGAACACGATAAATTCAGCAAGCCCGTAACCGCCCATTTCGAATCAGCCAATAGAAAATTAGACTGTCATTATTACGGCAGTAAAACATGGAGGTTACCTGTCAATGAATTAGGTTCGGGGGTCCGATATGCGATCAGACTTGTAAACTTGCAAAATAAAGAATTATGAAAATGAATTTCAATACAGTATTAACTCATTGATAGCCAAGATTTATTTAACCCCGAAATAAAACATAAAAATAATTTGAATTTCCTGCCGATTTGCGGGCTTGAGACTGTTCTGCAATTAATTCTAATGTCTGTCATTGCTTTCCCTGTTATTTACAGTGCTACAAATAGATGTTTAACCCCCTTGCGGGTCCTCTCTAGCACTCGTAGAATTTTATCTTTCTTTTTTCCATTTACGGGTGTGAAAATATTTGCGGGCTTGGGGAAATTGAGCAATTAAATAGCTATTTGTGATTTTAGCCTTGCGAAAGTGACAGATCAAAGACTTCTGGAGGCTGAGTTACGGGTTTAACCATCAACATTTTTTTCAAGGCCTTAATTCGGAAGCTGTCCTGAGCTTGCAAAAAGATGCCGATTGAATAGCAAAATAGCTGGCGACCTCACTTACGAGCCTCTGGATCTCCCAAAACCTCAATTGAATGTGGCTCATTCACCTCAGCTCAACAACACTGCAAACCTACATATGTAATCTAAAGGTAGAACTGTAAATTCTCCCTCAGTATTGGTATATGATGATTTAACTTCATGAGACTGAAGAAGCCAAAGTTGATTGTGATCATGTGTTTGTGGATATTTGTGTTATGTATTGTTATTTTTTTTTTTGTAGAAATGTTTTATATTCAATAAAAAATAAAATATATATAGGGCCTCATTCTATTATCGGCCGTAAATCGGCCGTAAGGCTGCGATTCCTTGCGGGGGTTCAGTTAACTCGCGATTCTATTATACGGCCCCGCAAGGATCTCCTTTTACGGCCGGCCGCATATCTTGGAACCGGCCGTAATCTGTGAAATATAAAAACTGAAAAATAAATTCAAGCCTGCACTGTACAGCTCTGTAAATGCTAGGGATCATATTGGGGGACAAGCTTGCACATCTGCCCAAACCCGAGTTCAAATTAACTGTTTATTTGCCGGCTGCGGCATGGGCGTGTCTGAGGTGCTCCAAGCCCTCTGGACTTTTTACATGGATATTTTACGGATATTAAAAATTAAATATTTTACGGATTTGAGTACAGGATAATTATGTGCTATTTTTTCTAACACCTAAAATCACTTTATAGTCTTCTCAAAGTGCAGGATGGCTTTATTTGAGCTATTTTATGTGCTTAATTGGTGCTAGCGAGACCTTTTTCCTGCAAGTAACTGCGGCTCGTTTTTAGCCTTGCAGAGAGGTTTCCCGGAGCAATTGAATTGCAAATCTCTTGCGGCCGTTTTAGATCAAAGGCTTTCCTCCGGCGCGATCGGCCGCAAGAGATAGCAAGGCACCGGCCGCAAGCCTGCCGGAATCCCCGGCCGTAAGGGAGTAGAATAGCCGAATAGCTTGCGGCCGGTCCTTGCGGCCCCGCAACGGCTGCGGCCGATAATAGAATGAGGCCCATAGTACATATAGATGGTAGCATACACGTGCCTGCCACATGGTGGCAGCGAAGTACACCCCACATACCAAACGTTTAAGTCCCACTGCAGACCTTCATCCTGTAGTCTACAACCTATGATGGTAGAGCTAAATGTGGCTCAGTAATGATAAAAATGTACTCTTGTCTACCTCAGATCAGATTTCAGCCTTGAATGTATCCGTACAGGTTGTAAAACTGTGATCTAAGTAATGCTGTGGGCTACACTAAGAGGAACAAATTTGTTTTTATTTTAACACCCTGCTCAGTGTGCATGTGATTGGTAGGGTGTATTAGCCTAGGATGAAATACAGATAAGCAATACATTTTGCACCTCCTAACCTATTATGCTCAACTGAAATTTTGTTTAGTATGCACACTAAGGCTGGGTTGTACTCTGGGTGAGGAGCAATACATCTAATAGGGACTTAAAAAGTCCAATTTTACAATTATGTTTTCCAAACAATAAATACATTTGTATTTAAAATATAGGGCAAGGTTGTTTATGTTAATATGGGGTAAGGTTTACTGTAGTGTGTTGAATCATTAGAGTATTACAAGACACTTTCACTTTAAAGCAAAACAACCTTACTCATAAAATTTTTGGATATTTAAAAAAATAAATGTAATTCCTGTTAAGTACCATGGTGAGACCTTTCAAAGAGACATTTATTTACAAGTGCAAAGTAGGTTCAAGGTTTAATTTTATGAGAAAACTACGCTTTTCACTAGCATCCAGGTTTTTTATGTGTTTAAATAATAAAATTAAATTACAAAAAGTATGACCTTTCTTTGTGTGTCTCTTTGCAGCATGCTTCTCATCTAGGCACCATATGGTCTAAGTCTGAAAAAGTGCTGTTAAAACTGTTTGTGCTTTTTTACATATTAACATAGCATTTTAGGAAGATTATTTGTTGCCTGTTTTCAGGGTGCACTTAACACATCTCAGACATTTGATGATGTATCCACAGATGGACTAAATGGCTCATCAAGCATCCCTGGACACCCACTGTCTAGTACCATCTAGTCATTGCTATAATCAAGAGCACTCACCAGTGAGGTATGGTATCCTCCTTATCTTACACTAACTGCAACTACCTGTCAATCCTCCTTCCTCCATTTCTGGTCAGTCAGAGAGTGCTACAGACCGGCACCCAATTCATAGAGGCAGTGCCAAAGAAACTAGAGATCAGCCCTGTGATGTATTTACTGAATAACAATCTACCCCCTTCTGACTCAGAAACAACTTAGAGCTACTGATAAAGTATTCAGTATTTTAAATGTATATATATATATATATATATATATATATATATATATATATATATATATATATATATATATAATCACATATATAGTTGTCAGCAATGGTGGAGATGAGCGACTTTCAGACCGCATTTGAGGATGTGGAGACTCCCGCGTCGGCTGCAATGAGCTGCAGGCCACAAATGCAGACCCTCGCAAAGGGCCGAATTTGCGGATGTGGAGGTTCTACGGCACCTCACAACTGCTTACAAATACGCAATCACTAATTTCGGACTTACACAAACAAATATGAGCCGCAGGACTTAGAAAAAATAAATTGCAGACTTATTCTAAAACAATTACAACCCGCGGGACTTAAAAAACATTAAAAAACACAAATATACAATAAAAACCTTACCCACCCCAAGGGGGGACACCCAGGACCCCTGCAACACAGCTTAAATCTCGAATTCGGTCAAATTTACAAACTTTAGACACTCGAAAATCCCCTAAGTGAGAGAAAAAATGTCCGCCGCAAAAAATGAAAATGAGGCTACACGACCCCTGAAGCCGCTGAATACCACAAAGCAAATACAGCTTTTACAAAAAGCCGTACGACCTAAAACATACACCATTAGCAAGGACGCTAAATCATCCACACCCGCGTACCACATACACATTCGCCGCCATTTTACAACACTAACTTACAGAATGCGGAAGTAACCAGCTACCCTAACTGCTTCCCCTCACGCACGCAGCCTATTTACACTACACACTGCACACATTGCTGACACTTACACCTCAGCTCAACAACACTGCAAACCTACATTGTATGCTGCAGGATCATCAAAACAGATTGTCAGCTCTTCAGTAAAATCCTTCCTACATGTATTACTTACAAATAGGTAAAGTATATTAATTTATTAATTTATTACTTATTTGATTAGCATAAAAAAATACATATACACAAAAAAAAAACACTATCGCAATAAACGCAAAAGCCTCACAACGAGCGCCAACGCTGCTCATAGCACACAAACTACACCAGGGGACAGCCTTGCAATAAGCGCAAAAAGCAGATCAGCGACGACGTTACAATGACAGCAAAAGCGCCAATCATAAAAAAAAAATACAACAACCAAGAGCCTCGCAATCAGCGCCAAAGGATCTCAGACCACCAAAAAAAATGTATATCTGTGGCAAACAGCATTACCTGCCTTACAATTGTATTGCCCCGTCATTTTTGCTACTATATATATATATATATATATATATATATATATATATATATATATAAATATATATATATATTTATAGCAGTAAATCAATGAGAGAACATATCATCATCAGAAAATGACAATTGTAGTCATTAACTGACTTACATTGTCAGTTCATGACTGCAATTGTTGGAGTTTACATGAGTGGCCATGCAGAAACTGGTCAGTGTAGCTGTTTAAGATTGAAATGTTCTCATAGCAGCATACTTTACTTTTACTTAATACATATATTGATTATATTGTTTATAGTAACACATATAATATGATAATATTGTAATAGTAATGCATATATTTAAAATAGGATTGTTAAGCCAATAGCCACTTAATGTATAACTTATATGTGGAATAAAGTATATTCTTTATTAGATTCATAAACTTACATTACATGCCCGACAAAATCCCTTCAGGTTGGCCTTCTGACACTTGTTGACCTCTGCAGTATTTCACAACATAAATAATTCCTTTTATTTTCAATGCCAAAAACTATTGTATCTCTGTGGTTGCTTTACTCTCTCTGTAAACCCAGAATTGTGATCACTTTGTGTATTGTGTATTTGGACAATCAGCAGAATGGTAGAGAACAAATCAACAGAGCAAAGGTATTTATGATGATTACATGCTTGCTGTCTGAACAAAAGAAAAAAAAAATGTTAATCATGGCTAATAAACTGACAATCTGGGATCTATCCCTCTTTGCCTGCACATTTCTTCTGCAGCACTGACAGCTGCCGTTACAGGTGCCATCCGCCAGAGGGCGCTGTCAGTTTTCGGGCACCACCAAGTTCCAGGGAATGCAAAGAACAATTTTCCCCTCCGACATGGCGCAACTCAACTGCGCTGCAACAACAGCGAGGCCATCTCTATGTGCGGCGCAGGCACTCGGACCCCCAGGGCCTCTGGCGCGCCTCTTATAGCTCAAAGCTTCTTCTGTCGGCGCGCCTTATATGCGAAAACCGGCAGCACCATCTGTCGGCCGGAGGCGGATCTGCAGCTGTCAGATTTTTCGATGGTGAAGAGGGAAAGGACCCCAATCTGTCCCTTAAAGTAAATAACAATCAGAATTTGTGTTGAACACGAAAATCTCTAACCACGGAACAATGCAGTTGATGTGAGGTGTTTGCTTCATTAGCTTCCGACTGATGTTTTTCTATCAACTGTCTTTTAACTTATTTTAGTGGCTCTGTGTATACTACAGTATGGAGGGATTTCTATGCCCCTGTTTTGCTCTTCTCATAGTTGCTTGTTCTGGTATTGTTTACTAATGGGTCACTGTACAGTGCGAACAAATATATATATATATATATATATATATATATATATATATATATATATATATATGAAAACTTTCAGTCTGACTAAGGATATAAATAAGCAGGGGAAAAGTAAGAAAGCTTTTTTTTTCATTAGAAAAAAAAATAAAAAGGTTGATACTGTGCACTGGAGGTACCCATGATGCTAAGGCATTTACATTTCTGGACAGCAATACTTACATCTATTGATGCAAACTTCTTGCTTCGAGTCCTACATTCGGGACGTAGTATTGTGTCAATGTCAGTCCGATCTAATTATCTAACAACACCTTCACCACCTGGTTTTCCCTCTGTTCCCTCTTATTCAAACCTCCCTTCACTGATACAAATATATGAAAAACACTCTCTCATGATCCAAAATTGACTCCTTTATTTATAAACAGACTCTTCAAAAATCAAATCAAATTGTTTTTATTTCAATGGATTACATAGCGAGTGCAATTTTTCTTGAACTACACATGTCCCTTATAGGCCACTGTAAAGCTACAGCAATGTTAGAGAACCTCTGGGGCCAATCTTTTTCTATATGGCCTTTTGAATAACTAGCCTTGATAATAAACAATTTGATAAACACTAGTAACTTGCCCGTCATAAATGATGGTATCATATAGTATGTTCTGTTTCTCTCAGTGATGTCTCTCTCTGTGTGCCACTGTCTCTGTCATGACTGATTTTAGGTCTCACCTGAACCCCACAAGTAACCTTGTTATTATTATTCTGGGGACTCTGGTTGCTCATATCAAAGCCTATTAAAATGGGCATGAGAGTTGTTGTGGGGGCTGTGGTGTGTTGTTTTTGTATGTAGTGTGGGCCACAATAATTAATGCTGGGGTTTCTATATCATGTTATATGCACTGTATTAATGTTATCTTACCTGTAACTAGCGGAGATACATTTTCTGCCATGTTTGTTAGTAGGACAATAAGAATTTATGTGACCCCTGAGAGCGACCAGGCATACAATCTCTGGCCTCAGTCATAAAGTGTTACACTTCCAAATGAAAAGCACAGGTCTGGGATCTCTCTCTCTCTCTCTCTCTCTCTCTCTCTCTCTCTCTCCCTCTCCCTCTCCCTCTCCCTCTCTCCCTCTCTCCCTCTCTCCCTCTCCCTCGCAAAACAAGGCCATGTGCAGTTGCTCAATTTCCACAATTTACAGATAGCAGTTGAGAATGCATCTCGCAGGCCCTACTCACAACTGAAAACTATTATAGGTGATATAGATTGTCGCAATTTACAGTTAGTAGCTTGTGAGTAACTCCTGCGCAGAACACACCACGCAGGCGTTACTCAGAAGCTCATAACCATTATAGTAGATAACCATTACACTTTTTATATGTAATTATACTCCTACTTTTTCATGACGTTGTGTACTTGTAAACTATTAGTCCAGTTGAAAGCAGTTTTAGATGTCACATTTCCATTGTACTGAAGCTTCCTCATTATTTGATGTTTCCTCCCACTGCAGGAGATTCAACAGCAGCATACTGGCGTACCAATGGTAATAAAATAGAGGCTGTTTTATTTCTTTACACTCTAAAAACATTTCCCTATTTTCATATGATCTCTAAAAGAATATACCGTATTTAAAATTTAGTAGCACATTGGTGCTTTAACATTTCAGAACTAAAACATATGTTAAGAAGACATACCTCAAAAATAAGTCCTTGTGTGCCAGTGGTGTTCCATTTGTTTTCTGCTTTCTGCCAATAAAGATACAAACAGATACCTAGGTGACTACTGCTTGTTTAATATAATATTGATATAATATCATATGTTAAAATAGGGCAACCTTTTGGAATCAGTGATCAGAACACAGTCTCATTTGAGAAAGAGTTCAAAAAGCAGTGGTGTACTGGGCCAACAAAAACTTGTTTTTAAAATGGCAAATTGTAATGCTCTAAGGGCAATAATACAACATATAGACTAAGATAATGAGCTGACAGGTAAAAATACAAAAAAAACAAATAGACAACATTTAAAACCGTACAGGGTCGTAGGAACTGGGGGCATAGGGGGGGAAATCCCCCCCCCCCCCCCCCCCAGATAAAATGAATAGGAGACAGAAAAAAATAGCAAAATTTAACGTAATATGCATTACCAGATTTCGCCACTAGTTGGCCATAGCAATATAGAGCAATATGTCTTTCCTATGAAAGCTTTGACCCATCATTTATCATATATCATATATATATATTTATAGACTATTGTGCAAACTAAGGGTTACAGGAATTGCAGTAAATATATGTTCATGGATTGAGAGCTGGCTAAAAGACAGGAAGCAAAGCATTGTTATAAATGGAACATACTTAGATTTTTGCTGATAATGCTAAGTTGTGCAAGGTAGTTAAATAAGAAAATGATGTCCTTTCCTTATTAAGGGACTTACATAAATTAGAAGAACGGGCAACTAAATGGCAGGTGAGATTTAACACAAATACATGTAAGTTTATGAATTTGGTAAGGAAAAATAACCATGCAATTTATAATCTTAATGCAACAAATCTAGAGTATCAGGGATAGAAAGGGATTTGGGAGTACTTGTGGACAACCACCTAGGTAACAGTGCTCAATGCCAGGCAGCATCTGCCAAGGTGAGTAAATATAAGCATGTATTAAGAAGGGTATAGAAGCAATGGAAGTAAATATACTTCTGCCACTATACAAATCCCTAGTACGCCCTCAATTGGAATATGGAGTACGAATGTACTAAGTTATGAAGAAAGGCTAACCAAATTAATCTTATTTTCTCTAGGAAAAAAGGGGATATGATTACTTTATATAAATACTGTGTCAATATTGACAAGTGAACTTTTTGTGCCAAGATTTTTTCAATCTACCATAAATAAATAAAAGCATTATTTACAGTAAGGGTGGTTAAACTGGAATTCTCTACCAAATGAGGTTGTGACAGCAGATTCATCAGATAACTTTAAAAAGGGGTTGGATTTTTTTAATAAAAAGGGCATTCAGGTTTATCCTGGATAATTAGAGAAGGAGTATTGATCCAGGAAGGAATCTGCCAGTATCTGGGTTCAGGAGGAATTCATTTTTTTCCCCTTGTGAGACATTTGACAATGTTTCAGTGGAGTTTCTTCTTTTTGTCTTTATCTGGATCAATAAATAATTAAGAATTAGTCCACTTATTACTAGGATTTAAAAGGCTTCACCTCAGTGAATATATAATTATGTAAAATGCTGGAGCATTACAAACATGTTTTAAGGGCCACTGTAGTTCAAAAAGCACTTATTTTTCATGTATGTACCAAACTAATAACATTGTTGTTGTTTAGTCATTTACTTGAGTACGACTCTCTGTGACCCTATGGACCACATCGCGCCAAGTCAGTTTCTCAGTCACTCACCCTCTGAGCTCCATCAAGCTCATGTTCATTGCTTTAGTGACCTCATTTATCCATCTCCGCCTCTGTCATCCCCTTCTTCTTGTGTCTTCAAGCTTTTCCAGCATCAGAGTCTTTTCTAGGGAATCCTGCCGTCTCATAATATTGCCAAAATATTTTACCTTCATCCTCATGATCATACCTTCTAGTGAACAGTTAATCTTGATTTCCTGAAGCACTGGTTTATTGGATCTCCTTGCAGTCCATGGGACTCTAAGTGGTTTTCGCCAACACCACAATTAAAAGGTTATAATTCTACGGCGCTCAGACGTCTTTATGGTCCAGCTCTCACATCCATATGTTACTACTGGGAATACCATAGTTCTAAATATGCAGACCTTTGCTGATACTGTTATATCTATACTTTTTACTCGCTTGTCCAAGCTTGCCATAGCCTTCCTCCCCAGAAGCAAACATCTTTTAATTTCATGTCTACAGTCACCAACTGAAGAGATCTTGGATTCCAGGAGAATAAAATATGTCACTGCCTCTTCTTCTTCCCTGTCTATTAGCCAGGAACTGAGATTACCGTTTGCCATGATCCTCTTCATTTTAACGATGAGCAGGAGGCCAACTTTTGCACTCTTTTCTTTTACCCTCATTAATAGGTCCTTTAGTTCACTTTCAGGTTGTTGATATTTCCTCCAGCAATATTGATTTTGGCTTTGGATTCATCCAGACGGGCCTTAATCATGATATACTCTGCGTATTAGTTAAATAAATTACATGACGATATACAACCCTGTTGCGTATCTTTTCCGATCTGGAACGATTATGTTGTCCCGTGATCGGTCTATGACATACAGATTCTTCAGGAGACGTATGGGTTGATCTTGTATTCCCATCTCTTTAAGAACTTGCCACATTTTGTTGTGATACACATAGCCAAAGGCTTTAGAATAGTATATGAAGCAGAGGTAAATGTTTCTTCTGGAATTCTCTTGCTTTCTCTGTTATCCATTGGATATTGGCAATTTGATCTCTTGTGCCTTTTCGTTTGTGGAGACCTACACATGTGGTAGTTCTCAGTCCATAGGATTGAAGGATCTTAAGCCATACTTGCTGGCATGTGAAATTAGTGCAATTGTTAGATAATTGGAGCACTCTTTGGTACTACATTTTTGGGGGATTGTGATGTCTAATGGCCAGTGTTGAGTTTTCCAAATTTGTTGGCATAAGGCAAACAACACTTACACTGCTGGTTCCTGTAGAATTTTTAATAGTACAGTTGGGATTCAATCAACTCCTGCAGGCATGTTATCATCAAGGTATCCTAGGGTCCATCTCACTTTGCTCTCCAAGATGTCAGGCTACAGCTCATTTGACAAATTATTTAGTTCATCACTGCTGTTAAGATCCTTCCTGTAGAGATATTTAGTGTTTTCCTGCCATCTATTCTTTATCTGATCTTCTTCTGTTAATTCCCTACCATTTTTGTCTTTTATCACGCCCACTTTGGCATGAAAGGTGCCTTTGAGATCCCCAATTTTCTTGAGGAGATCTCTTGACTTATGTTATATTCTTTGATCACTTTACATTACTCATTGTAGAATGTCTCCTTGTCTCTTCTTGCTATCCACTGGAATTCTGGATTCAGTTGGACAAATCCACTACCTTTTGCTTTCCTTCTTTCCTGGGCTTCCTTCAAAGCCTCATCAGATAGCCAGTTTACCTTCTTTGTTTTCTTTCCTTTAGGGATATTCTTTGTTGCTGTTTCTTGGATAATGTTGCAAACTTTGGTCCAAAGTTCTTCAGCCATTCTATCTTCCAGGTTTAGTCCCGTAAATATATTATTTACTTCCACTACATATTCACAAGGGATGTTATTTATTTAGTATCTGCTTGCTTTAATGATCTCCCCTCTTCTCTTCAGTTTAATACTGAACTTTGCAATAAGAAGCTCATGGTCTGAGCCGCAGTCCTCTCCAGGTCTTGCATTTGCTGATAGTATAGAGCTCCTCCAATTTTTGGCTGTAAGGTACATAGTCAATCTGATTTCTATATTGTCCATCTGGTTATGTCCATGTGTAGAGTTGTCTCGGAGGCTGTTGGAAGGGGGTGTTTGCTACGACAAGAGAATTATCTTGACAGAATTCTGCTAATCTCTGACCTGCCTCATTTTGTACTCCAAGGCCAAACTTGCCAGTTATTCCAGGAGTCTTTTTATCATTTATCATTCCAATGAGAGTAACATCTTTTCTTAGTGTTAGATATATGACGGGTTGAATATCTTTGCAGAACTGGACAACTTTGGCCTCTTCAGCATCCATGGTTGGAGAATAGACTTGGATCACTGTGATGGTAAATGGCTTGCCTTGAATTCAAATGTAAATAATTCTGTAATTTAGTGGGTTGTAAATGAACACTGCTTTGGCCACTCTTTGGTTGACTATGAGGGCTACTCCATTTCTTCTGCAGGATTCTTGACCACAGTAGAAGATCTGATGGTTGTCCGATTTGAAATGTCCCATTCCAGTCCATTTAAGTTCACCAATTCCCAGGATATCAATATTTTAACCATGCCATCTCATTCTCCACCACATCTAGATTGCCTTGGTTCATAATTCAAGCATTGCATGTTCCAATGCTGAATTGTTCTTTACAGCAGAGGACTTTCCTTTCCCCTCCAGACACATCCACAACTTTGTGTCCTTTCGGCTTTGTCCCAACCACTTCATTAGATCTGGTGCTAATTGTACTTGCCCTCTGCTCTTCCTCAGTAAAGGTGTAGGCACCTACTGACCAGAGGGGTCATATTGTTATGTCTCTGGTTGTGCCTGTCCATAATGCAAAGTTACTGGAGTAACAGATTAGCAGCTGTGTAAGCCATGGACATAAAAATATTTTTTGGGAAAAATCTAAATTTTTGAGGACAGGCATCCATTATGTGGAGGTGTTTTTTTACGTCATATCCTCAGAGTTGGATGATCTTTTTTAGTTATCAGAGGAGGAAGGTATGGAAAAGGAGGGAACAGTAAGAAGTACAGAGGCTTTGTTAGATTATTTGGATGACTGAAATTGACACCACATCCCTTCACCCTCAGAGGCCCAGAAGCTGGCAGGTTGCCTCAATAGATGCACCACAGCTCTCCACAAATGTAAACACTCCTCTTACACACACTACTTCCACCAATATAACGTATTTCTCAAAGGCCTCATTAGTTTTGCAGATGTATCAACATTTATTTTTTTCTAATTAAAAAGTATGACATTTTTCCTTTTTAATTTTGCTCTTACTCAAAGCTTTCACACACACATATATTTATATGTATAGTACTTGTACAGTAATTTAACTGATTCAAGTCTAGAAATTGCAGCTCCTAGTTCTCAGAGTATGGCCACCCTAGTGGAAAATGTATTTATTTGCCAAAATATAGCACTCTTCTAAGTGCTTGCAAATTTTACTTTAAAGGGGCCCAATGGAGGTTTCAAATGTGGTATAATTTAATATTATAGAGAGTAACAAGTACTTTATCAGTCGAATGATGCCAATAAGAATTTTCTTGTGCTGATCCCAAAGAATAATTAGAAATAATTTAGTTACTGAAGAAAATAATGATGACACAGGTCGATCATTTTTTTTGTTTGATCTGCCTTTATCATACCAGTGAGTTAAGAGGATATGAAAACAATGACTTATGGAGATCCTGTTAATGATATCTTCTTCTTCTGATTTACATTAAAACCCGTGCACTATATTGCTGTACACCCATAAGGCTTACTCTAACTTATCAGGACAGATGAGGAGAAAACAGTCTCACACTATATGTATTCAATTACTGTTTTAAACACTATAGATCAATTATTTCTCATACACAAAAAATATAGTCTTTAAAACATGATTTTTAAGAGGGGTAATAGACAGTGGTCTATTACAGCATTTAGGGAAGAACACCATTCAACATTAAGGGAATGGCTTAATTTGTCCCAGATACATGTCAATATCTCCAAAGTAATCAAATGTAATGCCGCTGCCAGGACTACTCCATTTGAGAAATGTTGCCTTGAGAATCCGACTGGCAGACGGAATATCTCTATTATTTATAACTACCTAACAGACCAGACCACACCACCTAAATTACATCATCAACAATCTTGGGAGTCGGAACTTGCCATTGACTTAAACGAGGCTCAATGGAATAAAATACATAAACAGGCGGCAGGCTCCTCATTGAACGTAATATTGAGGGAAAATTCACACAAGACTATTTTGAGGTGGTACCTAACACCGGCTAGGTTGAAGCTTTCCAATCCTTCTTTGGAAGGTAATTGTTTTAAGGGGTGTACTGATTTAGGTACTCTTAAACATGTCCTGTGGGATTGCACTAGGATTGCCCACATCTGGCTGGGGACATATGATATCTTGGAGAAACTCTGGGATTGCAGGATTCCCCAAAAACCAGAAGAAGCTCTTTTAGGTCTACCCATAGAGGGCCTTAGTAACCAGGCTCAACTTTTGTCACACCAAGTGTTTTTGGCAACTCGAGTTACGCTAGCTAAAGCCTGGAAATCGGGAATACCCACATATAGTAAAGTTTTACGTAAGCTTAAGTTCATATATGATATGAGCGTTATCTCAGCTGACCTGAATCAATCATACAAGAAATGGGCTTCATGCTGGGACACCTGGATCCTTAAGATCGGATGGTAAAGTTACAGAGTTCTCTAATTCTTAGTACAATCAGGGTGTGGATCCTGATTTTCCATGTCCCTCTCTTCTCCTGTTCTTCCTTCCCACCCTTCCCTTTACCCTAGGCGTGTTTTTTCCTTTGTTTTTAGGTTACAAGTTCGATAACCTGTATTTTTATATGTAAGTAATCTGAATTCATATAACAAAAAAAAAATAAAAAAAGAGAGAGAGAGAAAGCAAAAAGTCGATAATTGAAGTTTAAAGGTTATTTATTTGTATGTTTATATTTTTCAAGGACATTGTCTATATCATTCTTGTTTTATCATTGAAACATGTGTATTATTGTATTACCTTGATACTCTTTTGAATAAATATTCTTTTATTAGAAGGTATGCAAAATCCATACATAAATAAAACATTCTTAACAGTCATAAATGTCAGTTTTATCAAGTCCTCTAAACATAAAATTATCATTTTGCAGCATTTAACTGACTAAACCTTCTTGTTTTTTTTAATTTTTAGTGAGAAAATTTTCTAATGTCTAGGCTGGTTTTTCCAACCATATAATAAATACAAGGCAAAATGAGCCAATTAACTTCTAGAGTACACAATCGATAGGAGTATACACTATAAAATGTATTACCTATCTATATTAACTAAACTATCATATACCATACCCCAGAAAAGAAAGAGAGAAAAAAAAATATATAAACTAAATAAAAGAATCATTGGCCCCTCATGGCGGCCACAAAGCAGTCCCGGCTTATTTCTCCCTCTTACCTCAGATCCTTCCCGCCATCCAGCACCACTGAAAGGTCTCCAAAGCTCCCCCACTCCAGTCCACTCCTCAGAATCGCTTCAAGCAAATACAGGCATTATACTAGGAAAACGCTAAAGGAGGATGTTATCCAAGGGTCCCAAACTATCTGAAATTGGGGCATCCTATCTAAAACAATATGAGTTAGCCTCTCATTAATAAGCAAATAGTTGATCTTCTTAATTACCCCTTGAAAGTTTAGATTCATGTCCTTCCATCTACTAGCTATGTGAATCTTTGAAGCTAATGCCATTATTTGAAACAACTTGTTCTGGGATTGCGACAAGTTTTTAATATGGACCCCCAGTAAACAGGATTCAATTGAAGGAGCTACCTCTTTATGAAAAAGTGTGGAGGCTAAACGGGTCAATCGTTCCCAGAGATTCTGGGCACGTGGACAGGCCCACCAAACATGAATATGATCCCCCACATCCTGGCATCCCCTAAAGCATTTGTTACTCTCCTGTGGCCTAAACTTCTGCATTTTATCGGGAGTACAGTAGGCCCTATGTAAAACTTTGATGTTTCTAATAAAGCCGAATTAAGTGATCCTTTTGAAAGATTGGAGCAAGATTCAGTCCATTTGTCCCAGTCCCACTCCACCCCCAGATCCTTTTCCCAATGCAGCATAAACTTGGGTTTTTGGCCCCCCGAAGTGCCCAGAAAGGTGTTATACAAAGAACTCAGATTACCCTTGGCAAGTGGGAGATTTTTACAGATAACTGATAGCCAGGAGGCTCTGGGGGGCCCGGAATCCTTAACCATCTTGGTAACCCAACTTCTAATTTTTAAGTAATTGTAGAGTTCTGTAGTTGGCAAGTCGTGAGTCGTGCAAAATTGGTCATAGGTCAGTAGTTTGTCATTGGCGAACCAGTTCCCTATGCGATCCAGGCGTCTGGAGGTCCACCAAAATCTAGACATAGAACTTGAATCTGCTAGAATTTGTGGGAAAGACATAACTGATAGAAGGGGTGATAATTCCGTGCTAAGTCGATGCCTAGATCTAGCCCATCTCCAGGCCTGGAGCGTCAAGGAGATCATGGGGTTTTGATGAGTTATGAAAGGGGCAGAGTCCTCACATCCAAACCAACTTATCCCAACTATGTGGGGACATTTGATAATTTTCCATAAAGACCCAAGATGGATGGTGTTTCGTAGAGTGGGCTCTAGGCAAAGGAGCCAAGTGTGCAGCTTTAAGATAAAGTCTTAAATTCGGAGTCGCGAGGCCACCTCTATTCTTGGAGCGAAACATCACCTGCCTGGGAATGCGAGGGCGTTTATCGTCCCAAATGAACCGGGAAATGCTATTCTGGAATTTGTCTAGGTCTTTAAGGGAGAGAGGGATAGGAAGGGATCTAAATAAGTATAGTAATTTAGGTAAGATATTCATTTTCACAGCCGCAATGCGGCCTGTCCATGAAATCTTAAAGCTCCTCCATTTTCTGCATATCCAATGTCAGAGATCTATACAAGGGAGGAAAATTTGCCCCGTACATATCCCCAAACTTGGAGGTAAGTCTAACACCTAAGTATTTTAGACTGTGCGGGCCAAATAAACTGGTGATTAGCTTTGAGGATGTCAATCTCCCCCTGCGGCAATCTGATCCCCATCGCCTCAGTCTTCTCAACATTCAGCTTGAGACCCGAGATTTTGCCAAAGTCCTGGACAGTGGACATGAGTGCAGGTATGGATGAAAGGGGATTGGTCAGGGTGCAAAGCATGTCATCCGCAAATAAAGAGCATTTGAAATGCTGGAGGCCTACCTGTACCCCCTGGATGACTGGGTTGGCTCTAATCGCTTGTGCAAGGGGTTCTATAGCAAGAGCAAATAACAGTGGGGAGAGCGGACACCCTTGCCTGGTCCCTCTTTGAATGTGGATGTCGACTTTGTGATCTCCTGGGAGTTTTAGATTGGCTGCTGGGGAGTCATAATATCTCTTAAGTAAATTAATAAAGCTTCCCTTGAATCCAAATTTGTCCAGAATCTTATATAAATATGGCCATTCTACCGTGTCAAAAGCTTTCTCTATATCTAAAGCTAAGAGACAGACTGGTATATTAGACTTCTGAGCCATGAACTGTGCATTCATGACCCTCCTAACATTGTCCCCGGCCTCTCTAAAGGGAACAAACCCAGTTTGGTCCTTGTGGATCAAATCGGGTAGAAATTTAGAGATGCGGGTGGCCATAATTTTCGCCAAGATTTTGACATCCCCATTGATTAGGGATATAGGGCGATAATTTTTCACCTCTAAGGGGTCCCTGCCATCTTTTGGGAAAATCACCAAGTCAGCCCAGTTTAACTCCGGGGGCATAGGCTCTCCGTTTAATATGGCATTAAAAAGAGATGTCATGTGGGGGGTAAGAAGAGGTTCAAATTTTTTATAATACAAGTTAGTAAAGCCATCCGGTCCCGGGGATTTGCCCAACTTAAGATTCTGGATGGCAAATTTAACCTCCTCCTGTGTTATTTCTAAGTTCAAATCATCCAGTTGATAATCTGGTATTTTAGGGAGGTCGCATAAATTTAGAAAGGAGTCTATATCTGATCCACTGCAGTGGGTTTGCGAGGAGTATATTTTTTGGTAATAATTTTGAAACGTTTTTTGGATATCATTGGGACTGTAGGAGATTTGACCGCCAGGTATCCTAATTTGGGTGGTTCTGGGTTGGGAGAATTTATTGTTTAGTCTTTTAGCCAAAAGGGAGTCAGGTTTGTTTGCCTTCCACTAATAGAGGTGCTTCATTTTTCTCATAGCCCGTTCAGTTTGATGGGACAAAATAGCGTCCAGCTCAAGCCTAGTCTGGTCAATTAATTTACGCCCCTGAAGAGAGGGACACTGTTGGTTTTTCTCCTCTAACCTCTTTAATGAGGTAGAAAGCTTTGTCTCCTTCTGCCTAAGAAGTTTCTTATGTATAGAGGACAGCTTAATGCAAGTTCCTCTAACAAAAGCCTTATGGGCGGCCCAAAGCCATCCAGCCCCAGTTTCGGGTGTGTCATTAGTCTCAAAAAACAGCTGTATGTCCTTGGATATGGAATCCACACTACTCGGATTAGACAGAAGGAATTCGTTCAGAACCCATTTATAGGGAAGTCGAGGATTAGGACCCAGATCCAGCTCAACTAGTACCAGAGCATGGTCTGACCAGGGGCAAGGGACTATCTCAGAGTTTATGGTAGAGTCATACAATGAGGAAGTGATAAGTAGAGCGTCAATCCTAGAGTATGTCAGGTGAGTCTGGGAGTAGAAAGTGTACTCTCTCTTGTCCGGGTGCTTACCCCGCCAGGCATCAACTAACCCCAAACCGTTTAGTAAGGACTTAATCTGATTAGTCTTGTTGGGAAATCTGTTGGTCGGTTTTCCAGATCTGTCAAGTGTCGGGTCTAAGGTCAGGTTAAGGTCCCCCCCAATAATCAATTTCCCCAAATCCTGAGCCTCTAGTTTTTTCAACAGGTCTATGAGAACAGAGTAGGGGGAGTTCGTAGGAGAATACAGAGATAGCAGCGTCATTCTTTCCCCTCTTATAGTCCCAGTTGCCATAACGTAATTGCCATCCCCGTCTACCCGAGTGGATTCTACCTGGAAGGGAAGGGTCCTATGCAGCAAAATTGCACAGCCAGCTCTCTTAGTGGGGAGAGAGGCTAGATAATAGGTAGGGTAATCCTTATGTAGGAATTTAGGTTTGTTGCCAAGGGAAAAATGGGTCTACTGCATGAAAATGACCGAGGGAGTATATTTTTTGTAGAATGCAAAGGCCTTCCTCCTTTTAAAGGGGGAAATGAAGCCCTTCACATTGTGGGTCACTATGGTGTATTTAGAAGTAGCCATTAAAAATCGGGGGTGTAGGTGTATGCAACCTTACCTAATAGCTGAGCACGTGAATGGCGAGGAGTGGAGGAGCCCGGAGAGCAGACAGAAGTCCCAGCGGGTATGCTGTTGGCGGCGGAGAAATCTCTCCTTTATCAAGAGGGCTGAGAGCAATGGAAAGGGAGAAAGGCAGGTTAATATCGGAGAGGTAGATAAATCCGGGATAAAGCAAACAAGCCAATAATAGAACAGAAACAAGAAACACAAAAATAAGAAAAAGAAAATAAATTAATTAATTAAAAAAAAACAGAGCAGGAAAACAACAAGTTTACAGTACAACTAAACTTCAAGCTGTAATTTCAAGAATATAGCAGGATAAGTATAAAACATTCGACTACACAAACCCTTCTATCTCTATTTATAGTAAATAAAGTAAAAGACAAATCCACGTAATGTGGGAAACTAGTCTGGCAAACTATATTAATTCTAAATGGCAATAGTGCGAACTATGCTATCAACATTCTATCCGGATTATAAACAATGAAAAGTGAACATCAAATACTCAGCAAAATATTATCAAAGTCCAGCTAGGTAGGAGGCCTCTCAGGTCGCGGGCCCAACTTTGAAGTGGCCGAGAGTCCAGAGTCTGCTGAGGATACCAAGCGCTTGTCTTGCAGATCGCCTATATAGTCCCGAAAGCCACTGGGCCCCTCCAAGATAGGGACTTGTTTGCCATGAACTTGTGATGGCTTTGAGGTCTGCTGCCTCTTAGGGATAGGCGAAACAAGGTGCTCTTGATTTGCTGCTGTCGTGGGCTCCGGGCATAGCTGTAATCTCTGCAATACATCTAGGCAGTCTTCCAGAAAGCGGGTGGTATAAGTCTTGCCATGATAGGTGAAAGTCAGAGCAAACTGAAAGTTCCAACGGTACTGGATCCTGTGCTGAATAAGAATGGTAACAGCCAGTTTCATAAGTCTCCGCTTATGCAGGGTATCCGGGCAGAGGTCCGCATAAAACTGCAGGATTGAGTCATCCGGCCCCTTGATGGTATGCAGCTTTCTAGTGGCCGATAGTAGAAGATCTCTGGCCTGCTGCCTAACAATAACATCCTTGGGGGCCTCCAAGCTCCTCATACCACCCAAGGCTCTATGGGCCCGCTCAATCTCCCACACACTTTCGGGCTGATTAGGGAGGATTATGGGGATTGTATCCCTCAGGTAGCCAGACAGGTCCTGTATCACTCTCGGTATACCACGGATGCGTACATTGTGCCGGCGGGACCGGTTCTCCAGATCCTCTATCTTATCCGTGAGGTCAGAGATATGAATGGAGTTTTGAGCAATAGAGGATCGGTCTCTTTCTTGCGCCTCGGCCATCCGATCCGATGCGTCCTCCAGGAGTTGAGTGCGGTGCCCCAGGTCCTTCAAGTCTTGTCTTAGAGGATCAATAGCTTTTGCCAGGAGCCGCTCAATAGTAGCCACTGACCTGGCAGAGAGTTCCATATATTGGCTAGGAACGTCAGGAGTACCTTCCCTGTCCGAGCCATCCGAGTGTTCTGAGGCGGACTCCGCAGGGAGGGAGCATCTGGCAGATTTAGGTGTAAAGTGCTCCCTAATGCCCTTCGCTGAAGCAGTTCTTTTGGGTTTCGGCATTTTGGAATACAGGCCGTAGGGGTCAGCAAAAGGTCCGTTATGGAATCAGCCAGGTATAGAGTAGGGGGAAGCTATGCCCCAAGTGGTCTGAGTGAAAGTCCGCTGGCCCCAGTAGTAGAGTTTGTCCAGATTATAAGGTTGAGTTGAGGTAGGTGATAGCTGTGCTGCCAGGCCAATTTCCCATTCGTCTCCTTACTCCATAATTAGAGTGTAGTCTCCAGCCGGGGCACTGGAGAGGCCTTTGAAAATCCGGCCAAACAGAGAATAGTCCTTTGGTAGACGGGTGGCACAAAAAGTTGTACCCTCTTCAGGTGGTCTGTCTGCTTTTGTTGACGGGAGCCTGTTAAGTAGAACTCAGCCTTAGAATAGATTAGTACAGACAGTAAGCAGCAATGAATGGCCGGGAGACTTCCACTCTCACATTATTCGTATAAGGCCAATGGTGATCTGCAGTATTGTAAACGTCCACACGGTGGCAGCACATGCGCTGGTGTTGTAAGAAATTAACACAGTCTATGCAACTGGCAGTAAAAGCACAGGTCTCAAATATAGGTAGACACAATATTTTGTTTGATGCACAAATGTTCCATAAAAAGTGCCTAAAGATAGCGTCAGTTTCTGAGACCAGGTACACCCACAGTGCTCCCAAATATTATGCAATTCAGTCTCTGGCAATGCTACGAGATAAGTCTCTATATCAAGAGCTCAGTCCTGAGAAGGTAGCTTAAAGAGTTGATTCACACAGCCTTAACCCCAGATCTCAGGGTTGTGTGGGGAAGTGACAGTAAATAGAGCATTGAGTGCCTTGCAAGCTGGGGAAAATTCAAGCAGCTTCCTCTTCCTACCCCACCAAGACTCTTTAATGTCAGCCACAGTGCCTAATATGTGGGGAGAGTGCTAAGTAACCACTAATTGTGTTGGGTGCACTGCTCCCTCATTTGGGGATGTCTGGCTCTCTCCTGGGGCCCCTCTGGGGTGTCGCAGCCCTCTGGGGAAGATCCCCCCTACCTGCAGCCGTCGGTGAGTGCTCAAAATGGCGGCCCCGCAAGATGGCGGCCGCGTTTCGCGGGCTTTCTGCCCCGTTGTTCAGGGACCACACTCTGGCCAGAGGGGTCACCCTGGGATCCCGGCCGGATCCAGCCGCCACCGGGATCAGCTCCAGCACACTCTCTTGAGCTGGGGAATAGAGCCCCGAAGTCCTTTGGGGCCTCAGGCGTCGTCCCGTGACCGGGGGTCTCCCGTGCTGCTGGGCCGCCTAATAGGCTCCCCGTTGCTCCCCGGGGGATAGGGGCAACCTCCAGTAGTGCCCCGAGTGCAGGCAGTGCACAAGCAACCGCTCCAGGGCAGAATAAAAAGCCCTATTCGGAGCTCAATACGGAGCTCAGACAAACACGTCTGACTTCCTCAGACGCCAGCTCCGCCCCCTACCTTGATACTCTTAATAAAAAAATATTTAAAAAAAACAAAACAAAAAAAACATGATTTTTAACTGCATGCTAAAATGTTTTTACAGCAGTGGGCCTTTAATGCACACTGCCTTGTTACCACTTCTTAAACTAAAGTCACATCACTTCTATTCACATCTTTTGACTTCTTGTTTCTCCTTTTTTGCATTGTATGTATGTAAACTTTGTTTTACTCCATGTAAACAATAGCTGGCTAGCTTTCTCACCTAAATTGCAAAATGCAATCAAAAATTCAGATGTAATTGTGTCATGGAGTTATTTGTTTTGTAGTATACTGTTCTTGTTTACATGTTTTTTAAACACAAAGACTTCAAGGTTGTTTACTATAAGTCAAGCAAAAACTGAAGAGTAGTTTCTGTTGGTATATGCAATCTAGCAAGGAAGGTTCTGCTGGAGAAAAAGTCATTGATGCTAAATAAAAACTGGCATGTAAGCTATGTTTTTCTAAACTATATACACAGTATATAAACTCTCGGGTGTGTAATCCTGTTAGGGACAAAAGAAAATGTCTGCTGTAATTAAAACAAAATTAAAAACAATATGTAAAAATTAAGGGCTGCATTTATTTATTTTAAACTAATTAAACAAATGTTGTACATTATGAAATAAAGTTTTCAGAATGCTGTAAATGTGATATATGACAGAAGTTCTTTATATACCGTATTGGCCCGAATATAAGCCGCACCCGCATATAAGCCGCACCTATGAAATTCAAGGGAAAAAACAAAAAAACATAATATCCGAATATAAGCCGCAACTTGACTATACAGGGAGTGCAGAATTATTAGGCAAGTTGTATTTTTGAGGATTAATTTTATTATTGAACAACAACCATGTTCTCAATGAACCCAAAATACTCATTAATATCAAAGCTGAATATTTTTGGAAGTAGTTTTTAGTTTGTTTTTAGTTTGAGCTATTTTAGGGGGATATCTGTGTGTGCAGGTGACTATTACTGTGCATAATTATTAGGCAACTTAACAAAAAACAAATATATACCTATTTCAATTATTTATTTTTACCAGTGAAACCAATATAACATCTCAACATTCACAAATATACATTTCTGACATTCAAAAAAACAAAAAAAACAAATCAGTGACCAATATAGCCACCTTTCTTTGCAAGGACACTCAAAAGCCTGCCATCCATGGATTCTGTCAGTGTTTTGATCTGTTCACCATCAACATTGCGTGCAGCAGCAACCACAGCCTCCCAGACACTGTTCAGAGAGGTGTACTGTTTTCCCTCCTTGTAAATCTCACATTTGAGGATGGACCACAGGTTCTCAATGGGGTTCAGATCAGGTGAACAAGGAGGCCATGTCATTAGATTTTCTTCTTTTATACCCTTTCTTGCCAGCCACGCTGTGGAGTACTTGGACGCGTGTGATGGAGCATTGTCCTGCATGAAAATCATTTTTTTCTTGAAGGATGCAGACTTCATCCTGTACCACTGCTTGAAGAAGGTGTCTTCCAGGAACTGGCAGTAGGACTGGGAGTTGAGCTTGACTCCATCCTCAACAAGAAAAGGCCCCACAAGCTCATCTTTGATGATACCAGCCCAAACCAGTACTCCACCTCCACCTTGCTGGCGTCTGAGTCGGACTGGAGCTCTCTGCCCTTTACCAATCCAACCACGGGCCCATCCATCTGGCCCATCAAGACTCACTTTCATTTCATCAGTCCATAAAACCTTAGAAAAATCAGTCTTGAGATATTTCTTGGCCCAGTCTTGACGTTTCAGCTTGTGTGTCTTGTTCAGTGGTGGTCGTCTTTCAGCCTTTCTTACCTTGGCCATGTCTCTGAGTATTGCACACCTTGTGCTTTTGGGCACTCCAGTGATGTTGCAGCTCTGAAATATGGCCAAACTGGTGGCAAGTGGCATCGTGGCAGCTGCACGCTTGACTTTTCTCAGTTCATGGGCAGTTATTTTGCGCCTTGGTTTTTCCACACGCTTCTTGCGACCCTGTTGACTATTTTGAATGAAACGCTTGATTGTTCGATGTTCACGCTTCAGAAGCTTTGCAATTTTAAGAGTGCTGCATCCCTCTGCAAGATATCTCACTATTTTTGACTTTTCTGAGCCTGTCAAGTCCTTCTTTTGACCCATTTTGCCAAAGGAAAGGAAGTTGCCTAATAATTATGCACACCTGATATAGAGTGTTGATGTCATTAGACCACACCCCTTCTCATTACAGAGATGCACATCACCTAATATGCTTAATTGGTAGTAGGCTTTCGAGCCTATACAGCTTGGAGTAAGACAACATGCATAAAGAGGATGATGTGGTCAAAATACTCATTTGCCTAATAATTCTGCACTCCCTGTAGTAACTCCCCCCCCACCCCCACCCCTTTATGTTGAAGAATATGTATAAACATGGCTTTCCCAGCCCTCTCCTTCTAGCTGGGCCCTTTTTGGGGTAGATATCAAAAATAAATGCTCTGTGCTTTGCCTCCTTTGCTGTCTGCCATCTCTCCTCTTCTGTACTCTTTCCCACAGGGTCTCACGCTTGCCTCTAGGGACAATGTCCTTACCGTTGCCCTCTGTCCCAGTTGTACCTTTTTCTATGCACCTCCACCAGGCCCTGGATCTATGTATGTGGTGTGGTGTGCTGTACTCACTCAGAGGCTGATCCTATGTCTTTCTGCGGTCTGGAGATGAATCCAGGGCCTGTATCCAGGCCTCCGGGTATTTTAGGCTGCAGAGCTCTACTGCATTCCAGTTGCGTCTCCGGTGATTCTCAGCCGGGTCTCTGACGGAGGCTGCAGCTCCTGTCGCCATCTCTCCTCTCCTCCCTCTGCTTGGCTCTGTATTTGCCGGGAAGGCACGCAGGACCACAGAGGCCCCGATTCAAGATGGCGGCCGCACCAAACAAGTGGCTCAGACAGGCCCCAGGTCCTGTTTGGAGGTGGATCAACCCTCCAGGGCACTATAACTGTGCTGGGGGTTGTTTTGGGGGTCCCCAGCACTTGATTTGAGGGTACTGGACGCCCTCTGTATAGCTGCGGCGCGCCGGCTCCAGGGTCTTCACACTGCAGCTGCTAGCCACGCCCCCAAATCGGCAAAACATTTTATGGTCGCGAATATAAGCCGCACTTGTAATTTCCAAGCTCGGAAATCAGGAAAAAAGTGTGGCTTATATTCGGGCCAATGGTCTGTTTATGGGAGCAAGAGTCCACTTTTTTAAAAGAAAATTCCCTTGGCCATCCAAGCCAGTAGCAGAATATACGCAAACAAAAGAGCAAAGCATACATTTATTAAGCACTCTCAATTTGAATATATGTAATATAATGGCTTTCAATGAACATATATATACTAGCGACTTGCCCGTCAAAAAATGATGGTCAATAAAATTTGAAGCCATGGGAATGCTGTTTGGCACACAATGTTAAGCTTTTTATACTCTAAGGACCATCGGCGCTCATTGCGAGCCTCTCCTTGAGTGTCCTTTAGCTCCTCTCTATATTTTTGTAAATACTAATTAGTGAATTAATTGAATAATAAATGAATATAGTTTACCTTTTTGTAATTATTATATGTAACAATCAGTAGCCTGAAGAGGTAACAATCTCTTTTTATTGTCCTGCAGCATATAATGTCCAGTTGGACTGTTGCTGCCCTGAGGAGATTGTTTTATGAATGTCCCAACAGTGCATTAGAAGAAGGCTGCGTGCACGAGGGCAAACCGTTGGTTTATTCGTGTAAAGCGCTAGTTTTGATGAGTAATGTTGTTAGTGACAAGTTAGGATTGTAAAATAGCGTTGTTTGTCTATGTGCTACGCTGTTCGCGAGCATTTGCCGTCATTGGAAATAGTGTATTTTGTAGCTTGTACGGTCCTGAGTGAAAGTGGTACGCAGTGTTTTGCGCGGGCCAGGGTCGTGTAGCATCATTTTCATTTTTTTTGTCTGACACTGTTTTCTCGCTTAGCTGATTTTCGGGTGGCGAAACTCTGTAAAATGGACTTAAATTTGCATTCCACCTTACTCCCAGACATCCTGGCTGTACCCCCGTGCTGTGTGTGAGGTTTTTGTTGTATTGTTTTTTTTTTTTTTTTTTTGTTTGTTTCGTGTTTTTTGCTTTTTGCGGGTCGGCCGTTAACTTTGTGTTTTTCCTATCTCATATATTTTTTTTTAGAAGTCCAGCGTCTTGTATTTTTTTTCTAACTTCCGCGTTCATCAAGTGCTTGCAGCCTAAGGCGATCCTGCTTTTCCTAAGTGTTTGGAGGCTAAGTCCCGCGTGTTTCATTGCCTCCACTGTTCGCCTCTCCTTGCGAGGCTCACTGGCAATGAGCACCTCATTGCCCTAGTGCTGCGAGTTTTAGTGCCTCAACGGCTCGCCTCTCTATGCGTGGCTCGCAGGCGATAAGCACCAAGCAAAGTAGGACGATGTCTCGTAGTTTGACAATTATAATAGGTGATATATATATATATCATTATTAGATTATAAAAATGATATACCTTTAGACTGTAAGTTTGCAAGTTTTCAATCTTGTCTGTATTTTAGGGAAAGCACTTTGTATGTCTGATTTTAAGCTCAAAAACAGAGCCCTCTTTTCTTTTGCAATGTGTTAGGACAGTTTTTGATTTGTACTTAACCACTGTACAGCACAGCAGAATATAATGATAGTTGAAATTGGAACACCTATTAAATATAGTCATTGTTGCTAATGCTGTGAGTGTGTATATCACCTGATTCTAAACAAAGCTGAGAGATAATATGTCATCTTTAATATATAAATCTTCAATACATAAGTACCGTATTTATCCTCGTATAACACGCACTTTTTCTCCCTGAAAATAGGGAGCAAATTACTGGTGCGTGTTATACGCCGATATTCCCTCCCCCTCCTCATCCTCAACCTCCCTCCTCATTCTAACTTCCCCTCCTCAACCTAAAACCCCCTCCTCAACCTAAACCCCCCTAAATAACTCCCCCTCACTTACCTGCTTCTGTTCCGGCCTCCGCTCCCTGACCCGGCGCGCATGTGTCGTCACATGTGCGCCAGTCATTAGCATATACCGGGTGCGCCCGGTATATGCTAATGACGTGGCGCACATGTGACTTCACATGCGCGCCGGGTCAAGGAGCGGAGTGGAGGCCGGAACAGAAGCAGGTAAGTGAGGGGGAGGTGAGGAGGGGGGGGGGGGTTAGAATGAGGAGGTGGGTTGAGGTTGAGGAGGGGGGTTTAGGAGGGGGTTGAGGAAGGAGGAAGAGGATGGGGGGTTGAGGGTGTTTGAGGATGGGGGGTTGAGGAGGGGGTTTGAGGAGGGAGGTTGAGGAGGGGGGTTGAGGTTGAGGAGGGGGGTTGAGGTTGAGTAGGGGGTTGAGGATAGGGGGTTGAGGATGAGGATGGGGGGTTGAGGGTGAGGATGGGGGGATGAGAAGGGTGGTTGAGGAGGGGGGGGTTGAGGATTGGGGGGTTGAGGAGGGGGTTGAGGATGGGGGGTTGAGGATGAGGAGGGAAGTTGAGGAGGGAGGTTGAGGATGAGGAGGGATGTTGAGGAGGGGGGTTGAGGATGAGGAGGGGGGTTGAGGTTGAGAAGGGGGTTGAGGAGGGGGTTGAGGATGGGGGGTTGAGGATGGGGGGGTTGAGGAGGGGGTTGAGGATGAGGATGGGTGGTTGAAGAGGGAGGTTGAGGGGGGGTTGAGGAAGGGGTTGAGGATGGGGGTGTTGAGGAGGGAGGATGAGGAGGGAGGTTGAGGATGAGGAGGGAGGTTGAGGAGGGGGTTGAGGATGAGGAGGGAGGTTGAGGATGAGGAGGGGGGTTGAGGTTGAGGAGGGGGGTTGAGGAAGGAGGATGAGGATGGGGGGGTGGAGGAGGGTTTGAAGATGGGGGGTTTGAGGAGGGGGTTGAGGAGGGAGGATGAGGAGGGAGGTTGAGGTTGAGGATTTTGCTCCAAAGTTCTTTATTTGAATTTTTTTTTTTTTCCCCGAAATTTCCTTCTTAAAATGAGGTGCGTGTTATACGCCGGTGCGTGTTATATGCCGATAAATACGGTAAGTATCATAGTAAATTACAGGATAAATTACCGGATTAAAGTTTGTTAAAGTGTTCATTAAGGCCTTGTGTAGTGTAATACCGATAATCAGACCAATAAGGGGGATTGTATGTACATGTTAGAATAATCATCAATCCCAAGCATACCCTCTAAAAAACTGATTCTAAATAGAGTGATATACCTTCCCATGGATGTGCCATACATGATCACTCTCAGTTCCACTTTGCGTTTCTTCATTTATATTAACCTCTTGAGTACTGGAGCCTGTGTTACCATTGCATTTGATATATGTTATGTGGAGGTGTATTATTGCCATTAGTTGATGTTCACAGATGTATGTAGACTCACACATCATACTTTATAAAATTGTTTAATGCAAGATACTTGCCTATGAGAATGTTAAGTATTAATTTATAATGCACTTACATGTTTGTGTTTGTTCATGATTTTTAGCACAGTAACTGCCTTTGACATGTCTCAGCAAGCCTTTTTAGAGCCCTTACAGGTGGTATTCAGCCCTTACAAGTGGTATTCAGTACACATAACTCAGCTACCGTAAGGCCTTACACAGCTTCTCCCTTTCCCCTCACTTACCTTCATCTGAAGCTTCTCCTCTGGCCTCCGCTCCTTCCTGCGTTGGCACCCGGCATATGCTAATGACGTGACGTCACATGCGCGCCACATCATTAGCATTGGCCGGGTCAAGACGCTGGAAGGAGCATGGAGGCCGGAGGAGAAGCTGAAGATGAAGGTAAGTGAGGGGAAAGGGAGGGGATGGGTATTTAGGGGGGTTTAGAATGAGGACGGGGGTTTAGGATGAGGAGGGAGGTTGAGATGGGAGGTTGAGATGGGAGGTTGAGGAGGGAGGTTGAGGAGGGGGTTGAGGATGGGGGGGTTGAGGATGAGGATGGAGGGGTTGAGGTTGAGGAGGGGGGTTGAGGATGAGGCAGGAGGTTGAGGATGAGGAGGGAGGTTGAGGAGGGGGGTTGAGGTTGAGTAGGGGGTTGAGGATAGGGGGGTTTAGGATGAGGATGGGGGGTTGAGGGTGAGGATGGGGGGGATGAGGAGGGAGGTTGAGGAGAGGGGGTTGAGGATGGGGGGGTGAAGAGGGGGTTGAGGAGGGGTTAAGGAGGGGGTTGAGGATGGGGGGTTGAGGATGAGGAGGGAGGTTGAGGATGAGGAGGGATGTTTAGGATGAGGAGGGATGTTGAGGAGGGGGGTTGAGGATGAGGAGAGGGGTTGAGGTTGAGAAGGGGGTTGAGGAGGGGGTTGAGGATGGGGGGTTGAAGATGGGGGGGTTGAGGAGGGGGTTGAGGATGAGGATGGGGGGTTGAGGAGGGAGGTTGAGGGGGGGTTGAGGAGGGGGTTGAGGATGGGGGTGTTGAGTAGGGAGGATGAGGAGGGAGGTTGAGGATTAGGAGGGAGGTTGAGAAGGGGGTTGAGGATGAGGAGAGAGGTTGAGGATAAGGAGGGAGGTTGAGGAGGGGGTTGGGGATGAGGAGGGGGGTTGAGGTTGAGGAGGGGGTTGAGGATGAGTGGGTTGAGGAGGGAGGTTGAGGTTGAGGAGGGAGGATGACGAGGGTGAGGAGGGAGGTTGAGGATGAGGAGTGGGATTGAGGAGGGCGGTTGAGAATGAGGAGGGCGGTTGAGGAGGGTGATAAGGGAGGGGGGAAGAGACACAGGGAAGGGAGAGGGGGGAAGAGACACAGACGTCATTAGCATTGGCCGGGTCAAGACGCCGGAAGGAGCGTGGAGGTCGGAGGAGAAGCTGAAGATGAAGGTAAGTGAGGGGAAAGGGAGAGCGGGAGGTATTTAGGGGGGTTTAGAATGAGGACGGGGGTTTAGAATGAGGACAGGGGTTTAGGATGAGGAGGGGGGTTAAGGAGGGAGGTTGAGGAGGGAGGTTGAGGAGGGGGTTGAGGATGGGGGGTTGAGGATGAGGATGGAGGGGTTGAGGTTGAGGAGGGGGGTTGAGGATGAGGCAGGAGGTTGAGCATGAGGAGAGAGGTTGAGGAGGGGGGTTGAGGTTGAGTAGGGGGTTGAGGATAGGGGGTTGAGGATGAGGATGGGGGGTTGAGGGTGAGGATGGTGGGGATGAGGAGGGTGGTTGAGGAGGGGGGGTTGAGGAGGGGGTTGAGGAGGGGGTTGAGGATGGGGGGTTGAGGATGAGGAGGGAAGTTGAGGAGGGAGGTTGAGGATGAGGAGGGATGTTGAGGAGGGGGGTTGAGGATGAGGAGGGGGGTTGAGGTTGAGAAGGGGGTTGAGGAGGGGGTTGAGGATGGGGGGGTTGAGGAGGGGGTTGAGGATGAGGATGGGTGGTTGAGGAGGGAGGTTGAGGGGGGGTTGAGGAGGGGGTTGAGGATGGGGGTGTTGAGGAGGGAGGATGAGGAGGGAGGTTGAGGATAAGGAGGGAGGTTGAGGAGGGGGTTGAGGATGAGGAGGGAGGTTGAGGATGAGGAGGGAGGTTGAGGAGGGGGTTGAGGATGAGGAGGGGGGTTGAGATTGAGGAGGGGGTTGAGGATGGGGGGTTGTGGATGAGGATGGGGGGTTGAGGAGGGAGGTTGAGGAGGGGGGTTGAGGAGGGGGATGAGGATGGGGGGGTTGAGGAGGGAGGGTGAGGAGGGTGAGGAGGGAGGTTGAGGATGAGGAGTGGGATTGAGGAGGGCGGTTGAGAATGAGGATGGCGGTTGAGGAGGGTGATAAGGGAGGGGGGAAGAGACACAGGGAAGGGAGAGGGGGGAAGAGACACAGGGAAGGGAGAGGGGAGAAGAGACACAGGGAAGGGAGAGGTGAGAAGAGACACAGGAGAGAGAGGGAGGACACAAGAAAAGGGCACACAAGAGGGGGACACAGAGGGCACAATAGGGACACAGGGGGCAGCACATTTCCCACCCTCGGCTTATACTCGAGTAACTCATTTTACCCAGTATTTTGTGGTAAAATAGGTGCCTCTGCTTATACTCGGGTCGGCTTATACTCGAGTATATACGGTATAAATGTCTGTGTGTGGATACATTTCAGTTAGTAGTCCGTTTTCCAGCAGCCATGTTGGTATTGCTATTGTTCCACATTTCTTTCTGATAATCAATTCCAATAATGATGAACCAGAGGACTTTGTTTTTCTTGGTGTCTGCCTGTGAGTGGGTGTGGGATGTGGGGTAAGTATGAGATATTTACTTTGACCCTGTAACTGAGGATGAAGTCTCTAGTCTTTAATCAACCACTTGTCTTACAACCATAGCTCTCACATATCTATTCAACCTTTCCCTGAAAACTGAAAACTTTCCATCACCTTTAAAACATGCCATAATCACACCCATTCATAAGAAACTCTCATCTGATCCAGCTATTCCATCTAATTACTGCCCTATTTCTCTACTTTCCATGGTTTCTAAACTGCTTGAGCGTATCGTCTACAATCGCCTCTCCTAATTTATTTCCTCCAACTCACTCCCTGACCCCTTTTAATCTGGCTTCCGTCCCAACACTCCACAGAGATAGCGCTCACTAAACTCACTAACTCTCAGCACCAAGTCAAAGTGTCACTTCTCTATTCTTATTCTCCTAGATCTCTCTGCTGCATTTGACACAGTTTGACCACCCTCTTCTTATCCAAATGATCTGCTCTCTCGGCATCAGTGATACTGCTCTCACTTGGTTCACATTATATCATGAAAATTGAATATTTAGTGTCTCCTTCTCTGACTCCTATTCTTTGACTCGTCCTTTGACTGTTGGCATACCTCAAGGTTCAGTCCTAGGTCTCCTCCTTTTCTCCATCTATACTTCCTTGCTTAGTACTGCCATACCATTTTATATGACGTAAATATTATAATGAATAGATTAATATTGTTTCTTAAAATATTACAATGTACAAGTTCGAGAATCAATTTATAGACAAGTATATGCTCTGTGCCGAATATTTTTTATTGGTGCTATAGTAAATTCAAGGATAAACAATTATAAGTGTTTATACTTGTAAACTTTGATATTTAGTTAGATCACAAGATACAATCTACCCGATGTCTATTACAATCTCTTGTGGATGACTGGATTACAATTAGTTTTAACACATTTTGTATTTGGTTAGATCAATACAAAAATCAATAAGCAGTGTAAACTTATCAAATATGGATTAACAATTTATTTGAATACAAACTATAATCGGTTTATTCAATATAGGAGTATATAACCAGTGTATATCACGTATATAGATGCCAGTGCCTGAAATGTTTGCGATGTTGGTCACGCTTTGCAAGCCCGATTGTGGCACACAGGGACGCAACTGCAAGCCTCGCAACGAGGCGAGCCGTCGACCACGCCGGACAGGCTGTAATGAGAGCCGAAGGCGCTCATTGCACTGCAAGCCTTGTGAAGTGAGTCGAGCAGTTGAGGCACGCGGGACTTACGACTTGTACGACTTAGGACTGAAACCCGTACATGCACTGTGCGCCTTGCAAAATTACGACATTTACGGCCGAACCACGAAACTGAAAGACATGAAAAAAACAACAAATATGCCTCAAATTAACTTACACACACACACCACAGTGGGAGAGGCACAGTTGATCTTCCTCTTCTAATCCAAATTCTCTACTCTCTTGATATCCGTGAATCTGCTATTTCATGGCTCACATCATACCTACAAGCTCGAACTATTAGTGTCTCCTTTTCTGGCACCACTTCTTCATCTCTCCTTCTTTCTTTTGGTGTACCTCAGGGGTCAGTCCTAGGCCCTCTCATCTTCTCCATCGATACTTCCTCACTTGGAACCATAATAAAATCTTTTGAATTTCAATATCATTGCTATGCAGAGGACACTCAAATTTACCTTTCAACACCAGATCTATCCCCCTCTATTCTAGCACAAGTCTCCTACTCTAGCATATCCTCCTGCATGTCAGCCCACCATCTGAAACTTGTCAAAAACTGACCTTGTTTTCCCACCCTCTACTACAGCATCCATTCCTCAAATAGCTCTCACTGTTGATAATGCAATTATCACTTCCTCCACTGGAATTCTAAGCAGGAAGAACTGAAGATATCGATTTTAACTCATTTGTAACATAAATTTACTATTTATTTACTGTACTGTGTAAGGAGGATGGCTTCTATCACTTTTGCCCACCATAAGCTAAGTCACCTACATAAAGAAGTATGTGTAAGGCTTGTCATCTATACCCAACAAATGTTTATAAAATAGGGATATGTTATACATACAATGCATCCTCTGTGTCCTGTTTCTAATATTAAAGCTATTGTGCTTTGATAGAGGCTAGGCTAACTTTTACATATTACTTTGATTTATGCTAAAGGAAGAATGTAAGAAAGCAAACCTCTTTCATTTATAATTAACAATATATCTGACCTTTGTATTTGTGTGCCCTCGTTCCCATCCCTCTTTGCTCACTCTCCCAATATTCTCTGTGTAAGGGTTAATCCACATACGAATGGCATGCTGTGCAAAGTGTTCTGGTTTTGGACACACATCCACAACACTTCTTATCTTCCTGAATGCACATTGTGTCATTTCAGAGTGATGTGATGTGCTCCTGGTGAAGAACACATCATACCAGGACCCACACAGTGGGCAGAAACGTATGGGTAAGAGATCTTTTTATGTCTCTTTTCTCTACGGTCACTTGTTGGGGTGTATTGTGTCCATAAGGCGCCATTTTTTCATCATCACACCTTTTCCGTTCTGCCCTTCTATTTTATATCTTCTATCTTTTCCTCTCACATGTCTGTCTGTATCATAGAATGGAAGAGTGTATATGGTCATGCCTGAATATACAATATACAGTCCCTTGGCATGTTTCGTGTTTTGTTGCCTCACAACCTGGAATTAACATGGATTGCATGCATCATTTAATTTACAGAACATGCCCACAACTTTGAAGATGTTTTTTTTTTATTATTGTGAAGCAAACAACAAATAGGACAAAATAACAGAAAAAGTCAATGTGCATAACTATTCACCCTCCTAAGGTCAATACTGAATAGTCAACACCTTTTACGGCAATCACAGCTCCAAGTCGCTTTGGATAAGTCTCTATGAGCTTGCCACATCTTACCACTGGGATTTTTGCTCATTCCTCCTTGCAAAACTGCTCCAGCTCCTTCAAGTTGGATGGTTTGGGCTTTTGAACAGCAATCTTTAAGTCTGACCACAGATTTTCTATTGGATTGAGGTCTGGGCTTTGACTAGGCCATTCCAACACATTTACATGTTTCCCCTTAAACCACTCAAGTGTTGGGGTTATTGTCCTGCTGGATGGTGAACCTCCATCCTAGCCTCAAATCCCGCACAGAGTGGTACAGGTTTTGCTCAAGAATATCCCTGTATTTAGCACCATCCATCTTTCCCTCAACTCTGACCAGTTTCCCAGTCCTGGCTGCTGTACAGTCTCATCAGACCAGAGCACCTTCCTCCATACATTTTGGGAGTCTCCCACATGCCTTTTTGCAAACTCAAAATGTGCCATTTTGTTTTTTGCTGAAAGTAATGGCTTTCTTCTGGCCACTCTGCCATAAAGCCCAATCCTATGGAGCGTACGGCTTATTGTTGTCCTATGTACAGATACTCCAATCTCTGCTGTGGAACTCTGCAGCTCCTCCAGGGTTAGCTTAGGTCTCTGTGCTGCCTCTCTGATTAATGCCCTCCTTGCCCAGTCCGTGAGTTTTGGTGGGCGTCCGTCTCTTCGCAGGTTTGCTGTTGTGCCATGTTCTTTCCATTTGGTTATGATAGATTTGATGGTGCTCCTGGTGATCATCAAAGATTTGGATATTTTTTTATAACCTAACCCTGACTTGTACTTCTCAACAACATTGTCCCTTACTTCTTTGGAGAGTTCCTTGGTCTTCATGGCAGTGTTAGGTTTGTGGTGCCTCTTGCTTAGATGTTGCAGCCTCTGGGACCTTTCAAAAAAGGTGTGTATATGTAATGACAGATCATGATGTGAGGTAATTGGTTGCACCAGAGCTTTTTATGGGCTTTATAACAAAGGGGGTGAATACATACGCACATGCCAATTTTCTGTTTTCTATTTCTAAAAAAATAGTTTTATGTATATATTTTTCCCATTTCACTTCACCAACTTAGACTATTGTGTTCTGATTCATCACATACAATTCAGATTAGCGAAACATTGAACTTAAGGCTGTAATGTAACAAAATAGGTAAAAAGTCAAGGGGGTCGATTACTTTTGCAAGTCACTGTATATATATATATATATATATATATATATATATATATATATACAGTATATACAGTGGATAGAAAAAGTCTACACACTCCTGTTAAAATGTCAGGTTTATGTGCTGTAAAAAAATTAGACAAAGATAAATATTTATTTCAGAACTTTTTCCACCTTTAATGTGACCTATAAACTGTACAACTCAATTGAAAAACAAACTGAAATCTTTTAGGTGGAGGGAAGAATAAAAAAAAAAGAAAAATAATGTGGTTGCATAAGTCTGCACACCCTCTTATAACTGGGGATGTAGCTGTGTTCAGAATTAAGCAATCACATTCCAAATTGTGTTAAATAGGAGTCAACATACACCTGCCATCATTTAAAGTGCCTCTGATTAACCCCAAATAAAGTTCAGCTGCTCTAGTTGGTCTTTCCTGAGAGGGATCTCATTGTTAAAAGGTATCAGTCAGGAGAACAGTACAAAATAATTTCCAAGGCATTAGATATACCATGGAACACAGTGAAGACAGTCATCATCAAGTGGAGAAAATGTGGCACAACAGTGACATTACCAAGAACTGGAGCTCCCTCCAAAACTGATGAAAAGACGAGAAGAAAACTGGACTGGGAGGCTACCAAGAGGCCTACAGCAACATTAAAGGAGCTGCAGGAATATCTGGCAAGTACTGGCTGTGTGGTACATGTGACAACAATCTCCCATATTCTTCATATGTCTGGGCTATGGGGTAGAGTGGCAAGACGAAAGCCTTTTCTTACGAAGAAACACATCCAAGCCAGGCTACATTTTGCAAAAACACATCTGAAGTCTCCCAAAAGCATGTGGGAAAAGGTGTTATGGTCTGATGAAACCAAGGTTGGACTTTTTGGCCATAATTCATAAAAAGATATGTTTGGCGCAAAAACAACACTGCACAACACCATACCCACAGTGAAACATGATGGTGGCAGCATCATGCTTTGGGCTGTTTTTCTTCAGCTGGAACTGGGGCCTTAGTTAAGATAGAAGGAATTATGAACAGTCCCAAATACCAGTCAATATGGGCACAAAACCTTCAGGCTTCTGCTAGAAAGCTGAACATGAAGAGGAACTTCATCTTTCCGCATGACAACGACCCAAAGCATACATCCAAATCAACAAAGGAATGGCTTCACCAGAAGAAGATTAAAGTTTTGGAATGGCCCAGCCAGAGCCCAGACCTGAATGCGATTGAAAATCTGTGGTGTGATCTGAAGAGGGCTGTGCACAGGAGATGCCCTCGCAATCTGACAGATTTGGAGTGTTTTTGCAAAGAAGAGTGGGCAAATCTTGCCAAGTCAAAATGTGCCATGCTGATAGACTCATACCCAAAAAGACTGAGTGCTGTAAAAGTTTAAGGGTGTGCATTCTTATGCAACCATATTATTTTATTTTTATATTTTTTCTTCTCTCTACCTAAAAGATTTCAGTTTGTTTTTCAATTGAGTTGTACAGTTTATAGGTCAAAATTAAAGGTGGAAAACCTTCTGAAATGATTTATCTTTGTCTCATTTTTTACAGCACAGAAACCTGACATTTTAACAGGGGTGTGTAGACTTTTTATATCCACTGTATATATATTAGCGACTTGCCCGTAAAAAATGACGGGGCAATAACATTTGAATCCATGGGAATGCTGTTTGACACACAATGTAAACGTTTTTGTTCTGTGAGAGCCTTCGGTGCTCATTGCGAGTCTCGCGCTGATCGCCTTCAGGGCTCATCGCGTGGCTCGCAATAAACGCCTTATAGCGAGCCTCTCCTCTAGTTTACTTTTCCTCCTCTGAGCACCGTTGGCACTCATTATAAAGACAGATATAAATGTTTATTTTTGTCAATAATAATTAATTAATATTTTACTTAATAAATTAATATACTTTACGTATTTATAACTGATATATCCAGCAATGAATAGCCTGAAGAGCTAAGTATCTACTTTTATTTTCCTGCAGCATACAATGTACAGTTGGACTGTTGCTGCCCTGAGGAGAAAGTGTCATCAATGTCCCAACTGTGCATTAGAAATATGCTCAAGGGCAAACCGTTGGTTTAGTTGTTCCATTTTAGATTCGTAAATTTATTACCGGTAATTGCAAGTTAGTGTTGCAAAATGGCGTTGTCGATGTGCTACGCGGCTCGTGAGCATTTTTCGTGCTTCCTAACTGTGTATTTTTGTACCTCGTACATCCCTGGCAAAAGTCGGACGAGCCTGGCGGTGTTTTGAGCATTTCGGGGTCGTGTAGCCTCGTTTTCATTTTTTTCGGTCACCATTTTTTTTCTCGCTATCCGAATTTCAATTTCCGAAACTCCTTAAATTCGACTTTAATCAGCGTGCAACCTCACTGGCAGATGTCGTGGCTTCCCCCCATGCTGAGTGATTTTTTTTTTTTATGTTTTTTGGTATTTTGTAGTGTTTTTGCATGTACGCATTTCGTTCGTTAACTTCGAATTTCATACGTTGTTGTCAGTGTTTTCTGCGCTTTGTGGTCTTGTAGCCTCTTTTAAAAAAAAATTCGCCCAACATTTTTTTTCTAGTTGAGACAATTTTCAAGTGGCGAAACTCCTTAAATTCGACTTCAATTTGCGTGCAACCTCACCCCCAGACGTCCTGGCTGACACCTCGTGCTGTGGGTGATGTTTTTTTTATGATTTGTTTTATTTTTCAGTGGTTTTGGTGTTTTTTGATGTATGCATCTTGGCCGTGAAGTTCGTATTTTTGTGACCTAGTATTTATCTGTACTTCCTCTTTACGCAGTATTTTTTTTTTTTTTAGGTCCCACGGGCCGTATTTTTTTTTTTTTCTAAGTCCTGCGGCATGGTTTTTGTTTTTAAAGTCCTGCTTTTCTGGGTTGTTTTTTACCGCGAGTGATGCGCCGTAGAGCCTCCACCTCCGCAAATGCTGCCCCTCGGTTTGCGAGGGTCCGCATTTGCAGACATAACTGAGTCCCTCGCTTTGCGAGGGGCGCAGTCCTGCGAGCGCGGTTTGCAAGCTCGCAAAGCGTGACGACGACTCACAGTTTGACAACTATTATATGTGATACATACACCATACATTCACACACACACTAAATAACATAAACCACATGAAGCAGGAATTTAACATTGAAATAACTGAATACAATTACAAATGAAGGCATGAAAGAACTGGCAATTAGCATTTTGATATGTGAGTATTCAAAGCTACACGAGGCAATTAACAGAGTTCCAAAGATGCCAGTAGTCGGTTACTTTCTCATTCACACAAGACTTTCAATAAAGTATGGAGGTACTGGGTAGTGTATTTAACGCTGGGACAACACTAAGATACCTTTGGGTACATAGTGGGTGCCTCTTCCTTTTTCCTTCCTCTCTGAGTCCTTCCCTTACAGCTTCCCACTCCCTTCACCCTTTTTTATTTTCTTTTGCTTTATGTTTACCTTTCCTTTTTGTGTCTTTACTAAAAAAAAAAAAATTAAAACCTACTTCATGCCAGCCTAGGCTTACAAAAGGATCCTGGCCAAGAAAGGATTCTTAATTTCACCTCCCAAGCACTACTCTTCTTGTATATATGTAGAACCAAGGTCAATTGCATGCTGGAGGGGTATAAAATACATGTGTAGATTCTCTATGTCCATACATTACTGTGGATCCTTCATCCACTCATTTTTATTTTTAAACAAAAATCACATACTCAAGTTAACTTAAAGCATACGTTTTATTGTAGAAATCAGCATTGTCTGAAATATGACAAAAAGCAGTGTCTACCTGGACTCACGAAGAGTTATCCCTTCAGCACTCAGGAGAGGAAAAAACCCCTGTGGAGGAAACCTCTGGGGAACTATGGCATGAAAAACTGCCCTTCCCTATGGTCATTAAGAGGTAAAAAAGGGATTGTCTAAAATATGATGAAAAGCAGTGACTATCTCTGGACTCACAAAGAGTCATCCTTCAGCATTCAGAAGAGGAAAACCCCCCTGTGGAGGAAACCTTTGGGGAACCATGGCATGAAGAACTGCTTTTCCGTCTGGGCATTAAGAGGCAAAAAGGGATCGTCCGAAATATGATGAACAGCAGTGTCTACCTCTGGACTCACAAAGAGTCATCCTTCAGCATTTAGGAGAGGAAACCCCCCCTGTGGAGGAAACCTCTGGGGAACCATGGCATGAAGAACTGCCCTTCCGTCTGGGCATTAAGAGGCAAAAAGGGATCGTCCGAAATATGATGAACAGCAGTGTCTACCTCTGGACTCACAAAGAGTCATCCTTCAGCATTTAGGAGAGGAAAAAACCCCTGTGGAGGAAACCTCTGGGGAACTATGGCATGAAGAACTGTCCTTCCCTCTGGGCATTAAGAGGTAAAAAGGGACACATTTGAGGTTCTAGATATGTTCCAAATCAAACTATAGCTATATATTCTAGATATGTTCTAAATTAAAACTATAGCTATATAACCAGTGAGTGTCTTCAAAATAATGTTTTGGAACCATTCAAGTCTCATATTTGATATATAGTCTTTCATTTTACCCATCATGAATGCAAATTAAATTAATTACATACTAAATATATGAGACGTAATTGGCCCCTTAAAAGACCATAAAAGTTGCCATATGTGCTCTGCACCATTAACTAGAGGGTGAAATGTGTTTTCTTCTCTATAATTGATGCTGAATCCATTATGATTAATAGAATTTGGTATATCTTAGTGTGATGGCTCTTCCTGAATTATTAATGAGATCTGCACCAAGCCAGATAGAATCAATATTAGAATCAGGTGTAGAGACTTTGAATCAGGCAGTGGCTAAGTGATTTGTAACTACAAATTTCTTAGTTTTCTGGCAGTTGATTTTGAGAACAATCCAAGCGAGATAGGAAAGACTTTCTTTAATTTGCTCATAGGGTTAGGGTTTAAGGGTAGGTTTACAAAAGTGGCAGATGTTAGGTATATATATAGTAAAGCTATGTAAAGCTTATCTGCCACTACCCCAACCCTAACGCCTAAATCTAACACTCACAATAAGAAGAAATTGAACAAAATCTCAGTGAACAACCGCTTCACTGCCTAGTGGCCTCTGGCAGTCACTGCTAATGGGGAGATAATAGGAAAGATCTCCAAGCTAAATTAGCATACATTTCATAGTTTGTTTTGGCTAATCAAAGGCAGCTATACATAATTGTTGCAACATCTAAAGATTGAGTCTCAGCAGCAAATCATGATGGCACGGGAAGTATTTTTTTCCCACACTAAAAGGAAGCAAGCAGAAGCACAGCCATTGCTGCTGTGGATTTCTTCATTGTGCTGTTACTTGCCGGCAGATTAGTATAGGGTTAAAAAAACGTACTTGAATACTGTGTTTCTATTGTTTTTTCTGGTTGCCTATGTAGGAACATCTGGACTATGGCAACCCATTTTTTTTTTATAAAATCAATCTGTGTGTGTGTAGAATGACTTAACTTAATATATGTTTCTGATATAAGCAGCATGTGTTAGAATAGAAAAAGTTATATCTCCTCCTACATATGTCTATGAGGGGGCATGGCCGTCTCTTCCTTTGTGCTGGACTGAAAATAAACTCTGACCAGTGTAGATTCTGCTTCAGACTGAGTATGCTAGTTTATGCACTTACACTGGGTAGGCCCCGTGAAACAGCTGTAAGCATGTTATAATAGAGCTGTTACCTCTATGTAGACAGTGGGGTGTGAGCTAATGTTATGGTCAGGGCATTCTGCTTCCATGATAGTCCAGCAAATAGGCAGAGCTGACTATGCCCCTAATATACACAGGAAACTAGGCAGTTTAGGGGCTGGGAGACTTTTGATTTTTTTTAAGCTGCACGCTGTCTTTGTTGATCTATGCACAGCAAACGAGCATATGAGCTTTACTTGTGAGTGTGCGAAAGCCGTCTTTTATTCCAGCACATCTGCCCTATATCCTAGAAGACGTTATAATCTGTGCTACTTCCCCTTTGTTATGAGAGCAGACCCTGCTCATAGCAGCACCCTCTACTCGAAGGGAAATAACCTAAATGGAGGGCTGAGGATTTGTATGATAGGGAGGAGCAGCACAGGGGGAGGTTCAGTAAATCACTTGTATACAGAAATAAGTTAAATAATATTGCTTTGCAAATAAAGGTTAATAATGACTGTCTGTATTTCCCTTCTGTTGCTATGTCATTTTGTTTTTATTAGAATGCGGAAACATCACTATGTACGTTAGATTTTAAACCCAAAGCCAAGCCCTCCATTATTTTGCAATATGTTAAAAACAATTCTAAGCATTCAGCCTAGATTCCTAAGAAGTGAGACATTCCTACATTAGAGAGAAAGCAATACGAGAGAGAGAGCATTGAGAATAGGGTGAAGGGGGAGGTCTTAACAAGTTATGCAGGTCATAAAATAGGGGTAGGGTTGGGAGAGACGGCAGGGGTGTAGACAGATGTTACAAAAAATGTTCCCTCTAATTTTTTGCAGTCTGTGTGCGCTAAAATGTTCTAATGTGAAACATTTTGCAAGGAGAGTAAACTTTTGTGCGCATTGCAGAGTCAGGTGATGATGTTATTGTATCTTAAGCTCACTGGCGTACGTTGGTTGAAATTTAGCATTTGTTTACAATATATACATATTTTAATAAGGATTTGTTAAAAATTAAAAAAAAATGCTGTATACAAAAATTAAAACTGGTGTAATTTCTAGCATCAGATATTCTAAACTGTATTATAATATAACAATTATATTCAGGCATCCCACACGAACAAGGTATAGCAGCAACTGAATACTTTCTGTGCACTAAAGGTAAGACATATGAGAAATGTAATGAGTTTATTGTCACTCTTCTTAAATTCATTCTTACTAAGAACTTTTTTATTTTTAAAAAATGCTGGTATCACCAAACTAGGGGCACTGCTATGGGTACGGCATGTGCCCCTAGTTACGCGAACCTATATTTGGGTCAATGGGAGCGATCATGCATTTTTTCTGATCAGATGTCTGAATATTCAGATAAAATACTTTTATGGCAATGTTACATTGACGACATGTTGGTCCGATGGTGTGGCTCAAGACAAGAATTTGAGCTATTTATGAATAAAATCAACAATAACTCTTTTGGCCTGAAATTCATGTACGTTATTGACAAACAGCAAATATACTTTTTGGATCTGAGCATAGTCAAAGACTTTATGGGATAATTACATTCATCAACCCATAGGAAACCAACTGCCTCAAATGCACTGCTACAATGGTCCAGTCAACACCGTTCCATTAAAAACAGGTATACCAATGGGACAATATTTGTGACTGAAGAGAAACTGTGATAGACCAGATAATTTAAAAATACAAGACGATGACCCGAGGAAAAGGTTCAAGGCCAGAGGTTATCCAAATCGAATTCTTAAAAGATCATTTAAAAGATCATTGGAAACAGTTTGATCAGATCTTCTTTATGGTAAGAATGTATAATCTGATAGTGCTGAAATCAGATGTATTATGAGTTTCGGTAATGACTGGAAAGAGGTAAAGTCTGTCCTAAATAAATATTGTTATATGCTGAAAGTGGACCCTACAATAAAGTACTACTTACCAGAGGAGGCACTGATTGTCTATAGTAGAAATAAAAACATTAAGGATCTACTAGTAAAGAGCTTTTATCAATCCATGGAGAAAACCGATACTTGAATAAAGCCAACTTTGCGTTTATTTAAATGCTATCACTGCAGAGCTTGCAAATACATACAACCCAACAAAGTGTTTATAAATCCCATCACTAGCAGAAATTATCCAATCAAAAGTTTCCAGGACTGTAGTTCCACACATGTAGTTTATGTTATGGTGCGTCCATGTCCCAAGCTTTATGTAGGAAAAACCATATGACAATTACTTAGACGTATTTTGGAACATGTGTATTCTATCTAGTCTATCTATTGTTTCATACAAATAATTCTCAAATTATGCAGTTTGATGTAGTGGATAGGGTACTTGGAGGTCCTAGAGGTGGAAATTTGGATAACATCCTATTGCAAAAAGAAAGCCAGTGGATTTTCTGGTTGGACTCACAGAATCCTAATGGATTAAATTAAGGATTCTCCTATAATGCATTTTTTGTAAAAGGGATTTCTCTCATTAATTTTCATTTATTTACGCTACTGAAATCAACAGTGAATTTGAGTTTTCATGACATTATATTGTCGCATACATTATTAAGATTTGTTTTTATGGGGCCACACTATACTGTATGTAATATGTATGTATATATATATATATATATATATATATATATATATATATATATATATATATATATATATATATATATATATATATATATACACCCCTTTTTTTCCCATTGTTTTCATTTTTAGTTATCTATTCATACTTAAATTTACATCTGTATCACAAAGTGTTACCACTTTAGCTTCCATTGTAATATATGCACTGTAGCACTTTGTTAAATATTTATTGAACTATAGGATAGTTGAAAATACTTACATGACTTTACTCACTAATTCATTGAACTTAGCACTTAGTTTTATTTTTCATAAGTTACATATAATAAAATTAATACATTATATTCTCTTATATCATAGGCACACCACACACTTTCATATAGATTGTATAGATATATTGCATGTATATTAGCTAGTTATGTATGTTGGCAACAATGTTATGTATTCATATTCTCTGAGAATACAAGATTGATAAAAATACTCCAATTAGTCTCTCTTTATATTATTCTAATTTATGCCTTCATTGGATTTATAATATTTTTTTATTATTCCAAATCATATTTTTAATTGGATTTATAATTTTTGATTATGCTAGTTCAGTTTTCTCCATGGATTGATAAAAGCTCTTTACTAGTAGATCCTTAATGTTTTTATTTCTACTATAGACAATCAATGCATCCTCTGGTAAGTAGTACTTTATTGTAGGGTCCACTTTATGGATATAACAATATTTATTTAGCACAGATTTGACCCCTTTCTAGTCATTACCGAAATTCATAATACATCTGATTTTACTTTCTTACCATAAAGAAGATTTGATCGATCTTTTTCCAATGATCTTGTATATGCTCTTTTAAGAATTCGATTTGAATACCCTCTGGCCTTGAACCTTTTCCTCTGGTCGTCTGCTTGTATTTTTAAATTAGTTGGTCTATCACAGTTTCTCTTCAGTCGCAAATATTGTCCCATTGGTATACCTGCTTTTAATGGAACAGGGTGTTGACTGGACCATTGTAGCAGTGCATTTGAGGCAGTTGGTTTCCTATGGGTTGATGAATGTAATTATCCCATAAAGTCTTTGACTATGCTCAGATCCAAAAAGTATATTTGCTGTTTGTCAATAACGTACATGAATTTCAGGCCAAAAGAGTTATTGATGATTTTATTTATAAATAGCTCAAATTCTTGTTTTGAGCCACACCATCGGACCAACATGTCGTCAATGTAACATTGCCATAAAAGTATTTTATCTGAATATTCAGACATCTGATCAGAAAAAATGCATGATCGCTCCCATTGACCCAAATATAAGTTTGCGTAACTAGGGGCACATGCCGTACCCATAGCAGTGCCCCTAGTTTGGTGATATTGTCATGCTATAATACATTTTCTAACTGGGAGTGGAGCTTGCCCCTCCATTCCCCTTATTAGTTTTGTCACCCTTCTCTCTTTTTCAGCTCTAAAATGTCCTTTTTATGAAGTGGTGCACCAAATTGTACTCCATATTCCAAATGAGGACGTACTAGCGATTTTTATAGAGGCGGAATAATATTTGCTTCCCTTGCTTCTATACCCTTCTTAATACATGCTAATATTTTACTTGCCTTTGCAGACGCTGCTTGGCATTGAGCACTGTCACCTAGGTGGTTGTCCACAAGAACTCCCAAATCCCTTTCAATATCTGATACCCCTATATTTGCTACATTAAGATTATAAATTGCATGGCTATTTTTCCTTCCCTGATGTATAACTTTATAAGTATTCGTATTAAATCTCATCTGCCATTTAGTCATCCATTTCTCTAATTTATGCAAATACCTTTGGAGGGAAAGTACATCGTTATCTGATTTAATTACCTTGCACAACTTCATGTCATCAGCAAAAATGGAGACACTACTTTCCAGTCCTACTTCTAGATCATTAGTAGATATGTTAAAAAGGAGAGGACCTAATACTGAGCCCTGAGGAACCCCACTTACCACATTAGCCCAATCCAAGTATGTTCCATATACCCCAACCCTTTGCCTCCTGTCTTTTAGCCAGCTCTCAATCCATGAGCAGATATTTACTGCAATACCTGTATCCCTTAGTGTGCTCTCACTCTACTGAACGTTTATGGAGGAAATCTCGGACTTCAACATACTTTGTTCATTACAAGTTTATATTGCGCTGCTACTTCTTTGCCCTCAACCTTGACAAACAGCAATATTTGTCAACCTTAATATTTAATCTATCCTCTATACCTAAACGTTCGCTACATTTCACACTCTTCTATGCCCCCCTTGCTTCTCTTGTATCACAGCTGAGGACTTTGTCAACCACTTTAAAGATAAAATTGAAAACATTTGTAGCAAATTCTTCTTTCCACCCAGCTCACACTTCCTACTCTCAACTAACCAACAACACCCATCCTTTACCCTTCCCCATTCCCACATACACTATGGACTCCTTTAACCTTGTAACTGAGGATGAAAACTCCTATCATAGGCCAACAATTTTTTTTTCTTGGTATCTTGGTTTTTAGGCCTGTTCCTGGAGTTATTTGGGACGCTGATTCAGAAAATTGCATTAGATAGGTTGTAGTTTTTTTATGCATTTGGAATAGTAGAGCCAAACATGAACATTGGGCAAAAAAAAAGATTGGATTTGAGGGAATATATGTTTGTTGGAGGACAAAATGTTACTAATAGACCTTTGGTAGCACAAGATAGAATCATACTGCCACCACTACATTTAAAGCTAGGCCGTGCATTGAACACATAACTTTACCTGAACTTACCATGGAAAAACTAAAGGCAGGAATTTCCAATGGTCCACAGATCAGACAACTTATAAATGACCCACATTTAATAGCATCAATGAAAGAAATTGAATAATGTGCCTGATCTTCATTTGTTCTTCTTGTGAAACACTTTCTCTGCAACAAGAGGTCAGACAACCACACACAATTAGTATGCTCTTTCATTTTAACAGGCTTGACTATAAGATGAGTGTTAAAGTCCATTATCTGCACAGTCACTTAGATCGCTTTCCAGAGAACCCTGGTGACTTATGTGAAGAGCAAGGTAAAAGATTTCACCAAGACATAAAAACAATGGAAGCCAGATACCAACACTCAAAGTGACTTCTCAACACCAGATCTACCCCCCTCTATGCTTCTCTAGCATATCCTCCTGGATGTCCATCCACCATCTCAAACTTAACATGTCAAAAACTGAGCTCCTTATTTTCCCACCCTCTTTATGTTGGCGCATTATAGATATAAGATAATAATAATACCCTAATAATTTCTGACACTCAAATCTACCTCTCTGTGTCAGATCTATCCCCTTCTCTTCTAACCCATGTTGCCAACAGCCTCTCTAGCATATACTCCTGGATGTCTCTTATCATTTCTCGTCTCGACTAATGCGCATCTCTTCTTGCTGTCCTCCCCATCACCCGTCTCTCTTCACTCACTCCGATCATAAAGGTGTCTGTACGAGCACTGGGAGGTTCTTAGCTCTTCCCAGGTCAAAAAGGTTGAGAGCAACTGATCTAGATTGTAAGCTCTGCAGACTAGGAACCTCAGCTATATTACAGCAAATTGCCCACTGTTGTATTGTCTTGTATTGTGTTTGCTCTTCTGTACATCTTACAATTTCCTCTTATTATATTAAATTTAGTATATGGTTGTAAACAGCATTACAGTAAATGTTGGCAAGAATAGTATCATAGAGATGGCAGAGCAGACAAAAAAATAAGGACATTTTGTCTGTAAAATCTGGTCACTAGAAATGTTGGGAAGTTTATAGATACATTATTTATATATATGTTTGTTCCTGTTTTCCGACTGCAAGAGGAGATTGGTGCGGCCAAGATTTTAGTTAATTTCTTGCTAGTGTAAAGCTTATTGTCTAACCCTATACCTTAACCCTAACCCTTAGATCTAACCCTAACCCCTACAGCTAGCACTCACACACACACACTATCTCTCTCTCTTCTAAAATATAAATAGAGTTCAGCAGCTGTGTTTTATTATTTTATGGCCCTACATTAAAAATATTACAATAGTAATGTCTGTCTATGAAGAGACTGTCTATAAGATTTACTTTAAAATAAGGATAACAATTGTGACTAAATAATTCTCAACCCCTCTCAATACTGGAAAGCACATGTCAAGTGCACATGCATTTGTATGTATAGCGTGCGGCTGGTTACTATGGCAACAACCAGTTGTCACAGACCCACGCAGTAAATACTGTTTCTGTATCGTGTAAACACAGCTATTGAGCACAGACCAATAAGAAACATCAATGTAGCATGTGTAGGCGGAGCTACAGCTCCGAACGAGGCCTGACACGCACAAAGCGGAAGCGGAAGACCTGTCAATTCTGACGCAGCTTGGGAGCCGTTTGAGTTCTGTGAGGGGCAGGGAGGATATTAGTGAGTGTTTACAGCAGGTAACGTGGGATAATGGAACAGGAGGGTCACACACTCACTGGTTTTGTGAGATATAATAGGAAGAACATTATATGTAGTCAGTGTTGATATGTACAGGTGAAGTTATAGGACACTCATTTTATTACAAATATAATTTTAACATATCTATCTAGCTTTCGCGCTTTATATATATATATATATATATATATATATATATATATATATATATATATATATATATATATACACACACACACACACACACACATCTATGTCTACATGGAGAGATTGCTATTTTATTTTAATTATCTTATATTTGTAATAAGGTAAAACTCCAGTTTAGGTGCGTAAATTATTTCTAGGGTTTGTTGTTGTTTTCCAGTCTGGTTCTGATGCTGAGAGGAAAGTTACACAGGACATGATGTGAGAGAGAGGACAGGGGTGTGCACCGGATAGGATGTGAGTTAGTTGGGGGTATACACGCGGTGAGGAGAGGGCAGGGGTGTGTGCACAGGACAGGATGTGAGAGAGCTGGGGTATACACAGGACAGGGTGAGGAGAGGGCAGGGGTGTGTGCACAGGACAGGATGTGAGAGAGCTGGGGTATACACAGGACAGGGTGAGGAGAGGACAGGGGTGTGTGCACAGGACAGGATGTGAGAGAGCTGGGGTATACACAGGACAGGGTGAGGAGAGGACAGGGGTGTGTGCACAGGACAGGATGTGAGAGAGCTGGGGTATACACAGGACAGGGTGAGGAGAGGGCAGGGGTGTGTGCACAGGATAGGATGTGAGAGAGCTGGGGTATACACAGGACAGGGTGAGGAGAGGACAGGGGTGTGTGCACAGGACAGGATGTGAGAGAGCTGGGGTATACACAGGACAGGGTGAGGAGAGGACAGGGGTGTGTGCACAGGATAGGATGTGAGAGAGCTGGGGTATACACAGGACAGGGGTGTGTGCACAGGATAGGATGTGAGAGAGCTGGGGTATACACAGGACAGGGTGAGGAGAGGACAGGGGTGTGTGCACAGGACAGGATGTGAGAGAGCTGGGGTATACACAGGACAGGGTGAGGAGAGGACAGGGGTGTGTGCACAGGACAGGATGTGAGAGAGCTGGGGTATACACAGGACAGGGGTGTGTGCACAGGACAGGATGTGAGAGAGCTGGGGTATACACAGGACAGGGGTGTGTGCACAGGATAGGATGTGAGAGAGCTGGGGTATACACAGGACAGGGTGAGGAGAGGACAGGGGTGTGTGCACAGGACAGGATGTGAGAGAGCTGGGGTATACACAGGACAGGGTGAGGAGGACAGGGGTGTGTGCACAGGATAGGATGTGAGAGAGCTGGGGTATACACAGGACAGGGGTGTGTGCACAGGACAGGATGTGAGAGAGCTGGGGTATACACAGGACAGGGTGAGGAGAGGACAGGGGTGTGTGCACAGGACAGGATGTGAGAGAGCTGGGGGTATACACAGGACAGGAGTGTGTGCACAGGACAGGATGTGAGAGAGCTGGGGTATACACAGGACAGGGTGAGGAGAGGACAGGAGTGTGTGCACAGGACAGGAAGTGAGAGAGCTGGGGTATACACAGGATAGGGTGAGGAGAGGACAGGGGTGTGTGCACAGGACAGGATGTGAGAGAGCTGGGGTATACACAGGACAGGGTGAGGAGAGGACAGGGGTGTGCGCACAGGACAGGATGTGAGAGAGCTGGGGGTATACACAGGACAGGGTGAGGAGAGGACAGGAGTGTGTGCACAGGACAGGATGTGAGAGAGCTGGGGTATACACAGGACAGGGTGAGGAGAGGACAGGAGTGTGTGCACAGGACAGGAAGTGAGAGAGCTGGGGTTTACACAGGATAGGGTGAGGAGAGGACAGGGGTGTGTGCACAGGACAGGATGTGAGAGCTGGGGTATACACAGGACAGGGTGAGGAGAGGACAGGGGTGTGTGCACAGGACAGGATGTGAGAGAGCTGGGGGTATACACAGGACAGGGTGAGGAGAGAACAGGGGTGTGTGCACAGGTTAGTTTTGTTACAATACAGAGCTTTCAATGCTTAAAATATGTTGAAAATAACAAAAAAAATATTTTACGCACCTAAACTGGAGTTTTACCTGTAATAATGTAAATAAAGTAAGAAATGATTGCAAAATAATGACGACTATATTTTTAGGTCTGTGAATAATCTTCTGGCTTCGTTACCCAACTATGGACAGGACATCGGTGGCTAAGATGGGAGCAGTGGCCAGTGTCAGCATGTGTGCTCTAGTTGGAGGAGTGGTGCTGGCACAGTACATCTTCACAGTCAAGAAAAAGAAAAATGGAAAGAAAACCAAAATCATTGAGATGGTAAGTGACTTCTAGGTCATGACAACATTGTGATTAGGTTACATTGTTCTTTTTGAGATAGATATTGGTCAGATCATCAGAGGTCAAGTCCAAAGGCTAGGCTTAAGAGTAAAGAATAACCTTTATGTCCTTCTTAATCTTGTAGTGTTTTGTGACTTGTTTTGTTTACAGTTTCAAGTTGTTGGGGACACTTCAAATGTGACATAAGGTCAGATTATTTTGCAGCGTGGCTTCCTAATTAGTATTATGGTTACTCTTTATTTATAAAGTGCCAACATTTTACATAACTATTTACAAAGTAGAATAAAGCAAAGTGGATACAAATAGCAAATTACAAGTATAGGTACAATACAACACAAATGGGTCAGCAGACAGTAGGAGCTCCCTGCTCTGAAGAGCTTACAATCTAGAATACTACTCATAAATATATTCATAGTATAAAAGGCTTTAGTGCATTGATTCCCAAACCACTCCTCAAGACCAGGCAGACAGGCCATGATTTAGGTGAAACACTGTGTGAATAAACATGTGAAGCAATTTGAGGCTCCGCCGCCTGCTGAATACAAGTTGCCTCACCTTTGTTTACACAGTGTCTGACCTAAATCATTGACTGCCTGATGGGTTTTGAGAGAGCTATGGGAACCTCTGCTGTTGTGCAATATTTCATAGAAACTGAAAGTTGCTTGTGGGTGGTGATGCCTTTCAGTGGTCCAGCATATAGTGATAGTGATGCCTTTTTTATTGGACAAACGTATTCATAATAAAGCGACGCGCTTACAAGAGATAATGCCTCTCTTTAACAAGTCAAAAAGCGATACTGATACAAGTATGAACTAAAAACAGTAAACCGAAAGAGATGGGAAAAAAAAAAATGTATATATATATATATATATATATATATATATATAATTTCATACTAAATAGTAAGCCCTTTTATTCAGTGGGTATTTTACAAAGTTTTGATTTTTAGAAGTGTTTAGATTTAAAAAAACGGAAAAAAAACTTTGAAAATGTCTAACTAGCGTATGCAAGAAGCATCTCACCCAATCAAGGAGGGAGAGAGGCATTTAAAGTAATAATAGCTTTAATTGCTTTTTGTTTAATATACTATATCTATGAGTGCTTAATATTAAGTTGCTTTCATTGACAACATAAATGATCAATTACAGTACATTCAGAGGTTACCTTTTTCATTCAATGATCGAGCTAATACTTTGGTTGATATGAACAACAATTAGAGGTTTGAAAAGGCAGAGATGCCCTGAACACGATCCATACTATCCCTAGGCTGGTGTATTGCCTAATACATTAGAATCTAACCAATGAAGAGATTCTGTTCAATAGCTACAAATAGTGTTGAGTAAAAAAAAAACCAGTGGTTTCTAGAATAAAGCATGTATTTGAATACAGGAAATTTATAATAGACATATAGTCGGTAGTCTTTATTTTTAGATTGTTGTTATAGGCCATCACAATAAAATGCTGCTGCTTTGGCAGTACTTTGTAATATTCTTATTTCATTAGATAAACTTCACATTCTTTGGATAAATTAATCAAACATCATTTTCAGAGATTCAGAATCATTCAGTCAGGTAAATGTATCTAAGTCATGGACGCTATGAGCTATTCATACCTGGTGCATTTTTACCCATAATTTCAATAGTGCTTTAAAAAAGATACTGTAGTGTTAAAACAAGTCATGGCTTTTTAAAATGTAAGTTGCCACTAGGGCAATGAAAGCTCTATTAGCCCAAATATATACATTTATTGATTATTATTTTATATATTTGTTTAAATGATCACCTGTAGTGAGCAGCAGTCAGTGAATTCCTATATTTCATCTTCTAATGCACACAAGTTGGTATTCAGCATCCTACTGGTCCATGCACTCTTGTGGTACAGGTTCTGGTAGAGGAGCCAACACCAAATGCAAAACAAAAACAATCTCTTCATTTTATAGCTTAAGTTTCCTAGTCATATCCAATCTATAGGATGTATGTATATATATATATATATATATATATATATATATATATATATATATATATATATATATATATATATATATATATATATATATTCTGTTAATCAGAAGAAAAATTGACTACTGTACTTTAAATAAAAATAACATTTTAGAGGACTCTGCAAATGCCAAGAGCCAGGTTGTCATGCCAAAAAATGCTTACATTATTGGCTAATTTAAACCTAGTAGACACCCGACTGAACGGCAATATTCCCTCTTTTCATTTCCCCACAGCTCCTACTCCAGCAGGTTGGACTATTTGCTAGTTGACACAACTTTACTTAGCCTAATTAATGACTCTGATATCATACCATCCCCATGGTCAGACCATTCAATGGTCAAAATATCTTTAGACCTCCAAATAGACAATGAACCGCCATATACCTGGAGGGTGAATTAAATGCACTTGACAAACCCCCTAATAAGAGAACAGATCGCCCAAGACCTGGACTTTTATTTTAACACTAACAAAACAGATGGCTCAAATATAGGCTGGGTATGGGCAGCCCACAAGCCTATATAAGAGGGGTCTTCATCAAAATAGCAGCCAACTACAATAGACAGCGAAGGGAAAAAGAGATGGGACTGAATCTAGAACTTCAGCAATTGGAAATAAGTAAACAAAAGAACCCCACTCTGCAAATTAGGCGACAAAGAGATGAGGTTAGAACTAAACTAGATCTTCTTTTAGACAGAGAAAGCCCTTAGATAGACCCAGCAAAAATATTATAGTAAAATAAACAAACCGGACATCTGGTTAGCTAGGAAATTTAAAAGCGAAAAAAATGAGACAAAGATAAATCTTTTCAGAACTTTTTCCACCTTTAATGTGACCTATAAACTGTACAACTCAATTGAAAAACAAACTGAAAACTTTTAGGGGACATGGATGATAAAAGACACTGTTATGTCCTTTGCGGATAAATTTGACCTTCCTTTAGGGGAGCATTATAATTTCTGCAGACTAGCCCATTTTATGAACTCTATGATACAATCAAACGGCCGACCTAAACACAATTGGCTATCCAGGATATGTAAAGAATCCCCCCTTACCAAGGCCCTCATTCAATTGCAATTTGGCCAATTGAATAGGGCTCTAAATAAGCACATAACATATTTTTTTTAAAGAAGTTTTTAGTTAGTAAACATCTATCGAAAAGCAAGGTTAGAGCCCTATTCAATTGGCCAAATCACAATTGAATGAGGGCCCAAGGGTATATTGGGAAGTATGTATGCGTTATTTAACACTAAAAGGGAATACACTAAAGGCAAATACATGATAGCATGGGAGAGAGATCTAAACACCCATCGGGACAAGGAAGAGTTGGGAGACACATGGGTAAACATACTCAGAGGTTCACTTAACCACAACATTTTAGAGTCTTCCATTAAGGTACTCCACCGCACCTATACTACACCTGAGAAAATAGCAAAATGGAAGACTACGGATAACCCTCATTGTTTTAGAGGGTGTCTAACTACTGGATCCTTTATACATAAATGGTGGCTATGCCCAATAGCACAGAACATATGGGCACAGATTCAAGCCTTAGCCTCTACCCTATTTTCCCAGAAAATACAATTTACAGCAGAGATTTGCCTACTAGGGAAGAAGACATTATTGACCCTTTCATAATCACAAAATAAGGTATTACAATTCCTACTCCTCGTAACCAAAAGCCACATAGCAAGCAATTGGAAATCAAGGACACTAGAATTTGCAGTTATTAAATCCAAAATAAATTATATTGCAATCAACGAACGCATGTTGCACTCTATAGCAGACACAATTCCTCAATTTCTATATATATGGGGTCCGTGGGTGGAATACACGGGCATATCACTTATCAATCTTCAACTTATAATTGTGGGGTTGGATCCGATGACCCTAAGATGGGAAGACGGAGGTAGGAGAAGGTTAGTGTTCTAATAAAAAAATGGTGTCTATTTAGCTGATAAATCAATCCATTTATATATACAGTCAGGTCCATAAATATTGGGACATCGACACAATTCTAAACGTTTAGTTCTATACACCACCACAATGGATTTAAACTAACAAGATGTGCTTTACCTGCAGACTTTCAGCATAATTTGAGTGTATTTACATCCAAATCAGGTGAATGGTGTAGGAATCACAGCAGTTTGTATATGTGCCTCCCACTTTTTAAGGGACCAAAAGTAATGGGACAATTGGCTGCTTAGCTGTTTCATGGCCAGGTGTGTGTTATTCCCTCATTATCCCATTTACAAAGAGCAGAGACAAGCTCCAGTGTTCATTCAAGTGTGCTATTTGCATTTGTTGCTGTTAACTCTCAATATGAGATCCAAAGAGCTGTCACTCTCAGTGAAGCAAGCCATCATTAGGCTGAAAAAACAAAACAAACCCATCAGAGAGATAGCAAAAAACATTAGGTGTGGCCAAATCAACTGTTTGGAACCTACTTAAAAAGAAAGAACGCACCGGGTGAGCTCAGCAACACCAAAAGACCCAGAAGACCATGGAAAACAACTGTGGTGGATGACCGAAGAATTATTTCCCTGGTGAAGAAAACACCCTTCACAACAGTTGGCCAGATCAAGAACACTTTCCAGGAGGTAGGTGTATGTGTGTCAAAGTCAACAATCAAGAGAAGACTTCACCAGAGTAAATACAGAAGGTTCACCACAAGATGTAAACCATTGGTGAGCCTCAAAAACCGGACGGCCAGATTAGAGTTTGCCAAACAACATCTAAAAAAGCCTTCACAGTTCTGGAACAACATCCTATGGACAGATGAGACAAAGATCAACTTGTACCAGAGTGATGGGAAGAGAAGAGTATGGAGAAGGAAAAGAACTGCTCATGATCCAAAGCATACCACCTCATCAGTGAAGCATGGTGGTGGTAGTGTCATGGCGTGGGCATGTATGGCTGCCAATAGAACTGGTTCTCTTGTATTTATTGATGAGGTGACTGCTGACAAAAGCATCAGGATAAATTCTGAAGTGTTTCAGGCAATATTATCTGCTCATATTCAGCCAAATGCTTCAGAACTCATTGGACGGCGCTTCACAGTGCAGATGGACAATGACCCGAAGCATACTGCAAAAGCAACCAAAGAGTTTTTTAAGGGAAAGCAGTGTAATGTTATGCAATGGCCAAGTCAATCACCTGATCTGAATCCGATTGAGCATGCATTTCACTTGCTGAAGAAAAAACTGAAGGGAAAATGCCCCAAGAACAAGCAGGAACTTAAGACAGTTGCAATAGAGGTCTGGCAGAGCATCATCACCAGGGATGAAACCCAGCTTCTGGTGATGTCTATGCGTTCCAGACTTCAGGCTGTAATTGACTGCAAAGGATTTGCAACCAAGTATTAAAAAGTGAAAGTTTGTTTTATGACTGTTAATCTGTCTCATTACTTTTGGTCCCTTAAAAAGTGGGAGGCACATATACAAACTGTTGTAATTCCTACACCGTTCACCTGATTTGGATGTAAATACCCTCAAATTAAAGCTGAAAGTCTGCAGTTAAAGCACATCTTGTTCGTTTCATTTCAAATCAATTGTGGTGGTGTATAGAGCCAAAAAGATTATAATTGTGTCGATGTCCCAATATTTATGGACCTGACTGTATATTTGTTAACATTGAAGGTTAAATACTCCAACTGTGTGTTATACAAAGAAGACCTCAAGTAAAATAGCTTAAGTTCCTAGTTAGATATATTTAAGTAGACAATTTAAGATAACGATACTAGAGTAATATTAATAAGTGGATGTATAAGATAAAAGCATTGAGGAAAAGTTAGGAAATGGAGTAGACAGACAGAATAGATAAACTAGCAGATTATTTTGTTTAAATATATCAGGGTTATTAGCTAGTAAAATAAGTCTTTATAGACCTGTAACACACTGGTATATAATGTTTGTATTTAAAGGACGATGTAGCGAACTTACAATGTATTCCTATGTACTATTCTGTCTGCACCTAGATGTCATCCACTGTATGTCACTGCAATTCAGTTTTACCTGGAAGCAGACCGGCATGAGTGACCGAGCCAGTGCAGTGTTGGGGTTACATTCCCCGGGGTCAGCACTGCACACTCCAGCCGAACGTACCAGTGTGTAAGTGAGGAGTGAAAGCTGCTGCTGCTGCTAGAACATCCCTCACTGAAAAATATACTTATCAGAGCATCCTATGTGCAGTTAATCTAGGCCCCATTTAATAGTGACTCGCAAGCAACCAGAAACTATATTTGTCTGGCATCTACCAATCCCCAGGGGTGTCAGATAATGGAGAGTCTACTTTAATAGGTTACTGCTGTTGTGTACTTGTTTGTATATGTTTAAATGCATCTCTATCATAAAACCTTTAAAAGTTTAGATGTTCAGTCTCATTTTTTACACACAGCAGCAGCTCTTCTAATGATTTAAGCATGCTTTTTAAATGCATGATCAAATATTGTGGAGATTAGGTCATAAGATCTCAATGACAGGACTAGGATGTAACAGAAAGACTTGCAAGTTCTGTGGTGCTTGTATAAGTAGAGTGCATGTACTGATGGAAATGTGACAACCACCTGATGTCAGCAGCTCCATAGAAAGATAGAAGAAGCGGTCAATTTCAAGCACTCTGTTCATATTTCTTACTTTCAGGCATACTCAAATTCATCATAAGACCCATGAGACATAAGCGTTAAACCGGATTAAGAACTTTAAAGTGGTGGAGAAGAGATCTCGTGTTTTGCAGAAAGGGATAAATACAAATAAAAAAACTTAATTGGAATGGGTTGTAATTAAAAAATGTAGGTGGAAGTGCCTTAAAATTGGCATATACTTATTTTATATTTCAGCTACCTAAAATACCTACCCCATTAGGTAGCGGCCTTGTCAGCAATAATTTGTTTAGATTATCAATGGGGGCTGATAAAGATGACTTATTTAACATGTGCGTTCCTGTTTTCTTCATCACCCCCACTGCTAAATTAATTGCTCTTGATAAAACCATAACCTCAGAGGGTGGATCTTACACTACAATTTATTTTGTGTCTAAATGAACTTCTGTATTAATTTGTAAAGTGTTTCTACTTAGAATTTTGATTAGAGACAGTTGCCATTATGTTTATATGTATGTGTATTTTCATTTATTAAACAAAAAAAAGGGAAAAAGACTGTTTGTAATACTACACCCTATAGGTCATATGCAATGTGTACTGCAGGTGCCGCCTAAGAAATGAATAATCAACCACAAATCAATACATAATTTCTTTTACGTTTTTGGTGCACTCTGCCCCAGCGAAATAATATATATTCTCTGGGACAGGGTACTCCAAACATTTGAAAGAAATTCTGTATTAAGTTGTAATTTTCATTTATTGAATAAATTGACTTTTTTCTATGTCACTTTTTTTAAATATAACTATATATCGTTGTAATTGCTTTGTACATGTTTTAATGTATTTTACATAACCCTATAAAACAATGATAGGAAACTTGCCTCCTGTTGTCTTGGGTGGGAAATAATATCATTATTCTACAATACATCGTCCCCTTTCTACCCATAAAACTGAGAAATCACTATCTTGCCCACAAAATCGCGGGTGGACAGACCACTCTAGAAAATTATGACAATATATCTGTTAGTGATATAATAAACACATTTCTGTTTATATAAATATGTAAATAGATCTATATGATATAGATAAGTGAAGACATGTTTTTTAAGGCAGGTGAACACGTTTGTGTGAACGTGTCGGGACATTTTGTGCATTACTAGGTGATATTATGTGTATAACTTCCTTTAATGTTGCATACAGCGTCTTCCTTCCTAACTGGCCGTCAGTGCATACTTTTCATATTACTCATGCTGCAGAAATTCTTAATCACTGTCTTATAAAGTGTCGGGAGGTAATTTGCTTTGGTGTGTATTGCTATAAATATGGTAACTGGTGGTGAAACAGCATTGTCTGTAAACTTTTCTTCCATTAATATTGCTTTAATTGCCATGAGCACAAGTGAGTGATATGGATAGGATGCTCCATTGAGACTGTATGTTCTAGTCTGGTTCTTTATTTGAAGAATTACTTAAGGAATTTTGAGAGTCATGGCGGCCCACCTGTTTTTGTTGAGGGTCTTGGTAAACTACCAAATTATTTTTCTTTCAACAGATTTAATGTGCAATTTAATATCTAGGTACTTATGCACTACTTATTTATGTATTTTTATTAATTTTATAAAGTTTATCTCATAATTTGTTTTTGTAATCCCAGTTGCTTCTTGGAACACCAAGAGGCTCATGGACCAATAGTCATCCGCATACCATAGTTTGGGAACCTATGTTCAAGGACTCAGAATACTCTCGTTGCTACTACAGTTTTATTGATTTTCAGCTTCATATAATGAATAACTCAACACTTTAACACAGAGAAGACAACATTTTTAAAATAGAAAATGGCTAAAAGGGTAACCTTGTCATCCAGTGAAAGTTACTGTTGGTAATTAGTGATGGCATTTAGGTTATTTATTTGTAACGTGATCTTGCTGATGGTCTTCTCAGTCTGGGAACTGTACATGCTATGAACTTGTAGAAGATGGTATATGTGGCTTTTGGGCTGTTGTGCACCTGTTTAAGATATTATATTCTGTTATAAAAGGCCCACAAGATTAACCTTGCTCTGAATGCATGCTAAAATGTATCTGTAGATGTATGTAATGGTTACTTCCTAATGCAAATGCATGGAGTAGCATATAAGACAAACTGAGCCAGTGCTATAGTGAACTCAAACCTAGCATATAAGCTTTATGGCTCTTGTAGATTCCACAAAAATGTTAGAGGCGTTTAAAGGGCATGGTAATATTTTTTTTCTTTCTATATCAGAAATGAATATTTGATAATAAACATATCAAGATCTCAAAGGGCAAAAACATATTCAGTATTCTAACTGCTCTCGGGGTCTTATCCTCTGCTAGACAGTGAGATCTACAGCCTAAAGTATGCATTTCCTGCAAGTTTCAATTACGATTAAACAGGTTTTACTTAATATTGTTTCATGCAAAAAAAAATAATAATAACTTTTGTAATGTTTATAATGTGCTTTTTAAAATGCTTGGAAAGAAACAGTTATGTTTCCTTTAGGTCAGAAAATGTCTTTATGTAGCATTGACTGCTAGTATGTGTGTCTTTACAGTTCCTCTATTTGTTATAAGTGGAGAGGCTTCCACACAAAGGGAGCAGTGATAACTGTATTTATTTTCTTTTATTCTGTATGGTGTCAACATTTTCATAAACAAAGCTGACTTTGTTTCATTTTCGTAACGGAAGTTCAGCATTAGTCCTGGTAAATTATTGGCAAAAAAAATGTTTTATACGTCTTAAGAGGGTCTGTTGTATAAGCAATAAATGTTATAATAGATGGAAAAATAGTTTGATGCATTGTCAGCGTGACTTCAGTGGAAGTCTTATCAGATGCTTTGAGAGGAAGTCTTGTCAGAGGCTCTTAAAGTGACTCTGCCACCCCATAATCAAGTTGCTGTTGTGTGTGGTTATTCTTAAACAGTTTGAAGAATTGTCCCTATATTGTATTAGCCCCCCCCCCCCCCCCCATCCTTATCAAGTACTCAGAGCTAGTACAAATTATAGCCAGTTTCCATGCTCTTTAAGATGAAACCAACTTCTTGTGGTGACAATGTGCCTTTAACCTCCCTGTCGGTCTGGCCGTGTCAGTGCCCCTGAGTGTTAAAGCGGTACACTCACTCGGGAGCAGGGCTCAGGGTTGCCGCTTTAGGTACTGAAAATTAACCACGATCCACGCTCGGGATTACAGCTAAGGCAGTTAAGCCAACTTCCAGTGTCCAGCTAGATCCCTCTTCACTCTTATTGAGCCACAAATTAAAGCTTATATTATAAACCTTGTTTTATAATGTGTGGCTAAATATGCTGAATATCTGAGGAATATGTTAAAGCGTTATTGAAAAAATTCTGGTACAATGTACAGCCATTTTTTTTTTTTTTGTACGATTTAAGAAGCCAGCCTGTTGTCGGGCTGGTTTGTTCAGTCATGTCCAACTCTTTATGATTCTGTGGTGCTTATCACGCCAGGCACATCTTGTGTCTGGTGGTGCTCATCCATAATGTTTTCATGGCAAAGATACTGGAGTGTGTTTCCAGTTTCTTCTCCAGTGGACTGCAATTTGTCGGACCTCTGCTATGACATGCCCATCTTGGGTGACCCTACCTGGTATAGCTCACAGCTTCACTGAAGTACACAAGCCCCTGCACCACGAAAAGGTAACCATTCAGAAGGGGTGTTAGGATAGTATTGTCCCTCTAATGTGCAGAAATGGACAGTACTACATAAACTACTACTTTTTTTTTTAATCTTGAAATTTGTAGGAGCCAGATTTGCCATTAATATGTACAAATATAATTGTCTAAGTTAAAACTTTTGGCTCATAAATTAACATTAAATCAACAATGTACGGGGGAAAAATATTTACAAAAGAAGATTCTTTATTGTACCACATGGTAGACAGCGGGTCACATACAAAATAAAAAAATAAGGTTAAAAACAATAAAAAAGAAAAAAAATCGCCCTTAAAAATCTATTAGAGTGCTGGAAATTGTGGGTTATTTTGTGATCTATAACAATATCATAAATAATTTGGATTGTCAAAGACAACTGTCTCTTTTTAAACCACTTTTCCTTGTCACTTCATCAACTTAAGATCCTCATCAGTGGTAGTATATACAGTCTCTCTGATGGTCTGTTTGATTTTTTTCTCTCCACTCTTAGGCTTGGCTCACTTAGAGGTACTCTGTTCATATATAGTGAGGCTCCTACGACATAAGGTAAAGGTAGGGTCCAATTGTGTGTGTGTGTGTGTGTATGTATATATATATGTATATGTGTATATATATGTGTATATATATGTATATGTGTATGTATATGTGTGTATATATATATATATATATATATATATATATATATATATATATATAAAATCGTCGGGTACATGTCCCTTATAAGATAAAATATTAGGAGTAAATATCTGATTGGGGGGAGTTATTTTCCTTATATTTAGGATTTATTGGTCTCTCTAATGGCACTGGTAATCTGTGTGCCTAAACTAAGGAATCTTCTAATATGATGAACAAATTTCCATTACAATACCTTTTTTTTTTTTTTTATAAGTTCCCATTTCAGATCCTATATTTGGCACTTATCTTACGATTGCATTCTGCTTATTAGTACCATACTTGAACTCATCAGCCTCTATTAAGTCGTCCTGTTTTCCCTGAACACTGGTTTCCTTGTCTGTATAGTCTCAGACTAAAAACTATTTTATCTTTGGAGGTAATTGGATACACCAGGTAAAGGGGATGGCCATGGGGATCCCATGCGCCCCAAACTAATCTAACCTTTTCCTATGGTGGTGGGAGGAGAAATGTGTCTTTGATGAAACTTTGAGAATATACAGATAGCGTCCTCCTATGGAGGCGCTATATAGATGATATTCTAGTGGTATGGCAAGGCACAAAGGAAGACTTGATCTCCTTCAGGCAGATTCTTAACAACATCACCCTAGGTTTAAAATTCACTTTTGAAATGAACCAACTTGGAATCACATTTCTAGATTTGGTGATTAAAAAGGGCTCCCAATGCAAGATTTGTACTACTTATAGAACAATTACTGCTACTAATGATATACTGAATTGGACAAGCCAACATTTCCAGCCCCAGAAGAGAAGGATTCCAAAAGGGCAATATTTAAGAATCAGAAAGAACCGTAGCACAGAAGAGGAATTTCAAGCAGAAGCACAGAAACTTAGAATGAGATTTAAAAACAGAGGTTACCCTAATAGGTGTCTAAAAAAAAATGCCTGTAAGTGGGAACTTTAATTGTGATAGGACAGAACTGATCAGCGTACAAAAGGAGGAGGAGAACAATGATGAGAAGTCAATAAGATGTATCCTCACATGTGCTAAAACTTCCCAAAAAATTAAAAAGATTTTTAAAGCATTGGAACCTACTGAAAATGGACAATGATTTGAAAGATGTCCTAACATCTCCGGTAAATATAACCTAAGGGACAGACTAGTGCATTGTCACTTTAAGGAAATAGCTTCAAAACAAACTTGGTTGCAACCATCAAAACAAACTTGGTTGCAACCATTAAAAGGATGTTATAAATGCGGAAAATGTAAATTCTGCAAATTTATAAGACCTTTAAAACTCTATATACACCCGAAAACCAAATAGAGCTTCCCAATAAAAGGATTCTATAATTGTTGTACAAACGGAGTGATATATGTAGCGCAAGGCGTTTGTAATAAGATCTATGTCGGCAAAACTAGCCGACAGCTAAGATGCAGAATAGGGGAACATGTGTATGTCATTGAAAAAGATCTTGACACACCCCTAGCCAGACATATGAAAATCTATCACAATAAAAAATAGTAGCCTCTTAAAATTCTATTCCATTGATGGCGCTACCCTCGGCCCGAGAAAAGGCAATATAGACTGGTCACTACTTAAAAAAGATTGCCAATGGATCTATAAACCAGATGGCCTTAATGAGGGTTTTAGTTTCAGTGCTTTTCTCTGAATGTAAGACTTTTTATTCCATTCATGTAATAATTCCTCATCTCCCAACCCCCTTTTTAAGTCTTTTTAAATATGTGATATAGATTTCCGCACCGACTGACTATGTGGATTTTCCATTTTCTTTAAAATATCTCATATTCCTTTTAAAAAGGGGAATGTTTTAGATATATTATCTATCCAAAAACTATTTTTTTAGGTGATATGACAGTCCTTATTATTGCCCATATGGACCCAATACTTCATTTTCTTGATGATCCAAGTTCTTTTGGTCATGACAAATGAATATTCCACCCTTTCCAAGATCTAAGTTACCCATGACCATTCTCTTTAAGGTCCAGGTTATCTTAAAGCAACGTGGAATCTGCAGCAAGCTTATGAAAGGAATATACAGTGCCTTGCAAAAGTATTCACCCCAACTTGGCATTTTTCGTGTTTTGTTGCCTCACAACCTGGAATTAACATGGATTGTTTGAGGATTTGCATCATTTAATTTACAGAACATGCCCACAACTTTGAAGATTTTTTTTTTATTATTATTGTGAAGCAATCAACAAATAGGACAAAATAACAGAAAAAGTCAATGTGCATAACTATTCGCCCCCCTAAAGTCAATACTTTTTAGAGCCATCTTTTGCAGCAATCACAGCTCCAAGTCACTTTGGATAAGTCTCAATGATCTTGCCACATCTTACCACTGGGATTGTTGCCCATTCATTCCTCCTTGCAAAACTGTTCCAGCTCCTTCAAGTTGGATGGTTTGCTTTTGTGAACAGCAATCTTTAAGTCTGACCACAGGTTTTCTATTGGATTGAGGTCTGGGCTTTGACTAGGCCGTTCCAACACATTTACATGTTTCCCCTTAAACCACTCAAGTGTTGCTTTAGCAGTGTGTTTGGGGTCATTGTCCTGCTGGAAGGTGAACCTCCATCCTAGCCTCAAATCACGCACAGAGTGGTACAGGTTTTGCTCAAGAATATCCCTGTAATTAAGCACCATCCATCTTTCCCTCAACTCTGACCAGTTTCCCAGTCCTGGCTGCTGAAAAATGGATGGGATGGTGTTCTTTGGGTGATGTGTTGGGTTTGCGCCAGACATAGTGTATTCTTTGATGACTGAAAAGTTCTATTTTAGTCTCATCAGACCAGAGCACCTTCCTCCATAGATTTTAGGGGGTCTTCCACATGCCTTTTCGCAAACTCAAAATGCGCCATTTTGTTTTTTGCTGAAAGTAATGGCTTTCTTCTGGCCACTCTGCCATAAAGCCCAACTCTATGGAGCGTACAGCTTATTGTCATCCTATGTACAGATACTCCAGTCTCTGCTGTGGAACTCTGCAGCTCCTCCAGGGTTACCTTAGGTCTCTGTGCTGCCTCTGATTAATGCCCTCCTTGCCCGGTCCGTGAGTTTTGGTGGGTGGCCGTCTCTTGGCAGGTTTGCTGTTGTGCCATGTTCTTTGCATTTGGTAATGATAGATTTGGTGGTTCTCCTGGAGATCATCAAATAGTTGGATATTTTTTATAACCTAACCCTGACTTGTACTCAACAACATTGTCCCTTACTTGTTTGGAGAGTTCCTTGGTTTTCATGGCAGTGTTTGGTTAGTGGTGCCTCTTGCTTAGGTGTTGCTGCCTCTGGGGCCTTTCAAAAAAAAGGTGTGTATATGTAATGACAGATCATGTGACACCAGAGCTTTTTATGGGCTTCATAACAAAGGGGGTGAATACATATGCACATTATGTATATATTTTTCTCATTTCACTTCACCAACTTAGACTATTGTGTTCTGATCCATCACATAAAATTCAGATTAACAAAATATTGAACTTAAGGCTGTAATGTAACAAAATAGGTAAAAAGTCAAGGGGAGTGAATACTTTTGCAAGGCACTGTATTCAACTGAGAAAACATGTTTAAGTATGTAACAAGCGAACTACATTAGCAGCTGCATAAGCAATGAACCTGGAACAGCTTTTTGAGAGAGCTTTTTTTCTAGCCAATTGTAACTGAAGGAGCACCTATTCAGGAGCGGAAGGAGGTGGCAAGTAGGAGGCTTTGATTCAGAAAAACTTTTAGGAATTGACACCTTCCCCATTCCCAAACACTTGTTTAGAAGCAGGCATTTTCAAGTGAATCTGCAAGCCCTTGTCCCCAGCTCTGCCCCTTCCCCTCATTCTTTGAAAGGGGATTTGTGTTTGTTTTGACAGCCTCCTAAAAAGATTTTCTCTGAAAAATGATTGTATGCCCATGGCTTACACAGCTGTTAATGTTTGTCTATTAAAAAAATGTTTTTTTTTTTTTTTTAAATCTACCGTGGTACTTTAAAATACCTGTCAGTGTAGGCTAATTACTCCCTGGGGTCTGCATGCACAATCTATTTCTCATTTCTGTATAGCTTTAAACTGTTAACCATTCAGACAGACCCCCAGGGGGCAACTCACAATTATTAGTAATCATCACCCTGACAATAGCGAACAGACAATTTTCGGTGGCTGGATTAGAAAGCTTAAATTAACAGTTAATTGGATCTTCAATGCAAACTTTTTGTATTAAATACCAATCTATATGTATTAACTGTAGCTTTAATTTAATCCATGTTTGGTACCTCCACTGTGTCACGTTAAAGAAAAAATTATTGAAGCCAAAACTTTTCTGGTTTAGACAATGCTCGACTTGATAAGAAAAAGCAGATGACCTATGTCAAGTCCTCATTCATTACAAGTTGTTTTTCCTTTAAGTTCTAGATTTTAGCTATAAATCTTGAATGAACATAGTAGGTGTAACAATACTGGTATCCATTAAAACAAGACGTAACAACTAGTTATCAACAGAATGCTTTAAAAAAAAAAAAAAAAATACATGTTATTTCCTAAAGCTCTAAATGATACCAACATTGCAACCTTAGATGTGTCCCTTTTTTAAGATTGATTGTTCAAACAAGCATACTGCAAATGTAGGACTATAGAGGTTCTTTACATTACAGACTTGAGGTATCACTAGTGACAGGTACAGCAATTATTTCAACCACCAAACAATTCTTAAGATTTTTCAAGAGCTTTTGGTAATTTTCCATTGATGTGTGTTTCTCTTGTGGAAAATGTTCCCTTTCTCAAAATTGTTAACAACGATACAAAATGAGAGATTCATTTTTGTTTTTTTAAATCATTCCTTTTTATAGAAATGTCAGCAAAAAAAAATCAGACCATCTAATGTATTCATTTTCTAGCAACTTTGAAGCTGTGATTAAGATCACTACTTCACAAGGAATAGTAAAGCTTGCAAAGGAGGTCTCCGAGAGCTGAACTCTCCCATTGTTTTATGTAAACAGTAACTTTTTACACATCCACACACCATGTCACACAGTATAACTTGAATTACAAAGACATACATATATCATACTATTAGACATGTCTCAACATAAATACAGATCACAATTTAATTGTGGTTAATGTTCAATATAGTAAATAAACCGCCTCTGAAGATCAGAGCCACCAGTACAGTGAACCCCTTGGTCTAGAGTCCCGGTCCAGTAGGAATACTCCATGACACGGGGAGGCTTATGGCACCTACAGTGCAGCAAAAGGCCATATCCACAGTGTAGGCAGTATAATAGAGTATGAAAAATGTGCATATTATTATAGGAAGGTTTTATTGCATGTCAAGTTTTGATCAATTAATTCATATCCTCATTTGCTGCTTTTTCACAATGGATAGCTAGATGGATCTATCTCTCTATCAATCACAGAGTTGTTTCTGGCCTCACTCACAGAGCCTAACACACACCCATAATTTACATAGTAGTTTTAGTGTGATCCAGCAGCAAAGAATGGCATGAGCTGCAAATGTAATACATATAATGTATTTTCAAAAACATATATTTATTTTCTTGTTTGTTCGTTTCCAATATGCTCAATTCTCATACTTTGACATGCTGGCTACACATGCAGAATGCATTACAAACAACGTTCTTTCAGTTGTCTTTTAAAATCCTCTAAGTGTTCTTTTACATTAGATATAAAACTTCACTTATGGGTTTAGATAAAAAATAAAATAAAACAGGATAAAGGTTTGTGCCAGAGGAACCTAGCCACATAAGCAACACTGCAATGGGTTTTATTGGCAACATGTTTGATATGTATGTGCAGTATTCTGGCACAGAAACTACATCACTATAGTGGTACAGTTACCTATAAACATGTTATGCTGAACTTCCAGAACATCAGAAAGCAATTTTCAAGTGGTTACAATTCTTAAGTGACATTCTATTTATTGATAAGCTTAAATCCTGGCTGCCAATAACGCCCATCTATATGCTTGCATTATACGTTACAAATGAACTCCTGAAGTCTTTGACATCCACATAATGATCTGTGAATCATACTGTATATTCCAACAGCACAGTTGATCATTTACACAACAGCCACATTTTTGCATACATGTATTTACAGTCTGCTATTGCTCACTGGCTGTCTAACCACTTAATAAACACACAATATAAGTACTCCCAATGAGTAAACCTAATATATATTTAAGTGGCTTATTGGCCTTTTTTCTTTCCATCATTTAGGTTGTAGTAGATACTAGGAACACGGCACGTCTATAAACAAATGGGGATTTCTGTTAGACCTATTGATAGCACAGGTAGTTTTTGTAGCTACATTGCAACTGCATCCAAAGGAAGTTGATCAACAAACAAAACTGTCAGGTTACATTATTATTATCATCTTTTATTTATAATGCTCCAACGTGTTCCGTAGCGCTATACCGGAGTTAAGTACATGGCAAAAACAAAATGAACACATTGCAAAGAATGAAGCTTTAAATCAAATGTACATAGTGCTTGTTTTTAAAGCACCATAACAAGAGTGAGAACATTGTAAGATAAATGCAAATAAAATTGTGAAAATATTAGAGGTTTTATTTTTTTTACATTGTATAAAGGTACATTCAAAATAAAGGATTACAGTGGGTCTTCCAATACTCTTATAAGCAGAATGTCCATTTTAGGAACAGAAACATTCAGTTACATTCTCCTGGCGAAGAGTGGAATAAAAACATGCTGTTTGGGTGGATCCAAACATATATACTGTGACCTTCAGCAAGACTGCAGACTATTTACATGGATTCCCAGTTCAGATCCTCTGCTCTTACATCCATCAGCTGTGTTTGTCACTTGACACCGGCAAGATGAGCGCTCTTGCACCTGTTTACCAAGGTTGATATCTGTCATATGTTGTGTTGAGAACCTGCTGACTAAAGAACTATACATTTTCACACTATTCACTTCATTTCTTGGGTTTATGTATAAATCTAATATTTCTATTAAGGTGTTATTTTAGGCTTCTGTTTGAAATTGTAGTCAGGGCAAAAACTGAGGTAATAATCTGGTCAAACCATAGGAAATTTCCATGTGAATACGAAGGCTGAGTGACATCTCGTTTATTAGACACGCTAGTCCTGACAAGTTATTTTCAACCTCTACCTAGTTATTTAAGGGTCACTCTATCCCCAGGAGGTTTTGGGTTTTTAAAAAGCTAGCAATTTTGGCTACATTGAGACAGGTTGTCCAAGGAGCTCATGGATCCTTAGAATGTATTCAATGTCTTGGGCAGCTCACTTTGCCTGCCACCATGCCTTAGGCTACAAACTGTACACTTGTAAAACCTACTATACCTGTATTTCTCTTGTACAATACTTTTAACCAGACGAGCCTTTCTGATATACATGGCTATTCATGTATAACACATAAAACATAATTTTCTAGAAATGGGGGATACAATTGTAGTGTGTTTTATATGTGCACCATTTTAAATTGTGTTGTTCAGTGAGTGTGAACTCTAAAATATGTTAGGTAGTCAGTAGTGTCCCCACTTTAAACTAAAAGAACTGTTGTAGCTCAAAAATACTTAGATTTTCTTTCATGAAATGTTTTGAGATCTCTGCACAGTTTTTCAATATTATTCATGTTAAACCATTATTCACCCTTAATCTTTCCTTTCTTTAAATACTTAATGATTGTGAAGAATACATTGAATGGTTAATTTTAGTAAAATATCTTTGCCGCTTCACTTTCTTCATGGACTTTGTGGCATTAGATTTTGGGAAGTTTAGTTAAATGTATTCTTCCTATCTACCCACACAACCCTATATTTAATATTTGGCAGGGTTTTCTTCTCATAAAAAAGAAGCTATTTTATTTATTTATTCATAAATAGTATTTGTCATTGAAGAACCATTTTTGTTGCATAGTTTGTTTTTATCCGAGTAGTATTGACGAATACATTAAATAGTGCATGAATATAGTCGTAAAACCAGTTGGGTGTCGTTATATAAATAAGCTCACCTCTTCAATGAGCATTTGTACTTGTCATGTGATGAATACTGATTGAAATCACTCATAAACAGTCCTTTTATATTAGTGTATGTATAAACCTGCTTTGTCATCTGTTTTGTGTAGTCTTACACCGTACTATGGAATCTGCTGGTGCTCTGTGAAGATATTAATGTATGTTTTTCTGCTGTTCAGGATTACCCAGATATCTTTACCAGTTTATGAGCCTATTATGAGGTCATCACATCCTCCCTCCTTTATTACATTGGTCATGTAACTGCTGTTGACAAGCCATCCTCCACTTACTTGGAAACCAAATTAAACCAATGTTGTCAGTTTGTATTTATGAAATTTATTGAGTTCCCTCTGTCCAAATGCTTGAAGGTAAGACCACCCTTGTATCTCAAGACCGAAGATGTCTGAACTTTTGGGCACAGCTGCAATTGAGTATCCCGATGCAACTCTATTCCATAACTAACCAGAAATGTTGTAAATTATATTTTTTATTTGTTTTTGTTCCATTTATTCCACTTTGTATAAACAAAATATGTTGACTTTTGACAGTGGATCTTGAAACTCCTTTAGTGACCTGAATGATATCTTCATTTTATTCAAAAACGATTCCAGATGCCTTCAGTGGAGTAGTTTGTGGATTTATTTTCGTTTAATTATCTGATTACTGATAATTGCATGCTGCAAGTGTGGCATTTATCATCAAAACTTTGTAATGGTAGAATTGGGATCTAACTTTAATTTTATGCAATTAATGCTGATTTTAAATATTAAGCATTGGTTGCTGATAATGAGCGTGTGGCACTGTAATGGGCCTTATTGGACTTTTGAACATGGAAACCTATATAATTCCAAGTTGTTGTTGTTGTGTTGTCTGTATTATTTGTTCCAGAAATGTTAGTATCTGTTAAGGTAATTATCCTTGTTTACTAAATGCCATGCCAGAAATACATGAAACCCGCTCCTAAATATAGGAGCTTATTGTGCAGCCAATTGCAAAGCCTCAATGTCCTGGATGTGGGTATCCAGACGTGTTTTCATGAGAACAGGGGGCTGTTTATATTTCAATGTGTATAACATTTTAAATCCATACATATTTACTTTATACCAGTAATCTTGCAGTATATTGTTTTATTGCTGGATACCAGGTGGTCAAACTGGATTTATACTGGAATTATTTATAAAGTAACACTATTTACTGTTCAAATCAGAGCAGGGACACTAACAATAGATAGAGAACATATGCTTAGTTAGGAAAGTACATAAAAGACAAAAGGCTCAGCTATTCACTCTATAAGCAAAAATACACAAATCAACACTTGAAGTCTTATTTATTAGCAAACACAGTCTGTTGCTTTGTTCCTAGACATTGCTATTGTTTTTTATCTAGTTAATAGCACATGCTAAATGAAAGTGGGCATTGCTGCTATTGTTAGACTGTAGACACTTGCGTTTCAGCCAAGCCCCAAGCTAATAGCTTTTCTTTTTCTGGATGGAAAAACTATTCCTTGTGTCTTAATCTGTCAAGAGCCAAAGGCTCTGCATGGAGTGCCAAGTGACCCTGTGTGTCAGGATCCCAGGGATGGCACTGAGCCCAGCTATGTTGTTCTGCGTCAGTGCTCTGCAGGCTGTTGTGAGGGATTAACTGGTCTATTTATGGCAACGCCCTTATCTACACCTTCAGCTATATAAGCACATTGCAGACAAACAGAATTTTCTTTTCTCTGTTCATCTGCTTCATACAACCAAGAGGTAAGCAAGTTCTGCATATGTAAACAAGGAAGCTGGATCTTGTGTGTGAGACTTCTTAGCAACTTTCCTATCTGTTTAGCTACAGTTTTCAGAACCATGTAACTTTTTGCTGTATTAAGTTTTACATGTTGTAGTATAACTGTGTGTGTGTGTATATATATATATATATATATATATATATATATATATATATATATATATATATATATATATATATAATGTGTATGTACTTTTGGTACATAAAAACAAATATATTATAAAGTATGCTCTGTGCATCTCCTATAGAAGTTTAAACCAGTTTAACTTTAATATATCTTTTTATTTTTAAATGATTTAATTGGAAGATAAAAATATATAGAAATACAGAGATCGGTTGTGGTGAAATGTCAGATAAGGGCCATGTTACAACATCGCCATGATCAAGTTTTTATTTACGTAATTTTTCCATGCAAAATGTAATGTTTAAAACATGCTCTTTTAAATCCTTGTTTAGTGGGGGAGCTGTGTACCATGTACATATGTTGGGTAAGATGATGGTAGTACTGTAGTTGTAAATGCTAACCAATTTACACACCCTTTAGGTAAATGAAATGCAATAGTCATTTGCCAGAAGGTGTGTTCCTGTAAAAGATTGGCTGGTAAATATGTTTGATATGAAAGATGCCTCCTCATGACAGTTCAGCATTAAATATGTGCTGTGTAATGCCTGATTTTACACAACTGCTGTGTTGGTTGGAATATAGGAATATATTGGCATGTGTTGTAAAGCTGTAACCAGACTCTGGTTAGGTCATGTTGTTTCCAGTGTCCTGTATGTTTTTACCACTGTGGTTATTCCTCGTGATGAAGATGCAGTCGTTTTTGCCTCTGCACTTGTAGATTGCAGCATAAACAGAATAAAGGACAAGTCTTTTATTATCCTGAATAGGGCACATACCTTTAAAATAAAGGAACAAGTTTACAAAGAAGGTACAGAGGTGTAAATGCAAACATGTATCAAAGAATAAATCTGTAGAAACGAATGTAATTGCTTTATTGATATCTGGTATACATGTAACTGGACTATGTAAAGGTAAATATTCTGATGCAAAACCGGATACGAAGTAGTTGGAAAGCTAAGTGGGGAAGGAAAATGTAATATCAACAGCAATTAATATCTTACAATGTGCCACAAATGGTGGGGTAATAAAGAGCATGCCTAGTTGAAAAGCAGTAATGATGACGTTTTAAAGGTGCATCAATATAGTTGTTGAAGGTCTCTGTCACTGTTAATATTTTTAATGACCATGCTAATGTACTTTTATTAGCTATCGCCCACTGCTAATTTTAATTAATTTAGAGCTACAGAAAACACTGGTGCTTAAAAAAAAAAAAAAAAAAAAGGAGTTCTTTTAATTAATTTCCTTTGAGATCACCATTTACATCAGAGGGTATATTTTCTGTACCAACGATAAGGCACTTGCACTGAGAGTTTTATCTACCAGTTACAATTATGTTTATTTTTATGTTACATTTTATTTTTTCAATAACTGGAGCCTTTCTGTATGGTTCTGTATAATACAATTTGAACAGTTATGTTTACGTATTGCCATCTACTTATGCTAGTGAGGCATTCAGAAGCTTTTTGATTTTAAATGGTCCTTCTCAAAACAAAGGCATTTATTGTTTCTCTCCATGAGGGCAGGGGATTCCAGACATCTGATGCCCTCCCGGTGGATCATCATGTTGATTTAACATTAAACAAGCGAGTAAAGGATATTTGCTTGCATTTGGCAGCATGGAGAGAGTCTTCCAGTCAGTTGATCCTGATTTTAAATGCATGAAACCCATTATCCACGTACTTTGAATGAAAGACATCTTGTTGCCAAGTCTAGTTTTATAATGATTTGTAGTGTAGACTCCCAGTGATAGTGATATCTCCTCTCCGCTCACTATACAAATATTTGATCCTATAAATGCATTTGCAGTGTGTGTGTTGCTAAGCTGTAATCAATTGTAATGTAAAAGATTGTGCTGTTTGGACAGATTTGCTTATGTTTTCAACTCTATCGTTTATTAGCCTTTGGATAAAGGCCATGTCCAGATAGATCAAGTACATTGTGCATATGTGTTTCTATGAGGAAGATGACGGTAGCTAGTTATCAGAACCATATATCTTGTCTTTTTCACTGTTTAGATTACATTAGTTACAGTATGTATAAGAATAATAAAAATTGAGCAATGTTGTTGTGGGCATGGGTCATTGATGGGCAGATAAGACTCCTTGCCCTAGAAAAAAATAAAGCTCAGTTTTTTTTTTAATTAATCCCAATAACTGATTATAATATAGTATCAGGCATTTACATGTAACAAAAGCTAACTTCAAGGGGACGATCCACCTAAACAGAAGTTATTTTTATGTCACAGAGGTCACATATATAGGTGTAAACATTTTAGGACCTGGTTTAATCTAAAGGCCTCTGTTATGTGATATAAACTGCTGAAGAACTCCCAGAACATACACTGTTTAGAATTCAGCTGCAGTGTGATTTGTTCTTGAACTGGCTCTTTAGCATTTGACACAATCAACTCCCCATTATGAGTGTCTGTGACAGAAATGTGGCTTTTTCCACAAACACGGAGGAGTAGCTGGCAAACTAGGCAACTTCCTTTTACGTGGATCATCTCCTTTTAAAAGTGCTTGATCATATAAAAGAAACATACATTTCGGAAGAACGTGACATTTAATACACTACGTTACATTTCAAAATAAGAGCTGCAATTATCATTTGACAGGTTAAAATGTACAGAGTTGATACCTTTTTGATATAAATTAATGAAATTAATCATAATAAGAGCAACATTTTTGTTTAGCATTAAGTGTGAAAATATAATCAACAATACTGTTAAACTGAAGAGATTTCAATTTTATGTATCAAATTTACTTTTATTGAGATTTTAATATAATAAAAAAAATATTAGTCTGCCCTTATAACCAAGATGTCTCATAAGTAATACTTTAAAGATGGAGGTTTCAGGTCATGTTATTTAATAATATGAGACTGTGGTGTAACAAAGCTTTTGGTTACATGGTCATCTCGCCCACCCACTTCCTAATTTACTGTATGTAAATGCAACATGTCCAAGCCTTGGTTTCTGTGATGTTATGCAAAACCAAACAGTTGGTTTTATTAACGGTTCAAACAAACAAATCCATGACAGCAGGACAAGTCATTCCTGTTTTTCCTTTTGTTTTTTACTGGGAAATGTAATTTACCAACAAGATCAAAATGGAAAACCGTTTTTTAAATGTATTAACAATGTTTATTGTAAACTTTTGAATCCTATTAAAATGTAAGAGACGTTTGAGTAACAGTGGAGAAGAATTTGTAAAAGTAAAATTACCATACAATGGCTATGATTAGTTGCCTAGGTAAACAAACACGGTGTGTTAAACCACGCTGCATGCAAATGTGTTGATATGTATTGGTTTGCTTTCTCTACCTTCTGATGTTGTCACTGGGTCTTTGGTCAAATAAAACAATAGCTTTGTGGCATCTTCAGATCAGCTGATTTCCAAAAGACCTTTAAAGAGTTATCAAAGCTGGTATCTGCAAACTTTCATAATGGAAATCCGTGCTTTTTCTTCTTGGAATCTGGAGATCTGTCAGAATCCTCTACAGATGAAGATGTTCTTATCTGGCTTTCTGCAGATGCATCTGCTTTCAGTGCTTCTAATTTTGCTGTGAATATATAGCCGGCTAAGATTTCAGTGTTAGCAGAGACGGTACAGCTAATGGGAAAGAAATGTGCCTTTGGCTCCATCCCCAAACTGCTAAAAGGCTTGGCATAAGGCATTCCAAATATATACTGTCATCCATCAAGAATGAGGCACTCCACTTTGTTAATTTGTTTTACTTTACTTGGTCTTTACTTGGTCTTTACTTGGTCTTTAATGTGTGTGTCAGATTGGCAGCAAATATAAAGCTTCTGGATTTCCTTGAGAATATTATATATCTATGTATCTAATTTACTTTTATGTACTCTTATTTTATTAAGAAGTGCTTAAAAGTTCTGTTTTTCTGTCTAAAATCATTTTTACCTGTTGGAACTGCCTTCTGTAGCTCATGCAGCTTATGAATACACAGACTGAAGCGCAATGTTTCAAATTGGCCTGTCAGTTCTCAAGTAGCATGTTGCAAAATGCTGATTGGTTACTATGAAACAGTGCAGCACCTGTACTTGGATGTTCACTGTCTTCATGAGCTGCAGAAACCAGTTAGGAACTAATTGTAAGATTTTAGGCAGGAAAAAAACAGAGCCTTGAAACACTTGTTAATTAAAATAAAGTACATAAAAGTAAATAGATACATAAGTAAATTATATTCCTAGTGAAATCCAGAAACTTCCATATCATTTTTAGTGCTCCGAAAAAAAATATGTAATATTTCATAGATTAACGCCCTGAGCGTCTGTATGTTCTGCTATACAGTAGGTGTGCATACATACATAAGAGCTATGACATCAGCACTTTAAGTACCACTGTCCATTGTTGTGCTGCAGGAAATGATGTAAGGTTAGTGCATATCCTCTTTAATACAGAAGGAATGCATTATATATTATGTGGGTGCTCAGGTCCTATAAAAGGATGTGGAATTCACATATATTCTAGCATTCATTTAAAAGCTTGTGTTTAAAACATAGCATACTGTTTTTTTTTTCCATTGTCTTCATGAAAAACAAGTGCTGCAAAAGTAAAAAAGAAAACAAGTGCAAATGCTGTGTGTATGGGTAATTATTTACTCCCTCTAAACTATCCATAAATCAGGATATATATTTTTTTATGCAGTGTTTACTTGGCAATACTTGTTACTTATTAACAGGATTTTATTTGGTTACATACAAGTCCCTTAAAAAATCTGCAAAGTTTGCGCTTCTGTCTTGTTTAATCATTATTACACAAGTCTGTAGTGAAAATGCTGTTCTGCAAAACAAGGTAAGAACGCTGTGTTTTGTATATACAAGGAAAGAAACATTGCTATGTAGAAGTTATGAAATATGTTATCACTGACAACTCGTCTGACAACTACTTTTTAAAGCAGCAAGAGTTTTGTAACGTCTGGTGACATCTACTGGAAAAGGTCTTTCAGGGATACACAGCCCCACCCTAAAATGTGTCTCCAAATTGAAATGTTGTAAGATGTTACGGAGAGATACTGCAATAATTATTCAGCTGCTTCTGTAATAAAATAGAAACAGCTATTTTTTCATGTTAATCAGTACAAAAAGGCTTTGGATTTGTGTCTGTGTAATTGATTTGTCCCCTTCTGAAACGCTATCTTGTCGTGGTGAAGGGACTTGTGAACGTCAATAAAGCTGTGAGCTATACCATGAAGGGTCATCCAAAATGGGTAGGTCACAGCAGAGAGGTCAGACAAATCGTGGCCCACTGGAGAAGAAACTGCCAATCCATTCCAGTATTTTTGCCATGAAAACATTATGGCTAAGCACAGCCAGAGACATAGATACATTTGACTGGTGTTCTGCAGTCCATAGGGTCACAGAGAGACAAACATGGTTGAACAAGAACAACATTTCTATATATCCAGCACAATTTATTTATTTTTTTTGCAACGGAGGGGCTCTTGGCTGGCACTTCTAATTATTTGGGTGGAACACCAGCTTAAACCGTGCTGGGGAAAATACTGGAAAAGTATGGTCAGAGTGCAGAGCAATCCTAACTATAAAACACTGGCAGGGTGGCCATCTAAGCACAGGGACAATTACCCCATGGACTGCTCCTTTATGGTCCAATTGCTTGTTCTTGCCCTACATACTAAACCATGCCAATGAATTCCTCCTAGTAAGGAACGTCTCCTTGTAGTTTCTAATATTGAACAGTCTTTCAGTCCTAATCCATGTAATTTTCTGTTTTGTTAAACACCCAGCCACTTCTTGGGCAGCCACTTCTGATTCCGCAAAGCTGTTCATTTTGCTTATACCACAGGCTTGTCATATCAGCGGGGAATCTTTAGATTTATTGTCACTGCTGGCCTTGCATATAATTCTGCACTTTATTACAGCTTTATTTTTCTAAGAAACAACATTGAAGACACCCTCAAAAAAACATAATGTAAAAAACAATGGTTCATAGTACAGTGATATGTAGTGATATTTATAACTAAATAGAATAGTTCATTTGTGCTTTCTCTTGATGTGACAAACAGGGTTTCATAACACCAGTAAATACAATGTAAAAGGACCAGTTACAGTGTTCAATTGTGTGTTCCTGGATTTTAAGTACAGTGTTTTTTTTTTTTTTTCCCAACGTCATATGAAGAACATGAAACAAATTGTTGTATAAATACTGCATCTACCTGTATTATTATTCTGTTTTCTCTTGTTGTGCACTGCTTCTATATACGTCACATTTCCTTGTGACTGACTCTTTATTCATGAGTAAGAATATATGTAATTATTATTTTACCTTAGTTTATTTTGGTTAATGTTTGTTCTTTGCATATATTTCTTCTTGGAAACTACATACTAGTTGTGAATATTTTAAACAACTGCAACTATTTCTTTTTTGCAGTATGAAAATACCTTTTTGATTTGTTTTTAAGTAAACGTACCTTCTTGTTTCTTTCAGATGCCTGAATTTCAGAAAAAAACTGTCCATATAAAGGATCCTGCCAGAGTAGAAGAGATAATATGTGGTCTTATAAAGGGGGGAGCTTCCAAACTACAGGTACAAATTGGCAATTCTTTGTATACCATGTAAAGTCAAGGTATCAGTTGTCTAAAAACCCTTGTTAGTTGATGTATGTGTGTGTGTGTGTATATATATATATATATATCATGAGATGCCTAGTCACTGTGTAGAATCCCTAATATAGTTGTCTTACTGCGAGTTTGTGTGTAATGCTTGCAAAATTGCTAGTTGAAACGCAAATTGAGACTTCAAGTACCCGCAAGCCAAAATCTTAAATCATGCTTCTTTGTGCCTCATTAAATTACATGCCCTTAATTACAATGCTTGAGGCTGTAAGTCCTGCGGGCTTGAAAATTCCAACCGTTACAGAGCGACTAAAATGACTCCAGCCCGCAAGTACATGGCAGAAAGCCAAAATTGTAAATCATGCTTCTATATGTAGCATTTCAGGGCCAGACCCTTAACCCTGCTTCGACAAAGCCAAACCCTTAACTTGCTGCATAGACCGAGCCAAACCCTTAACTTGCTGCATAGACCGAGCCAAACCCTTAACTTGCTGCATAGACCGAGCCAAACCCTTAACTTGCTGCTTTTACCGAGCCAAACCCTTAACTTGCTGCATAGACCGAGCCAAACCCTTAACTTGCTGCATAGACCGAGCCAAACCCTTAACTTGCTGCTTAGACCGAGCCAAACCCTTAACTTGCTGCTTAGACCGAGCCAAACCCTTAACTTGCGGCATAGACCGAGCCAAACCCTTAACTTGCGGCATAGACCGAGCCAAACCCTTAACTTGCGGCATAGACCGAGCCAAACCCTTAACTTGCGGCATAGACCGAGCCAAACCCTTAACTTGCGGCATAGACCGAGCCAAACCCTTAACTTGCGGCATAGACCGAGCCAAACCCTTAACTTGCGGCATAGACCGAGCCAAACCCTTAACTTGCGGCATAGACCGAGCCAAACCCTTAACTTGCGGCATAGACCGAGCCAAACCCTTAACTTGCGGCATAGACCGAGCCAAACCCTTAACTTGCGGCATAGACCGAGCCAAACCCTTAACTTGCGGCATAGACCGAGCCAAACCCTTAACTTGCGGCATAGACCGAGCCAAACCCTTAACTTGCGGCATAGACCGAGCCAAACCCTTAACTTGCCTAGCCAATAGTAACTTACATCTACAATAAACGTGGAGTTTAAATCAAAATCATAATTGTTTGACTCAGAATCCAGAAATGTGAGAAGGAAGAGAGAGGGCGCACAAACAGGAAGAAGACAATTTTTAACACAATATGATACTGTAACTTATGACGGGCAAAAGACTAGTTATGTATTAGATAAAATGCTGTCATCATTTGCTCATTAAACGTCAGTATTTTATCATTCTTGTAATTACACTTTTAATGTTAAAGCCTTTGTGTAAATATACCATGTCTGTCTTTTTGCAGGTAATCACAGATTTTGATATGACATTAAGCAGATTTTCACACAATGGAAAGAGATGTCCCACATGCCATAGTAAGTCATTTTCTCTTGACCAAATTATAGTTTCTTATTGATATGTCTATTGAAATGGTCTTACTTTTCAGAACATGATCATTTTGTTCTGTCACATTTCTGCTTCAATGATTAGTATGCCAACCAAACCAGAAAAAAATGGTTTACAGTAATCTTATAAGTAAAGTAATTTGAGAACCGCATAGCGGCCAAGAACTTTCCTGTTCCAAGCCATATCGCAGAGATCTTTTAGCATATAGTACAACAAAGTAAAAAAAAACAGATAATTAATTTTTAGCATTATATTTTATTTATTACTTGCCAACATATTCTGTAGCGCTATACATGGGTTAAGTACAAGGCAAAAACCAAATTAACACAAAGAATGGAGGGCCTTGTTTTTGAGCTTGAAAACAAAAATGTATGAAAGTGATGCTTATTTTCAGAGCTGTCCTCTGTAGATAGATAAAATAAATATACAAATATATATATACATACACACTGCAAAAGTTATGTTTTAAAAAAAATAACTGCTATTGTTTCCATAAATGAAAAGAACATAAAAAGCATTTTGCCTAACAATCTGATTTTTTTTTTTTTTTTACATTACAGATATAATTGACAACTGCAAATTAGTCACAGATGAATGCAGAGCAAAGGTATGTACACCTGTCAGACAAGATAAATGTAAATGTTATCCATTATCAGGTGTGGACCACAGACACCAATTTGAAAAACAAGGAAACTGCTAGTTAATGGAGATAATTTCTGTAAACTTCAGATTTCTGGTTTTATGATCATCCAGGCCTTCTTGGGTCTGGATGATATCAGGTTACAGAGTGCCTTCATTTATAGCTGTATACATTTGCATTTCTACAAATAATTACAGGTAGGAAGACCGCTTTATTTTTCTTGTATGCCAGTATAAAATTCCATATTAATTAATGTATATATATTTTTTTTAACCTGCATTTTGAGTTTCACTAACTGATATATTTAGCAAGGTACATGTGTAACTTGTACATTTGTGATTTATATTCCAATGAATAAAATTTTTATACAGATGTTACTATTATTCTAGAGAAGCACTTTCTTGTTCCGCATCCGATTTGTTTATCGTTATTGTTGTTGTTGTTGTTGTTGTTGTTGTTTTATAACCCATTAGAATAGTAAAAGTTTAGTTTTTTATTTTATTTAATTTTGTTAATCCCTTCAGTGTGAAATAAATCTCTGTTCTGATCTGGGATTAGCACAGTTTAGTCTAAAACTAGAATTTTATCACCCATTAATGATCCAGGATTTTTAGATACAGCCATTATTTCATACTGTATTTTCCTTTTTTTACAGACTATTTTTATTTTATTTTTTTGTCCTTGGCCTATTCAAAATATCAATCTGCTTGGCGGCCGACTATGTTAAAATGGCTTTTATAAAATAACATGACTCTTATGAATTTAAATCGCCAGGTTATCTGGCTATATAATTTATATTTTTGGATTTTTATATTTTGGTATAGAAAATTGATACATTGGTGTCTAGTATTATACAACACACACCATTTTCAGGGCTCATTAATACACTGGTTAATTGCATTTTCATTTGAATTACATCACTATAAAATGATACTTCACACTTAGGCTTCCTTTTGAGATTTTGCTGAATATGTCTTCAATATTGCTGGTATATAGATATTGTATTTATTTATTTCATTTTTTGCAGTTACTTCAGCTCAAGGAAAAATATTATGCAATTGAAATTGACCCAAAACTTACAATTAAGGAGAAGTACCCTTATATGATTGAGTGGTAAGTATGTTGCAGTAATGTAATTGTTGCCCAGTCTTCTATGTTATTTGTTCATTTTGAAGTCTCAAGTTCATTTTGAATAGGTTTTTAATTTGCATGTGCAGGTTGTAATCCTGTTCCCTACATCTTTAATGCTTTTTACACCAGGTAATTTAGAAGTATTTTAATAGTCCAAGAATCTGGAGCAAAGGTTAATTATTAAGGTAGCATCTTATTTGAAGCTTCGGAACATTGTACCTTATTATCAGAGAAGTTATTACTGGAAAAACAAAAAAAGGTCATAGGTTAATTTTGAAACCATAAATAATGTATTCTTCATTTTCCTTTTCTATCAAATGGTGAGAGTAATTTGTTACATTTAAATTATTCAGTTTTATTGCTTCATTGGGACATGGAAATATTTTTTTCCTTTGTTTTTTCTTTCAAATAAAGGTCTTGAAGCTAAAAAAAAGTCAGATTTTGAATTGCATTTAGGGTCTGTCCCTTTGTCAGCCAATGAGAGATATGTTCTCTGCGTTCCCTGTTAGTTTCAATGACATTTAAACAAGTTTTGCTTAACATTTTTTTTTTATTAAAAAAAATCTACTTTTAGAATGATTAAGACATGTTCCTTTAAATATTTGAAACCAGTTGTATTCCATATCCCTTTAACACAAACAATAGATTATTAGTAATCAGTGTATGTTTCATTATTATTAGTTCATGATAAATTAGTTACCAATATAATATAGAAGTAACTGTTTTCTTATCTTCTTATCCTAGGTATACCAAGTCACACACATTACTAATTGAACAGCGTTTGCAAAAAGACAAACTGCCAGAAGTCGTAAGGGAATCGGATGTCATGCTTAAGTAAGCAGCTAACTTCTAATGCTGGCATATTTGGTTACATGTAACTCCTAATTAAAGGACCACTTTAGTCTTTTTTTATATTTCATGTATACTTTTTTGACGAACTGTGTTGAATATAGGCATTTGTTTTTAGAATGTAAAAAATAACACAGCATCTATTTAATTACCTTTTTTACATACAATCATAATGCTGTATAACTTATTATTTAGTTTCGTACTTTGATTAATAGATTGCTCATCAATTTGCTCAGAAACTAGCAGATATAATTGCATGTAAAAGTTGATTGATTTAGATATTCTATTCAAAAACATAAAAATGGAACACAATTAAACATAATGGCTTTTTAAAGTGAAAATAAGCAAATGTTTGAGGTGTACATACTAGAAAAATATATTTAACCATATAAGAATTTACATGAAGAACTGGCCATGTGATGATTTCCACTTCCTCAGATTGTATATTCTCATGGCCGGCAGGTAGAGCTTGTTGGAGGTGTTGGCTCCACAGTGAGGACTCCAGTGTGTTGTGCCTGCTCCTAAATAACACGTGTCCGCCATTACAGCCTGTATCACACCACCATGGTGGTAGAGAAGGTCTCCTGTGGGAGTTGATATATTGTAAAATATATATCTATTAGCTCATAAGAAAAAAAACTTGATTTCACTACAACTAGTTCCCATGTGATGGTTACTGTATCTTTTTAATAGACATTGGCCTCTATCATTGTATGTTCTACCGAGATATCTACTGTAATTATTTCTCAGCAGATGCTGCTATTTTTTTAAATCAGATATCTGTTAATTATAGAAACCATCTGAAGTTTTGATTACACATTATTTCCTTTGCTTGTAAATTCTGTGTTTCTACTATTCCAATACATGTTTCAAGACTACTTTGAAATAACCACCCTTTTTTTATCTTACAGGGAAGGCTATGATGTGTTTTTCGATAAGCTCAACGTACACAATATCCCAGTATTCATCTTTTCTGCAGGGCTTGGAGATGTATTAGAGGAGGTCATACGTCAAGCTGGGGTCTATAACCCTAATGTCAAGGTTGTCTCTAACTTTATGGAATTTGATGAAAACGTAAGTTATGCCAGTAAAAAAAGATAGTTGATAGTTTCTGTATCTGTATTTATAATGTTGCAGGGCTGCCACTGGCACACTGCATTTTATAGCTGTCAGACTGTTTCTATGTGCATCATCCATCTTAGTCTGTATCTTACATGATAAAGGTATATCATAATGGTTAGCTATAAATAAACAACATTTGACACATTTATAGGAAACTTGAAAGCTAGTCATATGACTAAGGAGTGTTAGAAGGCTTATGAGCCCGGAGTACAATTTTAGGAGCTGGATTTGTCAAGCAGTGGCATCAAAAATATTTCCTTTTCGAAAGTAAAAAAGTGAGATGTAGGAGGGAGCTGGAGAGGCTTGGCGCATGCATGGGTAGCAGCATTCTGGCATTATGGTTGAGATCATGAATGAATTTAGGTGGGTTTTTAGTTTGATATATTTCTTCCCAAATCTAGGTTGATTTCACAACCAGTTTATTTGAATGGATTATAATAGTCCTTTAGATCCTCCATGAGCCCAGTAGTTTAGCTTCAATCAATTAATTTAATTATTTTTTGCAGATGGCCTGAAGACATTATTTTCACGTTATGTTAGTTTCGTTAGAGAGGAAACAAAATTATGGTATTTGTGATTTTTAAATGTTGAAGTGCTATTGGAGGTTGCCAGTGATTAACAACCTACTGTGTCTCATTCTTGACTGTTCACAGGGTATTTTAAAAGGATTCAAAGGAGAGTTAATCCATGTATATAACAAACATGATGGTGTCTTGAAGAGTACGGAGTACTTCAATCATCTGAAGGATAATAGTAATATCATCCTTCTTGGAGACTCATTAGGAGACTTAACAATGGCAGATGGCGTGACAAATGTGGAAAATATCCTCAAAATAGGATATCTCAATGATAAAGTAAGGACATTTACTATATCCCTTTCTTCCCATCATATTTTTGTTTCGGGAGGCCATTACATGTGTGATCATGTCTCTATTATAGTGATGTTCATGTTGGGAGTTTGGCATTGTTTTGTTACTTTTCCTTATGATCCAGATATCATACATTTTATAACCTTGTGTACATATATACGGCATATTCCGCATGATATCTTGATTTATAATGTATTACTACTTGGGCAGCCTGGAATAATAGTTACTAACATTTGTCAGAATCCCAAAGGTCAGTAATTAGTTAATCATAATTACACAGGAAAGACATGGGTTTACTGGCTTATCACAAGTTAGCAAATGATTACTTGAAATTTCTACTTCTTCCATAACCTTTGCTGTTGGCTGATCTATAATATCTTATGTATTCAAAATTTAAAATAAAAACATCTTAAGTTCCAAGAGGAAATGTCCTATTGAAAGTGATTGTGCTTTTCATTCTTAATCGGATATTATGGAGATTTAAAGATATGCAAGACCAAATATCCAATATAAGTCATGACAACCATGTATAACCAAAATGTTAAAGTAACAGGTGCTTCCAAATATGGCTTAATTTAAAACTATAGCCAATAACATTCAATTAAAAGTAGTTTTATTTTATTTTTGAATGCAAATGAAACAAACATTGAAAACTGTCAGTCGACATTTCTGATCCACCCACAAACCGTTACATGCATGTTCAGACTTACTCGAGACAGTTGACCCAATGCATGGCAATGATTCCTCATTAACAAAAGATCTGATTTTGGGCTGATTGTCAGCTCAAAATGGCAAACTTCAGTGTTAATTTACAGTAGGAAAACACAATTTTTTTAATGACGTTAAATTGATTGTGTTTGTTATAAGTCTCTTAAATGTCTAAAAATGTACCTTTTTAACCTTGTGCAGATTTACTTAAGTGTTATGTTGGAACCACTCGCCCAACTTCCTCTGATTGGCTCTTGCTTAAATATATTGTTGGCTGCTTACAAATCAGATGGACATCTCCGAAAAAATAATTCAAGGATTTAGAATTTTATTTTTGTTTTTCTCATTGTACCATACATAAGGGAGCCATATCCCAAGCATGAGTCTGACTAAAATAATAATTTCTTCTGTTCAGGCAATTCCCCCTTAACAGGACAAAGAGCCACCCAATGTGTATGTTTCAGCCTATTTTGGGCCTCATGATTTGAGGTGTAGTTAGCCACTCTAGGCAAAATTAACAAGAAGTCCATGTCCCAGCCCATATGACTCTAAAATAAATAAATAAATAGCATGTACAAATTACAGTCAGAGATTCATATCTGAGAAGAAACAAAACCTGGTGCTTGGCTTGTTGAATGAGAATCTTATTTTTTTACTCCCTGTACTATTCACAGGCTGATTGGGCACTGACTATAGAGGGCTCCTAAATCACCACTGAAGTCCTCCTTGACACGTTCCATTCAACCCATAAATTAGTCTTCATTCAATTCCATAACTTGGTTTGCCACAGGATCCAGTCAAGTCCATAAATCAAACCTTTAACCAAGGCTGTGCAATATTAAAATTTGCGTCTACAGAAAATAGTGTTGCCATTTAAGTGACTTCAAATACTGTTCCAACCCTAATATATTATGTTTCTTTTTTTGTTACAGGTAGAAGAGTTATTAGAAAAATACATGGACTCTTATGATATAGTTCTAGTAAAGGATGAAACTTTGGATGTGGCCAACTCCATCATACAGAAGATTCTGTAAGCTGCATTAGGATATGACCTTACCCTCTCCATAAGACATGAGAAGATACGCACACAATCTGTTTTCTCAGACAGTTGGAGGGGGATGACTTTTTATTCATATTGTTTTCTAAATTAAAATGTATTCCTGTTTTTATTTAATGTATTTAATATACCCAGTTTAAAAGCACCTTACTTTTTAGCAATGTGCCACTTTCTTATAAAGTTCCCCTCTTCCTTTGAATCATAATGGTTTTTTGTCATTAATCTGTCCATTGCCTTCAATGTAAGTTGGACGCCCGTCTGAAATTAAGAATTAAACATGAATATAGAATGAAAGTCATTCTACCTCTGAAGAGTTTAAATATGTAAAGTATATCTTTATTTTCATATGCACTTTTTGGTGTTGTATTTTGTACAATCATAAATGTTTTCCAAAGGCCAAATAGTGTGCATGTTTCAAAGTGGAGTCTGTTTGTACAGTCTGTTTTTTATGTATTAAAACTCTACTATAAAAATCATTTTTAGCCTGTATCATTTGTTCGGCAAGAATATTGATTATAATCAGTTTTCCAGCTACAAAAGGGAATTTGCGTTGCACAAGTCTGTTGCAATTGTAAACTGTGTGAACGTGCATTAGTATTATTATTAGTATTATTATTAATACATTTTTATTCTTCTTGATAAAATAGGCTTTTAAACAAAATTCCATTTCATAAGCCTAGATTCTTGTAAAGCTTCCTTAATGTACTTATTCACTTTCCTGGTCCAATCAAGTACGAGTGTACTTGCTCCCTCTGGTGGCAGCTATTAAATGCACCCATAGATTGTGTTTTTTTTTTTTTCATTTTGTTTTCTCTCTCTCCTGCTCCCTCTCCTGTGTTTCTTTTTTTTTTCTCTTTCTTTTTGTGTCTTTTTTTTTTTTTTCTACGTTTCTCAATATCTCTCTTTCTCTCCTGATGATAATATAAAATAGAATATACATTATAAGAAATGTACACTACAGTATCTTCCTAAAATGTACCCAGTGATAATTTGGGAAAGGGAGTAGTAAAGGTTTTATATGAATTTCAGAACTATAACTATGGAAATGCATTCTTAGATTCCATTATTTTATGCTAAAAAACGAGCAACAATAGACAAACTCTTGAAAAACTATAGTAAGAATGTACAATAGAGTTTAGCAGGTTCACGGCATATTGGTGGCTGGTAGTAAAGTATATGATAATAACCATTTAGCAACTGAAACCCTTGCCACTGGTATTTCTTCAGATAAAGGTTAGGTTTATCATTCTGATGGCACTCCCTCTTATAGTCAACAGCAAGTGAGTCATTTGAGAAGGAGGAGGAACATCAAGAGTATAGTAGTGTTCACTCATTGGTGCCACACACAAGATCATTCCCTATGTCTGTCAGCCCAAAAGGGTCATATAGGCAAGATATTTCAATTTTATATTTGCACTTTTATAAAGTATTTTCATGTCCAGAGGAAACCTAGTAGAATTTAAGCTTTAAAGGGCAACTGTGGTCAGTATCGTGCATATAAAAGATCATATTCCAACCATTACAAAAGTTATTTATGTATGAAAAATAAGTGTTCTATAGTGTAAAAAAATTGCACTCGAGAAGGAGACACAATGTGATATGTTTTCTCCTCTGTGTTCTTAAACTAATATAATTTTATGATTTTCTATTGAAAAGAAGATTTTGTAAAGTATAAAACTTTTTATTTTAAAAGCATAATATACATTTTTTGACTACAATGGATAATGTGTCACATATTCAAGGCAAATGGATTTTGTGTGTCCACATTAAAATGCAGACTGGAAGCCAGAGCAGCATGGCACAGGACAGATCCTGGACTGTCTGCACGGGATCCAGGCCAGTATCTCCTCCAATCACCGACAGATTATGAGCATCCTGGCCAGGCGCAATAGGTAGGGGAGGAGTCCTACCTTGCCGGGCTGCTTAGGATGGGGCTTGCCGTGCTCTGGTCCCCAGTCCCGCCTAATCCACCCCAGAGGCATCCCCCTCGCACCAGCCTCCCGGACCCTCCTCCCCTCCACCAGCACCGCCACTGGTTGTGTTGCTGCCTCACGGGGGAAATGCCTCCCCCACCCCTAGCACACAGGGGATTAGGACCCTGATGCTAGGCGGAGGAGGATGTAGGGGCTGCGCATATTTTAATGTCTTCTCAACAGCACTCCTCAGTGACAATCTATTGATCACAAAATGTTAACCTAATTTAGCCTGGCTACTGTCTTGGATCTTGGCCTATGTGACTGATATTTTGTACGCAGATGGCTACCTCCCATCACATGTTCTATGATCCTCTTCTCTGTTGATCATGTCACCAATTGATGGTCACTGAGGAATGCGGTTGAGAAGAGATGCTGCCGTTCCTATCTTATTTTAAGGCCTTATTTTGTAGGTGTTATTTTGTTTTTTGTTTTAGGTACAATTCAGGTCCATGAAGGCATCTTCTGCATCTGCAAGCATTGTAAAGGAAATGTATGGGGTTTAAGGTTTTCACAGTGCCTCTCAGGTAGACATTCCTTCAATGATAGCCCCCCCCCCCTTAACATGTAGCTCCCACAATTTTAAAGCTCTCATATAGCCAGATATCGAAGACATGATTGTTGTTAGCTTAAATGTAGACTAATACTGCTATGGTTGTGGACTTGCAACGTCTCGCAATGGCATGTTAATGACAGCCAGCATTAATATCTTCACTAGTGAAACTTGTGATCCTGACCTCAATATCAGTCTGAAAACAGATCCTTTGGTCTGATGTAAGTAACATTGAATCTGGCTGCTGACCTTTTGTGTCCTCTTCGTATTAACGGGTATTTTCCTGTATTGCGGATATCATGAGTATCCTTTAACATGTGCTAACAGCTGTCTAGATGATGGATGTGATATCAATGTTGATGAACAATATCATATGGAGAAGGTGATAGTACACCTTGACCACTGATGCTGATCACAGCTAAGCATTTATTGTGAGATGACACATCATTATTAACCTTCCTACGGTAATCCCGAATGTGACTCAGGGTTAATCTTCTCTTCCTAAATCGGTAACCCCGAGCCACACTCGGTTACTGTAGGGAGGATGTGGAGGGGGCCCAGTGCTGCACAGTTTGCCTGGGCCCCCTCAGCACACCATTGCTCCTCCCCCATCTTCCTCCTGCTCCTCCCCACCTTTCTCCTCCTCCCCACTTATCCTTCCTACTTCCCCCTCTCACCTCTCAAGTCTTCTTCTTAGCCTCCGATCAGCTCCTGCTGCTGATCGGAGGCCCGCAACGCGTTTTAGGCCTGTCTCTTGAACTGGCATATGCTAATGATGTGACACACTTGTGATGTCATTAGCATATGCCGGTTCAAGAGACAGGCATAAGACGTGCTGCAGGCCTCCCATCAGCAGCAGGAGCTAATCGGAGGCTAAGAAGAAAAGAGAAGGGAGAAGAGGGGTGGGGGGGAGGGGAGAGGAGGATGAAGGGGGAAAGGAGGAGGATGAGGGGGCGGATAAGGGGGGAAATAGAGGCGGGATGCATAAGGGGGGAGAGGGGTGGAAATGGAGGAGGAGAAGGAGGATAAGGGGAAAGGGAGGAGGGGTAATGGTGTACCGCTCTAACATTCTAAATACTGAAATAATCATACCGCCAGGCGGGTTATTGGTCATGGCCAGTGAGTTCTACAGAGACCTAGCTAATAGTTAGTAATGCTTGCAGATGGGCATCGGGTGAGTTGGTATATTGTTACAGTATTTAGCACTGTACATGCATGTTTTTTACATTTTTATCATCCACCTTTTTTTTTTACCACTATTTTCAGATTTTTGTTTTGTCAACACACTGTATGTGTGAAACTGGTTTGGATTACACAGTCCAGAGGTTTAATTATCTGTTTCATTGAGCAGATCTAGACAAGTTGTAAGTGCTATGCACATTAATGGTTTCTTCAAAAATGATTTCTGATGATTCTTTTTGTCATCAGATTCCGGTTGCAGTGATGTAGTGACCACATGTGACCCTGGTAGGTGCTATGCAGCATTCTAATTCTAGACTATCACATTACCCCCTGTTGGTATCCCCTTTTTCCCACAAGCCTCTTGCTCTCCTGGGATCCACCCACACCACACCCATGATATTTATGCACAGTCTTGTCCTTTTCTGATTGTGCTCTGTGTATGAAATAAAGCTTTGTTATACAATTCTCACTGGGTCAGTGTGTTTTCAGTGGTTGGGGTTATGGGACATCCACATACATCACATTTCTGTCACATTCCTATACCTGTAAACTAATGAGTCCTAGTTACTGTGCAATAGATTAATACATAAAATAATAATAATATAAGATATCATATAATAATATATATAATAATAAAGGGTTAATACACATGAGAGGTCCAATATGTGATACTCTGGGGTATCGACATTCCTCTGAAGGCTTGGTAGGAAAATGACAGGTGATAATGTGAATCCATTGATAGCAAAACCATATTATAATGGGTATACATCTTGGCATATGGCCACCAGCAGTGGCACTTTCCAGGATCAGCATAGTGGAGATTGTCCCTGATGGAGGTGAGTTGGCATTTGCTCCACGTGCCTCTGCACAGCCTCCCTGTGTGTTTTCTTTGAGAATGAATAACAAAACCTTATAATTAAAATGACGACTAAAAGGAGAAATAAAAATACTGATAATTTGAATGTTTTCCAAATTAGGTGAGTAATGGAAGTTTCCAAGTGAAAGATTAAAATAAGTTAATTGGAAAGGTAACAGGCAAGAAACAAGTACCTCTGAATAGAGGCGATAAACAAGAAACATGCGTTGATGTGATTAAGTATGTGCAAATAAAGTTCAAATTATTTTTTTCATTAAATAAATATATAACTTTAAATGTATCCGGCAAATGTATGCAAGACAACAAAAAGATTGGTTAGATGACAGAGACTTAACAGCTATTGAAGAAAACTTGATTGCTTCAAAGATACGGGATTACTTGTGTAATATATAAATTATAAATTGTGCGAGGCCTGCAAGTTGCGGGTTTGCCAAGGCCTGCAATAAGTGGTGAAACTGCTCATTGCTGGGTTCGCGATGAGCGCTGAATGCGCTCATCGTGAGGCCCTTAAAGTAGAGGGGGGAGAGGCTGGCATTGTGTGGCAAACAGCATTGTCAGCCTTCACATTTTATTGCCATCATTTTTTACGGGCAAGTAGCTAGTATATTATATAATCAGTTGAGAAGTGGATGCTAAAGTGATGAGGGTATCAGAACTATGGGGTTTTAGAAAAGGTTTGATATGTTTAGTTATTTAGTGGCCTAGGACTTCAAAGTTTTACCGTCTGACTTGATGTATCAATTATCCTAGTTTATAAAAATTTGATTTGTGTTTTTTTTTTTTTTATAGGGTTATTTGCTTATTTGTACAACCAATCTAATACACAAAGGCAGGATATTCAAAAAAGCTAAAATGTTTAAGAGAGCCTTAAATAGTGTTGTTTGCAGCTGTGCTTAGCTTCTTATACACAGCTGTGACACTAAATCTATTTTGAGGTAGTGATGCCATGAATTGTTGTGCATGTTTGTAAACCCTTTTATTTATTTAATTTTATTTTATATAATTTGATGAATATTTGCCATTTTTTCATGATCAAAAATCACCTAAGCAAGAAAAATAAATGGCTGCCAAACAAACAAGGCCCGAGGACGTAAAACTACCCTGAAGGACGTTAACCTAGCCTGCAGGACGTAAAAATAAGCCCTGAGCAGTAACACTTACAATAGCCAGTAACACAACCCAAGCCACTAACACTTAAAGGTATATGTAAGTGAGGTGGGTTATTAATGCATCTGATAGAGGAGAATTTATAGTGTATGAAAACAATTGTTTGCGTGAAAATATTCCAAAGTAAACAGTTAGACCGTTAGCCTGAAGTTTCCTCCTTTTGCAAACAATTTTCTCTCAATGTCGACACCTCTTGAAATTCCCAGGGAATATTAGCATATTTTATACATTGTTTTGCCTGGGGATTTACAGACATGCTCCGTTATCACCTGTAGTCTGCCCTACTGTGGGAAGTCACATGATGTCAGACACTTTCCTTTCCTTTAGATTTCTGTCCCTTCATTTACTGATTGTTTTATCTACATCCCAGGTGATACTCCCCCAGCCCCAGAGAATTGCTCCACAGCCCCAGAGAATTGCCCCATGACCTCCCCCAGCCCTAGAGAATTGCCTCATGACCTCCCCAAGCCCCAGATAATTGCCCCCAGCCCCAGATAATTGCCCCCAGCCCCAGAGAATTGCCCTGTGACCTCCCCCAGCCCCAGTAATTGCCCCCAGCCTCAGAGAGTTGCCCCATCTCCTCCCCCAGCCCCAATAAATTGCTTCCCGCCCCAGAGATTTGCCCTGTGACCTCCCCAACCCAAGATAATTGCCCCTCAGCCCCCAAGGGAATTGCCCTGCAGCCCTAGAGAATTGCCCTGTGACCTCCCCCAGCCCCAGAGAATTGTTCCTCAGCCCCCAAGGGAATTGCCCCCCAGCCCTAGAGAATTGCCCCGTGACTTCCCCCAGTCCCAGATAATTGCCCCGTGACCTCCACCAGCCCCAGTGAATTGCCCCCCAGCCGCAGTGAATTGCCCCCCAGCCCCAAAGAATTGTCCCGTGACCTCCTGCAGCCCCAATAAATTGCCCCAGAGAATTGTTCTGTGACCTCCCCCAAATCCAGAGAAATGCCCCCGGCCTCAGAGAATTGCCCCCCAACCCCAGAGAGTTACCCCATGACCTCCCCCAACCCCAGAAAATTGCCCCCCCAGCCCCAGTAACCTCCCCCAGCCCCAGTGAATTGCCCCGTGACGTCCCTCAACCTCAGTGAATTGCCCCCAGCGCCAAATAATTGCCCCCAGCCGCAGAGAATTGCCCTGTGACCTCCCCCAGTCTGAGTGAATTGCCCCCCAGCCCAGAGAATTGCACCGTGACCTCCCACAGCCCCGGTTATAGGGGTTAGGGTAAGGAGTTAGGGTTTGGGTAAGGAGTTAGGGTAAGGGGGTAGACAGACACATGCACTCACACAGACAATTGCCGTAGTAATCTGAGGGGGGCCACAGGGTCTACGATCGACCGAGGGGGCCACAAAAGGCCAAGGCGGGCCACAGGCGGCTGAGGGAGGCCGCAGAGGTTTGCGAGGGGGAACACAGGGGGCCTGCAGGGTGCTCAGTGTGGCCTGTGGGGGCCACAGTGGACCATAAGGGGCCGCAGGCGATCCACGGGAAGTCTCCGGCGGGCCACAGAATACCCGCAGTACCACATGGCCTGCAAAGGGCACGGGGGGAGGGGCTGCAGGGGACCCATAGGAGGACCGCAAGGGCCATAGGAGCCACAGGAGACTCTGGGGGCCACAGGGACTTTAGAGGACCAATGGAAGCCACAGAGGTCCCATGGGGGCCATTAGGGGCCACAGGGGAGAGATGGGTCCACTAGAGGGCCGCGGAGACCACTAGAGGGCCATGGGGGCCACTAGTTACATAGTTACATAGTAATTAACGTTGAAAAAATACTTTCAATCCATCAAGTTCAACCTTTTAAGATCACCTCTGATCTGCAATATGCGGATTCGTTATTAATTAATTAGTTAATTGTTAATTAATTATTAACTATTTAATTATTTATTTTTATATTAAATTATTAATTAATCTAGAGGGCCGCAGGGGCCACTAGATGGCCGCGGGGGCCACTAGAGGGCCGTGGGGGGTGCTAGACGTCCACGGGGGCCACTTGACGGCTGCGGGGGCCACAGGGTATCCGCGGGAGGTACACAGGGGCCTCGGTGGCTTGCACTGCTGCACCAACTCTGCCTCGGAATTTTCCCTCTGCCTTCTGCCTTCTCCTGAGGTTACTGCTGCTTGCTGATTGGCTCAAATGCGAATCAGCATGCACATGTGCTGCGTATTGGGCTCCTTATTAGAAATGTGAAGCCCAATATGCAAATCTCAGTGTTAACTTCACCCCAGCACATTTTTATTTTATTGCAAAAACGGCTTGCGTGTTTTCATGCAAACGTTCTTGCTAGGTGGGTTATGGTGCAGTCTACAAGATGCATTCATAACCCACCTCACTTACATATACCTTTAACCTAAGGCACTTACACAACCCAAAACAGTAACACTCAAGCGCGTGGCCTATAAACTATACAGAGGGAGAGGCTGGCAATGAGCGCCGAAGGTGCTCATTGCTAGCCACGCGATGAGTGCCGAAGGTGCTCAGAGAGCACATAGCCTTGCGTTCTGTGGCAAACAGCATTAGTAGCCTTACAATTTTACGCCCGTCATTTTTGACAGGCAATTTCCTAGTTTATATATAATAAATAGTACCTTTGTATTCACAGTTGAACATCTAAAATAAGTTAAAAAAATGTATCACTTGCTCAGAATTCAGGAAATACAGTGATTGCACTGTATTCTGGGAATCTGGGCAGAGGCATGCAAATGTACCCACAAAGGCGCCACTCTTTAATTCAGTACCATTTCAAACATGGCTCCTTTTAAGATTTTTTATATATGTATGTTCCTCCTATGGATAGATGAAAACAGGATGTATGAAATTGTTGGCTTACTAAGGGTGGTTACAACAAAAAATATTTATGACATTTTAACGACAATCATAAAAATTTTAAAGTTATCCCCACCTAATGTACTGTTCTGGAGCCGCAGTTTATTTCCCAAAACTGATCAAATATAGAAAGGCAGTGAATAGTATGTTCTCTTACTGATTTACACACCTATTAAATATTGATTTGGCCAATTGAATAGGGCTCTATATATGCACACAGCATATTTTTTACAGAAGTTTTTAGTAAGTGAAGACCTTGTTTTTGGATAGAAGTTCACTAACTAAAAACTTCTGTAAAAAAATATGCTCTGTGCTTATATAGAGCCCTATTCAATTGGCCGAATTGCAATTTAATAAGGCTGATATTATATGAATTCAATGTAAAGGCACTTAAAATCACCTACCAATTCAAACAATGCCATAACCAATGTGAGGGCTTGCTCCTGTCAGCCAATGAGCAGTAATAGAGATGTATGACTAATATGAGTCTGCCAATTAAATCTACAGATGTATGCTATGTATTTCCTGTTAATTTCAATGAAGTTTAACCAGGTTTTGCGTAATATTTTTTCATGCAAAGAACAGATTTAAATATATGAAAAAATAATTGTGTTCCATGTTGCTTTAAGTTAACACATATAAGGATAAGTAAATGTATATACATAACTGTTAAAAGCTATCTCGGACAATTTAATAGAAGAAAGAAACATGTATATTTTTAATAAGCAAATCCAGAAAAGAATTCTGAGGCCTTAAAGACAATCTGGCACCTGAAAATTACCTTGCATCCATTTTAAGTAACTGGACAATAATTATTTAATTAAAGCTCCCTGTGTAGTAAATAGGTTTGAAATGAAGCCAGTAGTTTGGTATGCAACAAAGGAACAAGCTAGGTGCTTTTAGACATTTTCCTAAAGATACCACAATCACTTGGCTTGGCCAGTGTTGGGAGTTAGTACAATGATAAAGGAATTGATGCCTAAATAAATGTCCCAGAGAGTAGAGAGTGGTAGAGATAGACTAATATAATTACCATGACCTAGGTTCTTGAATTCCCTTTAATCAATACAAAAAAGATAACATATGTTTCCGCGCACATTTTTATGCCATATGTATCATAAGTGTTGTTGTTCAGTCCTTCAGTCATGTCCAACTCTCGTTGACCATATGGAAGCAGCACGCCTGGCACATCTGTCTGTATTTCTGGTTGTGCCTATCCATATGGTTTTCTTGGCAAAGATACTGGAGTGGGTTGTCAGTTAGTTCGTTCTCCAGTGGACCAAAATGTGTCTGACCTCTCTATGACCTGTCCCTCTTGGGTGATCCTACATGGTATAGCTCACAGCTTCATTGAAGTACACAAGGCTCTTCACCACGGCAATGTAGTGCCATAAGTACCAAGAGAAACTATTAGAGGCCCTGTGGGGTGACAAATGCATGAGGAGGTACTCCAACATTCACAATTTAGTACATATGGTCTAAACCCCGAATTAAACAAATGAATTAAACATTAATGGATTAATAAAGTTTTCTAAATAATAGTGGAACCTACATATAATTACCATTTTTGTTAAGTTATGTGTCAAAAACTAGTATTCCAGTACCAATGTACTAATGAGCTCCATTGCACTCCTAGTAAATCCAGTTTAATCAGAAATAGACATATCAATTTAATTTCATATTTTTATTGAAAACCATACTGACAAAATAGCATTTTTTTCATTGTACAAAGTGGGATATCCATGTAAAACGAGTTTTAATTGATAAATAGCACTCCTCTGTGTGTAGCAAACCTACACCATGGTGAAAAAGACAAACAATTGTGAATATGTTAAAACTACCTTTGGCACAGATTTACCAGACAAAATAGTACATATCATAGACATCAACTTTCCAAAAATATGGAAACAAAGCACCAAAAAAATGCCATCAAAATCTTTTGTTGTTAGAGAGTGCTTTGCATAAATCAGGGTTCCACACACTAAATATTTTGATTTATTTTGAAATAAAAACTCATCTTTTGATGCTTGATTGATTAGGCCCAATAACATTTTTAAAATGTAAGTATTTAAATTGGGCACTGTTCCCCTTTTCCTCTGTTGCAGAATAAGCTGTAACATCTCATCCTGGTCAGTGCTGTACTAAGGAGATTAACAGACCTAATACTGGTTACCAGAGCCACAGCTCAGCATTTGTTCCCACGGCATTCTCTATCATTAATATATATCTTGTGTCACTCAATACTTTCCCAATACACACTCTCTAGAAATCCACTCTCTGGTAGATTTTACAGTTCGTCATGTCTCTCTTTGTCCTCTTGGTCTTTTAATTTGAACTCCGCTTCCGTGATCTTCCCATCTTCATTTCTGTCTTGATTTTTGAACATGTTTTCTATGATCTTGGCAGGATCAAAACCAGGGGCTAGTTTCCCTTTGCCAGCCTCAACTTGGGTTAAAATATAATCAGAAAACTGGAAAAAAAAACAAATAAAATAAATGGAAATACAAATAGAAGTGAAGTGTCAACGAAATGTTTCATACAATTAACGGAACTCTGTCACCCCAACAGAAAGTTGAATTGATTTGAAAGAGAAATAACTGGCTATACATTGTCCTAGCAAATTTTCTCTAAGTAAATCATTCCTGAAATAAGTAGAATTTATTTTGTGGCTCATGTATGCTAATGTGCGACTGCTTGTTAAGGGTGGGAGTGGGTCTATGTGCCAGATACAATTGCAGGTATTTATTTTGGCCACTACAGACACAGACAAGAGGAATGTAATTCTAATTGGCTCATCAAAGCAGCTTATTAATATGTAGGAGCTGCTCATTTGCATTTCCATGCTCTTTAAGAATAACCGAAAAAACAACTTAAGTCCTTTAAAGTAAGCTGATGAGACGAAAGCACAGGACCAACACAAAACTACAAATGTCTGTGTCTTTCATCGTGTGTACCAGCAGCCACTACATATTTGTGCTACTTTGTAGTTGTAATTGTACAAAGAGCAAATATATTTACTATAGAGAAACATCAGCAATCCCTTGAGAAGCCACAATATGAACTAAAATGGAGGTGAAGTCATTTCAATAATTGTTTGTATGTTTAATGTGATTTTTTGAAAATCAAATAATCACAAGTCTGTAATATCCGGAAATATTGACTTTAATGGCCTGTGTAAGTGATTTTCATGTTAAACCGATTTTTTTATCTCACCATTAATTAAAATTAAATACATGTGCAAACATCAGTACAGCAACTGTGATAACATTATGCAAATCTTACAAGGTAGCCAAGTCAGTGTTATTGCAGATAACATCTTCCTCTTCTTTTCAGTAGTGAACAGAGCAATGAGAGAGGTGGGAGGGGTACAACAAGGTAAACTGTGTTTTTAAATTATATTTTCTGGATAAACATATGCTTTGCTGCTGTGTGCACATATATTGTTAATGTTAATTAATGGTGACGCAAAACATAGGCTTAACATGTAGAGTGTGCACTGACCATTTTAAAAAGTATTGAGGTATATATAGGATTGAGCCAAACTAGAGTAGTATATTTATGGAATATACATTATTAAATATTCATAACAATAAGGTTATTGATAACCCAAATAAACGTTAGCCTAACTCACTTCATAAAGAATAGCCACAAAACATTACAACATTCCTAGTAGCACACTTACCTCCTCTAATAGGACCTCCTTGTCGTTATCCTTGTCAAGCTCTTCAAACAGGTTTGGTGACACCTCTCCATTCCATATAAACATGTATCCATCAGGAAGACCTGGAGTCAGCTCCAACAACTCAATGTCAAACACCAGTACTGCACTGCCAGGCACTTCTCCCTCTGTCACAGGGGCAGAAAAGAGAAGAAGTAAATACTGTTCTTGGCAGAATTCACATACAGCTAATGCACCCCCCTCTGAAGATGGTTAACACCTCTAGTGCCCAAATAATTTCAAAAAAATGTCTAAAAATCTCTTAAATATAATCAATATTAATTGTGCTCTCTGTTAAAGGGCTTGTTTTTATGTCTCAGTAAGAAATCTTACTGTATATGCAGAGGATTCTGGGAGAGGCAGACTACCTGTCCAGAATAAAATCCTTCATTACACATTTTTTCATCCTGAGTTAAGCAGCTTCTAATGTTATTTTGTTGCATGCAGGCAATCTTTTTCCTTTAACTCACCTACTCCAGCCTCTCCATAACCCAAGTGTGGAGGTATAACAACTGTACGCTTCTCTCCCACGCACATGTCTCTAAGGCCCATATCCATTCCGATTACCACCTGTCCAGATCCCAATACAATGTTATAGGTCTTCCCATATTGGTGTCTAAGGAAATAAAAAGATAGGAGAGTAAATAATATGCATCAACAACAAATGTAGGGGATGATCTTATAAACATCACTGACACAGTGATTGTATAAAGTGATAAATGATGGATATTGACTATAACGTGATATATGAATTATACTGACTTAACTTGTGTAACATATTTGGTATCCTTGGCATTTCAGAATGCATCAGAAAATGGAAAAGCCATATGTGCTGTTAGTGCATGTACAACATGGCGGGCTGCACTGCAGTTTTAAAGAGGTTTTCACGCTCACTAAGAGACTCTCGCACACACAGAAACATGCACACAGGGGGCACAAAGGGGGGAAAGTGGCACAGGGTGGGACAGGGACTCAGAGGGTGGACAGGGGTACGGAGGGAAAGGAGGCACAGAGAGGGGACAGTGGCACAGAGGTAGGCACAGGGGCAGGGGTGGGGCGCTGCTGCATAAAAGGTGGTCAGAGGCTCATATGAGGGGACAGGGGACACGGAGGGGGGACAGTAGCACAGAGGAGGGACAGTGGCAATCATATCACACAGGCATGACAGGCAATGTTTTGTATTTATATATATATATATATATATATATATATATATATATATATATATATATATATATAGACAGAGAGAGAGTTAGAGAGAGAGAGACACACACAGTAATGCAGTAGCTTGTATCAGAATTATAGTAAAAGTAATTTCAAATCTCCTCTGGTCCATGCTTTCCATGTGTCAAATTCAGGCGCAAGGCAGACAAAAATAACATTTGCTTAGGGCCTGGTGTAAGCAGGTACACAGCACAGCAAACAACCCTGTGTAATCACCAGCTCCACATTGTTACTAATAAGGGGGGCTAGGATGCCTATTTGCACAATATGTGAAAAAATTAATGCCTTCTAACCCAGTCCTTCAGGGAAATTACTAGTACATTTTAGGTATAAACCCTGAGAGAATAGTTGGATCAGTCTCTTGCATAAACAATTTAAATTAAACCTTTTCTCAATGAGTGACATCCATAAAATATGACCTGTCAACGCAAAGAAGACCTAGAAATTCACAGGTCTGGGGCAAATGTTTGGGATAAGTTCATGCCTATTGGAACATCTTTGGGGCATTGGTGACCATATCAGTGCTATGGTAGGTTTTAACTCATTATAATGTAATAACGCAACTAAAAACTCAAAGTTAACAACAGAAAAAGTAATCCAGATAACATTTTAGGGATCATTTAGTTCACAGAGCTAAACATTTAAAAAAAAATAACACTAAAACAATTACCGTACATGTATGTAGCCGTTCTTTTACATAGCTGTTCAATTCCAAGACCAGCTGCAATAATTGATATACTGTGACTGAGTTTTTCATGGCATCTCTATGTGTGCTGAAGATGTAGTGTTTAGACAGATGTGGTGGTTGTTTTCTCAAGTGGAATTTGTGGTAAAGCATATATTTGCATATTCACCCATCACCACATAAAGCTCAGCCTCCACTATCCACTGCTACTCAACAGAGTGATTACTACTATAGATGACCAGTAAATAAGAGCCAAAATCAGGCCTGTTATTTACAGTGATTATATGGTCTCTGTGTAGAATTATATTCTTAACATAGAAATAGTATTGCAAGAAAAGATGTATGATTTGTAGATCTATTTACTATATCTTTTATCATCAGCCAAGCTATAAATATGATGATTTAATTCTTTATAGAAACATAGATATAAATATTATATCATGAAAGTGGAACATACTATTAGTGGTTATCGGGATGTTATATCTAGCTCTGAGGATCAGTGACTTCCTCTCCGTGCCAACAATTATACAATACTAGCGACTTGCCTGTCAAAAATGGCGGCAATAAAATGTGAAGCTTTGCAATGCTGTTTGCCACACAATGCAAGGCTCTCCCCCCCCCCTCTAAACTTGCGGGCCCCGCGATGATTGCCTTTGGCGCTCATTGCGACCCTTCCCATCCCCTCTATTTTACTTTTTTCCCTTATCTCCCTCCCAAGTGTCTCTCTCCCCCCACTCCCTCAACCTTTGTCTCTTTCCCTCTCACCATCCCCGGTCTCTCTTTGGACCCCTATCCCTTACAGCTTTGAAAACATTTGCGGGCTTGGAGGCGGTTAAACCTGTAACTTTTTCAAGCCTGCAAGGCTTGAATCCTAAATCGCTATTGCTCAAAGTCTTGCGGGCTTAAATAAAAATTTACGGGTTTAACCGCCGCCATTTTTTTTCAAGGCTGTAACTCGGCAGCCGTTGGGAGGCTGCCAAACAACGCCAATTGAATACCAAACTAGTTTTCAATCTCACTTATGGACTCCTAATTGCGTCTTTTGGCGGCATCCCAACGGCTTCCGAGTTATGGGATTGAAAAAAAATGGCAGCATTTTCCGTAACTCGGAAGCCGTTTGGAGCCTCTCTTGCAGCACTCATTGCGAGACTCTCACCCCCCTCTAACTCGCCTTTGGCGCTGATCACGGGCCTCGCAATGAGCATCTTCGGTGCTCGTTGCGAGCCTCTCCCCCCTCTACGGGCCTTGTCATGAGCCTTCGCCTCTCATTGCAGACCTCTGTAAACCTGCAACTGTCGGGCCTCACCTTCGTCTCTGATGGCGAGCATCACAATGAGCGCCTTTGGCGCTCAGTGCGCATGCGAGACCAGTAACTTTTAACATTGCGTTACCGTCAAACTCGCAACTACGACAACTATTATATGTGAAACAGTTATGTGTCACATATTTACTTTATTCACTGTGTTTATCCCTTGAATATAGTGCTACATAAATGTGTTGCCCTTTATAAATAAAGGCTAATAAACCAAAGGGTCTTGAGTGAAACCACCAGCTCATTGGCAAAGTTTCTCTTATATTGTTTTATTAGAAGGACAACTTTAAGCCAGAAAAATATTGTCACAGCATTCCAATTAATAACATATTTCTTGTATTACTACATTATTAAAATAAAGGAATAATATTACTTACTCATGTTTTCTATTTTTGACTACGTTTGCAGCCATTTTGCTATTAACAGTCATAACATCGCCATCTTTCTATTGCTGCTGTTGCATATTTATTTGCAACACAGGCCCACACACATTTTATCACTTGGTCATGTGAGTCACTATTGGATGCTTGTCACTACTGACACTGTACAGCCACGTGAAATTCATTGGAAAAAGTGGTGTGAGAGATCCAGAATCTCTGTTAGATAATTGTACCTGATGTAAACTGGCAATACAACCCTTCACTCTCACACACCCAGAATTAGGCAATTTGCATTAATAAAGAAATCCAGAAATATAAACACTTCCCGCACACACATACGCAGCTTCCACCAAAGTATCATGGATGCTCCTTTGGTCCAGCAGCGACATCATTGTTTTTCTAACTAAAAACTAGCTGTATGATTTTGTCACTTGCTTATTTATTATTAGTCAGACTCAAATATTTCAAACATATATATTTTTTCATTGTTCAGTTGTAAAGGGGTTGCAGACCGAGTAATTGCAGCTACTGCTTTTAGAGTTTTAGATATTCTTGACACTTGGTATGACAGAAACACACTACTATAAACAGGTTCATAATGAAGATTCTTCTAGCTGCAAAAATCCAGGCCACTAGCGTTTGAAAGCCAAATATATCAGGCGGAACGCCAATGGTTTTTATATTTAGTAATATATACAGGCATTATATTATCTTGTAATAGTACACAGTATTTAAAAATTGATCAAATCCTATAAATTATAAACCTCCATTGCCTGCAACTGATTTGATGATTCCTCCCGCATCCACTGCTGAGATTGTTTAAAAAACATGGAATTCTGCAGAACTTTGTGTGTCATTCATGGGCAGAGGCCAGGATAATCTTCTATAAATATTTTTTTTTGCATATGTGCTGCCAAAGCTAGTTGCCACTACTATTTCTAAGGTGGGACGTAACTTTCATTAAGTAGGTAATAAACAGTGATTGATTTTTTTATTGTTTAGTCATTCAGTCGTCTGACTCACTGTGACCCTATGGGCAGCAGCATGTCGAGCACATCTTTCAGCTCTCCCAAGCTCATGTTCCTTGCTTGAGATTGAATATGCAGTGTCAAATCCAGGTGGCAAATGTTGAGTTTCAATTCAGGAGACCATACCTAAAGTCTACTTCAACATCTAAGATTGCCAGTGACCAGCCTTATACATGGCACTTTTAGTAAAAGATCTTACACATTTTGGATCCCCATCATAACCATCTCATATTCTTAATGTGATGCTAACACAGTCCTACCACTCCCAGTACATGTTCTTTCTTTGAAAACCAACTTTTTTTTGTCCACTTCTCTAAGGTACCCCTTTATATGTGCCTCGCTCCTCTGAAATGTTTATTAAGGATCTCACCTCTCTTGTTTTCCTCTCCTCTTTACAAGCTACTTTTACTTAAGCTCTGTTTAGACTAATTGTCTTTATCCTCATGCTTTGCTCCCCTCCTTCTTTTATCCTCATGCTTTGCTCCCCTCCTTCTTTTATCTTTATGCTTTGCTGCCCTCCTTCTCTTCCTCATCCTCCCAGCAATAACATACCTCCTTTGACCCTCATCCTTGTACAGTGTGCTATGTAACACTCTTTCTCACTTGCTTCCTCTCTTCCCAGAACTCTGCTACTCTCCTAATTAAAAAACCTTTCTAACTTTGCACACCTTCCTACCTATGTAAACTTTCACTTGCTATCTGACCCTTACTTTTCCTTATCCGTTACTCTTACCCAGGTTTTTGCCTCTTCCTTTCCCTTAAGAATGTAAGTAGCGAGTTTCCATTCTTGTAGTGTGCTTTGGTAGAAAGCACTTTTTTCAAAGATTATAAGCTCAAAACAGGGCCCTACATTTTTTCTGCAGTTGCTAATTGTGTGTCCGGTGCGGTGCTTGTAGGCCTCGGCGCAAACTAGGACGCGTCTATCAACGGAGGTACCCGGTCGGGGTGCCAGTAGATCCGTTACACTAATATTGTATTTTTCCCTGTTCTCAGAGCCGGATTTACCATTAGGCAACATAGGCTTCTGCCTAAGGGTGCTACTCTGAGAGGGGCACCTAGTTTTTACGCTAAAATAAGTGTTTGTTTATGTGCATGTGTTTTAAGATACAGCAGAATTCAGACTGGGCTGACCTGCCTGGGCGGGGAAGAGGGATAGCACATGAACACTGTTTCCTTTGCCACTGATTACACCTCCTGCCTGCAGAGTATGGAGGGAAGCAGTTACATCATCATCTGCATAAACCCAGTAGTGTTCACATGGCACCACCACCCCGCACATCCTAAAAATCTGAATATATATTTGTATATATATATATATATATATTTATATATAGTGCATTTGTTTTAAACAATGTTTGTAGCTCTTGGGTATTTTGAAAGATTGGGAGGATGCATGTAATAAAAAAATGAATATGCATATTTGTATGTTTCATATTTTAAAATAAAAAAATTGAAAAAAGATTGTGGCGTAGCCATACAAGGGGTGTCAGTTACAAGCATACGTATCAATACACACACTGCCGGGGCGGCTTGGGTTGTTCGGCCCAGGGGCTCCAGAAATGTAAATCCGGCACTGCCTTTTCTTATACCCTGTACAGCGCTACGGAATATATTGGTGCATTACAAATAAAAGTTAATGATAATAATAGTGTCTTAACATTGTTTTAATTGGTATAAATGCAGTATACTTTTGCATTTATTCTGCTTTTTGTCAATGCTTGTTTCTGTTGTAAACATTAAGAAAAAACACAATAAATATTGCTAAAAAAAGAAAATTATTGTTGTTACACCATGTTTCAAACCAAACTGATTTCTATTTGTGGCTCACTCATACACAACCATTACTACAGTCTGTTGGTACTTACGTTGAATCCAGGACAGTGCCATCCATGAGTGTGGCATTATAGTGGTATTTGAGATAATCACCCTTTTTGCTCAATACAGTGCAGTTGCTGGGCTTTATATTTGACGCAATGCTGACAGAGTCTTCAGGATTGTGGAAATCAATGACATGGATGTCAAATACCAACACAGCAGAGCCTGGGATCTTTCCTGTGAAGGAAGAATTTGAGAATAAGTAACCAAAGCAAAAGTGATTAATACTAAGGATCATTTTTAAAATATATGTATATTTTGCAAATTGCAAAGTGCAATATGAGTAACATGAGACTTATCCTACAAACACTAATATATCATATATCATAAATGTTATAATCACTTTCCCAGGCAATTACAGAAAGCGAATAAAGCAATGTATACATAATTTAGTAAACTAAAGACTGTAAAACTTTCTTTTCTTTCTAAATAACTTTCTCATTATTTAAATGGGCATGGAGGGTTTCTGTATTTTACATGGCATATAATATACTGACCCAATTAATCTATTTACTTTTATGTTATTTATTTTATTAAGAAGTGCAAATAAGCTCTTTTTACTGCCTAAAATCATACAAGTAGTACTTGCTTGGGTCTTACCACTGCAGCTCACGAATACACATAATCTGTAATACTGGCTTTGCAGTGTCTCCTACCAGCCAGGCAAGGTATCAGCAATAAACTGCAACATACTGCAGAGACATGGTCACTGTTTGGCTATTATGAGACACTGTACAGCCTGTACAGCTGAGTCTGTGCTTATAAGAAGATCTTAACAAAATAAAGACCCCCATGAATATAGGGTATAGGTACAATTGTGGTCCATTTGGGACCTCCATTGAGCAGTTTATTTTATTTAAGTCAGAGTAGGTAAGGGAAATAGAGTTGGGGTAATGGGCCCACCATTCAACAAGAGGGGTGGGGGAAAAGAAGCTCCATTGTTCCTCTTGTTGTGGAGGATGTCCTGAGGGATACTCTGGTTAATTTATACCCTGCATTCATTGATATTATATTTTAAACTACTTGAAGGGTAGCAGTTTAAATGTATTAAGAGCTGTTATTTATCACATAGGTGATTAGCTGATGCTGTGGGAGGTTGAGTTTAGCAGAACAGATCAATACATGGAAAGTTCACTCATAAGATTCCTTACAGGAGCAATGTAATCAACCCAATAGCTGATATGTAATATAAGGAAGATTTATAAAAGGAATATGGTCGTTCCATCAAGAAAGCCACAACCTCCTGAACTGAAACTGCACATTCCTGCCTGAATTTGATCATGTATATTTATTCTCACTGTTTACTACCTACTTAATGAATGTGCAGCCTTTCCTTAGAAGTCATAGTGGCAACATGGTTAAAATATATTAAACTATGCTATCAAATGTTTAAATATCTGAGGCATATGCAAACAATTGGAAGAATATACAGCCTCTGTTCAAGAATGACACAAACATCTCTGCAGAATTCCATATGTTTACATGTTACATCTGCCAGTGCCCTAAGCTGTACTAAAGGAAGCTCATTACTTACAAGGACACACGCACTGGAAAAAGAAATGGCCAGCGAAAGAGAAGAAACCAAAATGGAGCTACACAGTAAATATGCCCATAAAAGTCACGAGATATAAAGGTTGTGTTTATTTATTTATTTTTACTTTCTAAAAACACAATACCCACTAACATGTTTAGTTATTTAGAAAACAATATAGAAAAGATTTGACCAAAGAAGTCCTGAGATATCTATTGTTATGAACAGAAGGGCCCACTGGACTGTTTGGGGTTAATCAGTTATTATATGTGTGGTTAGAAGGTACTAACAACTTGCTTAACAGTTATATCATGGGCGTAATGCATACATGTAGTTATACCATGGATGTAATAAGTGCATATAGTACTGTCCTTGATTAACATTAAAATAATGCATCTGTGTTAGAAGTAGGATAGTAGGCTATGCGTAGATAATAAAGTTAATGCAGTCACTTATGTGACAAAGGGTTAAAAATTCGAAAGAATTATTATGGCCCTGTGATCGGCCACGTGTGAAGGGTCTGGCTTTAGTCATGAAGGGGGGAGCTAATTTTATGGGAGAGAAAATGTGTAATGAGAACAAGAAAGCCAGACCCCTCTATACATCTGGAAATCATGTGGGTGAGGGAGGATAGCACGTTATGTGCTATGTAGGTACATGGTGTGTGGTTATTAGATCCTAAAAAGGGGTCTAATGGTGCCAATCTGCAGAAATTATGCTGTCATCTGAAGTGTCTGCTGGTGTCGAGATCTGAACAAAAAGTTGCAACCCATAGAAAGAGAGAATTGGGGTGAGCGCAGGCCCCCAAATCTGGCGGGCGTAACATCTATTTACTAATTTAAGCACAAAGCTACATTGCTTTTCATTTTTTTTAGAAAGTTAAAAGTAATAGGCTAGTGAGGCATTTGACAGGGTGAGCTGGGACTTTATAGAGGAGACTCTTCTCAAATTTGGATTTGGAGAATTCGGCTCAATGGCCATAAAGGTAATATACAAGAACCCTAGAGCTATAATTAGTGGTCGGAGCTTTGAGACTGAGAGATTTTTGATTACAAATGGAACCAGACAGTGATGCACCATTTCCCCTTTAATTTTTCTGTTAAACAATGGAACCTCTTGCAGAGCTGATCATAACTTCCCCTAATATACAAGGGATTAGAATAGGTGATTATGATTATAAAATATCACTTTTTGCTGATGATATTGTACTTACATTATCTAATTTTGAGAAGTCACTTAACCATCTTAATAACATTTTAGAGAAATACAGTACGCTTCCTACTTTAAAATTAGGTCTAATCCTGACTTAAGCGATAAATTACAACAAATTTACCATTTTAAATGGGATGTAAATGTATTACCCTTTAAGGAAAAAGATTTCTTTTTGGTTAAAAAACTTGTTAAAAAACAATTTAGGATTAATATATAATCACATTTGCTGCACTATTTCAAATTGGAAATCACTTCAATTATCATGGACAGGTAAAATAGTGGCAATTAAAATGACTCATTTTCCAAAGATACTATATGTATTAATTATGCATTTCTGAGAGTGTACCTACATTCATTTTAGTTAAATTTCAAAAACAAATTAATACATTTTTGTCTGGCACTAAGTCGCCAAGAATCAATTTTGAAATTATGAAAAAGAAATTTGATAAAGGAGACCTGACTTCTCCAACAATTATAGATATACTAGATGCATTATCTCTGTCACGTCTATTAGGTTGGAATGATCCTAATAATTAAACTAAATGGCTAAACATTTAGGAAAATTTAAATACAGGTATCCCAAGACAACTTTTTCTATGGTTACCTGAATCGGAACTGAGGAAATGAAACAATCTTCCATAAGGAGTATTTTCGCAATAAAAAAATTGGTATACTTCTAGAAAACATTAGGATTCCCTACTTATCCCTCATTATTAGCCCCACTGGAAATACTAACTTATAAAAATATACTCCCTTGTCTCTCTATCTTAAGAAAGAGAGGGTTAAGGGTCATAGGAGGCCTTTATCAGGATGGCTCAATGTTATCTTTCAATGTACTCTTTCAATTTATTTTGCTAGATTTTCTAGCAATACGGGCTGGTTTATTAAAATCAGATCTTTCCCTATATATGATTATGAAAGATAATGCAGGTCACAGGATTGCTAAATGCTTATAACACTATTAGAGAAATTAAAGAATCGTGTAAGTCCAGTAGAATACAAATATGGGAAGATAAATTAGGGAAAGAATGGCCAGAGAAATGCTGGATTGGAACAGTTTTAGAACAGTTAAAAAGTCAGCCTTATTTTCTTCATATAGAGAACTTTTTTCAAGTTGGTTCAGAGATGGTACTTCGTACCAGTATTATTGAATACATTTGATAAAAACTCTTCAGCTTTATGATAAAGAGGTTGTGAGACAAAAGGAATTTATTTTCATATGTGGTGGACTTGTGATGTAATAGAGTTTTTTTGGAAAGATTGTGTTTCTCAAATGACAAAGCTGATTAATGAAACATTTTCAGCTGATCCAGAAACTATTATTTCACATGTTCCCAGATATCCTTATATAAAGAATTGTTAGTGTCTCACTGTCTTCTTGTTGCTAAATGGATTATTATTAGAAGATGGAAACAAAAAAAAAGATACCCGGTTGGAAAGAAGTAATCTCAATTATGAATAGAAACGGAGATTTAGAACTGTACCTAGTTAATGCAAGTACTTCATTATCTTATTTGATTACGAGATTGTAAATATGGGATTCCTATAGAGAAACTATACAATTATAGACTACCCACAGAGATATATTATATGTTTGCAAAATATTCAGGCACAAGAAGTAAATACTGTAAATATTGTATACGCACGAACCCCCATAGTATTTCCACCAAAAATATATTCATACACATATGTTACTGACCTCTCCCTTCTTCTCCATAACCAAGATGTGGTGGGATTATTACTTTTCTTTTTTCTCCAACACAAACTCCAAGCAAAGCTTCATCCATCCCAGCAATCACATAGCCTTTCCCAATATAGGTATCGTAAGTGTGGCCTCGAGAGTAGCTACAATCAGAAAGGGCTTTGATGAGTGCTGAATGTCTCATTAAAACTGAGGATATGTTGTAATTATAAATCCAATAGTACACACACAAACACACCAGTAATAAATTACCAAAAGTTACTAGATACAATGTTAAATATCAGTGTTACTCCTATCTAAGCAATAAACCATATACATAAAAATGGCAAACAAATATGAGTTAATGGTGCACTCATTGGTAGTGAGCTATATCATTACACTACTTATCCCAAGGAATAAGGCCTTTAAAATATAGTCAAAAAAGAAATGAGAGGTGCTCAACCTGAGAACGGACAATACCTGTAGTAGGTTTATTCTCTAGGTCTGGTTACCCACTCAGAGAGCAACCTCTTTTACCTCACTTGTGCCCTTCACAGAGAGAAATATCCTGTAGTATATCAGTCGGTTCTCACTCAAACGAGTGACCCAGCCCCGAAATATCAGGCAAATCTACCAGAACAGGTGAAACAGCAAACCCCAGACGCGTTTCAGCCTCTGTGGGCCTCGTCAGTGAGGTGCAGCTTTACTCCCTAAGGCACAGGAGCAAGGAGTCCACGTCTGGTTCCCCCTATCACCCTTAGGGTGAGAAAAACCCCATAGGGTCATTTGCATTCACAAAAAAGAAATCAGAGGTGTTCAATCTGGGAACGAACAATAACTAAGTAGGTTTGTTCTCTTGGTCTGATTACCTACTCAGAGAGCAACCTCTTTTAGCTCACGTGTGCTCTTCACAGGGAGGTTGCTCTCAGAGTGGGTTATCATGTCCATAGAACTAACCTATTAAGATTAGTTTGTTCTCTGATAGAGCACCTCTGACTTTGTTGTTTTGTTTTCTTTAAAATATAGTGCCAAACAAAATTATTAAAATGTTATTCCTTCATACTGAAACAAAACCTCTATACCAGCAGTGAATAGTATAACTACCATATCCTAAACCTTGATTTTTTTATGGTTTAATACTATTGATTGTTGGTATCAAGGTTTGTTTTCAACAGTGTGAAGCCATTCATTAAGAACAAAATGAAGGGCTTTGTTCCTTGTAATTTTTAACGTGAAGAATAAAAGTTCCATTTTACGATATAGACCACTACCAATGAGTGCATCATTATCCCACATTTGCCATTTTTATGTGTAGGATATGTTGTAATAAACTAATGTGGGGATGTAGGCTAAATGTTTGATAAAGTAATACTTGGATGCACTTGATAACAAAACAAAAATAATTAGAAAGTAATATTCACATAAATATATATATATATATATATATATATATATATATAAAAATATACAGAGATAAAGCATTATGATTAATGTTAAAAAACAAAATATATCACTTTTCTCACGTGTTTAATGTTTTATAGAAATATATTTACAAACCTGGAGTCAAAGAAAGAACCATCCAGCAATGAGCCATTATAGTGGTACCGGATGAAGTCACCAACTTGGGTTTTCCGCTCACAGTTTGCAGGCACATACTGTAATTCTATGTTGATACCATCTTTTGGGTTGTGCAAATCCAGCAAAACTACATCGAATACCAGAGAAGCCTGGGATGGAATATCCTTACCTAGCATAAGGAAAAAAATAAGTCTGAATGTAGCTTGTATTATGAATCAACTATACATTAGATAGATAGATAGATAGTTTTGGTAACAAAAACAAACTTTAGGTTCATTTTCCAACCCCTAAAGAATTTTGCAACACTTAAGATCTAATACTAAACAAAATCTATTATTACTAAACTAAATGTTTTTGTTCTTAACTCTATGGTTCCCACAACCAAGTTAAATGCCATATCCTAATGAAAGACCATTTATAGGTAATGGGAAACCAAATAGTAACTAAGTCACTAACAAAAGGTGATAGCTGTGATGACATCAATATGGCACCATTCGGCATTTTAGATTACTTTCTATTCATTTCAAAACACAAAATGTTTGGCGACTATGTTAGACCTCAAATACAATATTGTTTTGAACGTTACTGGAGACATTTTTAGACATTTTTCATATACCCCAAATTATAGCAAAAGAATGAAGAGGAATTGCACTTCACCTGTTAGCACAATGTATTTAATTAGATTGAAAAGTCTAACAAACAAAGACACATGTAACAATTACAGAGAATGGGACAGGAGATTAAAGGAAGAGTTTTTTTTCCATGAATACTGTACAACTATCTATAATTACACAAGTGACTTTGCTGTCAAAAATGACGGCAATAAAATTGTAAGGCAGGTAAAGATGTTTGCCACAGAGAGTAAGTGTTTTGGTGGTCTGAGATCCTTGTGCGCTCATTGCAAGGCTGGCGCTCATTGCGAGCCTCTGGGTTGGTGTATTTGTTGTTATCATAGGCGCTTTTGCGCTTATTGTAAGGTCCGAAGTGATCTGGTTTTGTCGCTTATTGCAAGGCTCTCCCCTGGTGTAGTTTGTGTCCTATGAGCAACGTTGGCGCTCCTTGTGGGTGGCGCGGTGAAGGTGTTTGTGGTTGTTTGCGCTAGTGTGGTGGTATTTTTTGTTTTATTTTATGCTAATTAATTAATTAATTAAATCATAAATTAATATACTTTGGCTCTTTGTAATTAATATATGCAGCAAGGAATGTGCTGAAGAGCTAACAATCTGTTTCGATGTTCCTGTAGCATATAATGTAGATTTGCAGTGTTGTTGAGCTGAAGTGTAAGTGCCAGCAATGTGTGCAGTTTGTAGTGTAAATAGGCTGCGTGCGCGAGGGGAAGCCGTTAGGGTAGCTGTGTACTTCCGCATTCTGTAAGTTAGTGTTGTAAAATGGCGCGAATGTGTATGTGGTACACGGGTGTGGATGATTTAGCGTCCTTGCTAATGGTGTATGTTGTAGGTCGTACGGGTTTTTGTAAAAGCGGTATTAGCTTTGCGGTATTTTGCGGCTTTAGGGGTCGTGTAACCTCGTTTTCCTTTTTTGCATCGGCCATTTTTTCTCTCGCTTAGGGTATTTTCGAGTGTTTAAACTTTGTAAATTTTACTGAAATCGAGGTTTAACTTGTGTTGCAGAGGTCCAGGGTGTCCCCCCTTGCTGTGGGTAAGGTTTTTATTTTATTTTAGTGTGCGCTGTTTTTCAGTTAAGGTCGTATTTTTGCGAGTCCGTAATGGATTTTTTGTAAGTCCCGCGGCTCCTATTTTTTTGTGTAAGTCCGTAGTTAGTCATTGCGTGTTTGTTTTTTTATTTCAAAGTCCCGCTTGTGTGGTCGTTTGTAACTGGTTGTGAGGGGCCGTAGAGCCTCCACCTCCGCAAATGCGGCTTCTCGGGTCCGAAAGTTGTAGGGGGTCGTAGGGATAAGCCTGCAAGTGTTAGCAACAACCCATATTGCTGACAACAATATATGTGATAGAGCAGTGGTTCCCAATCTTTTTTTCCTAAACACCACTTGGATATTTCTCTGGGACCACTTAACAGTTGCTGAGGGTCTCCTTAATAACTTGTCTGTCTGTTTTTTGTTGTGTTATACTGGAGTATATCATGTACATGTATGCCCAATCAAATGTTATATTTATACTTCTCTATTACTAATTTATGCATTTTTATCACATTTTATTAATAATGCTTCATGTTTTTTGGAATGAAGTTCCACTTCCAGTGACCACCGGAATGAGCCTTAGGGACCACGGATTTAGAATACATTTGCATAAATAATTTCAATTTCATTAATTTACCATCTCCATCTTCTCCATATGCTAGAAATGGGGGTATCCTAATCATACGTCTTTCCCCAACGCACATTCCTAAAAGCCCATTGTCCATGCCGGGGATGAGCCATCCAATTCCCACATAGGTGTCGTAGGTTTTCATGCGGTTGTGACTTTGAAAGAAGAGCAAATATAAAAAAGTCACATAAGCATACTACCATGAATAATACAATTCTCGAATTGGTGGTTTTCAGCCTCACAACAATCATGGCCAGATTTCACTACTGTTCTGCCCGAGGGTAAGATTTTCAGAATAAGTATGGGATGGTGTAAGGGAGAGAGTGTAAGGGAAAGGAGTGAGATGGTGGGTTGACTGGGAAGATTCGAAAAAAAGAGAAGAAAGTGATGGAAAAAGGAGAAAAGGCAGTAGGAAAGGGTGAAGGTAGAGGGAGATAAAGTAAAGTGTAAGATAATGTAAGGAGAATAGAGAAATGTAGAAAAATATTATGTCATAGTGGGAAAAAAAGAAGAAACAATACAGATTTTGATACGAGAAAATTAAATTAAAGGGAGCAGACCTTTAAAATGTGAAGCTTTGCAAAACATAATGGGGATATTTGTAATGCTCCTATCTAGAGTCAGACCATACATTCTTATTCTTTTGCATTTTTCTATAATTGCTTTAATATTTCAGATTTTTAATTCATCTATCTAAATCTCTCTTGTCTACCTCTGTTTAAACATGCCCCTTTTGAATGGCCTAAATTGGTAATAGGCAAATAGTTTTAAGAAGTATACGATAAATTCAAACCTTTTAAATGTTAACTATTGTAAAAATAAAAAAACTATTATAAAAAAAATATGTTATGTGCTTATTTAGAGCCCTATTCAATTGGCCAAATCGAAATTGAATGAGGCCCCAAATGTGCATAACTGGTAGACACGTACCCAAATAGACTCACAGCTCTAATTGCTGCCAACTTTGTTCTATAAAATACTAACTTGTGGGGTGAATAATTACCAAATGTGAAAAAGTCAAAGGGGTGAGGGACAAGTCACTGAATGGGTGTGTCTTAAAACCTGTGCAATGCAGACACAGATCATGAAATGTATGTGAATATTTACCTGGAGTCAAAGAGAGTGCCGTCCATCAAAGTCCCATTGTAATGGTACCGGATGAAGTCAGACACTTGCACTGTGCGGGTGCAGTTCTCAGGTTTAGATAAAGTCTCCACCTGCACTTTGTCTTCTGGATTCCAGATGTCCATCAAAAGAACATCAAAGTGAAGTATAGCATCTGGAGGAATTACACCAGCTGCAAGAAAAGAAGTAACAATATTTATACTTATGTTAAAAAGATATACAAGCCCCCCATTTTTTATATTAAAATAAACTACCTAAGTGTTCTATTAACAAGTGCTTAAAAGCTCTGTCTTTAAGCACTGAAACGTTCCAAACAGTCCCTGCAAATGTCCACCCCCTGCTGCACATAAACACACTTAGCCTTATTTTATTAGCTACTTGACAATGCCTTGAGCTCATAAATTTGGCTTCGGATGTTTTTTTTTTTATAAATGTTTATATGCATTCTATAGACTTAAGAATTCATTAGTGCCAACAAGTAAAATCTGCAGAATATGTAGCAATATTAAGAGTGATTTTAAGTGTGTATAAAATTATGAAGTGGGCAATTGAATCGGGACCACTTTTTTCTATTGGCACTAGATGTACTAGCCACTTACAGACTGTCTCGACAACATGTTTAAAATGCTGTGGTGGACAATCTGTGATTGGTTAGTACATCTAGTACTACAGAGACACTGTGTGCATTGGTTATAGACCTTTGTTGGAAATATTTGGAAGGTTTCAGTGAGTAAAAACAGAGCTTTTCAATAAAATGATGTTTAGATATGCCAACACTTAGGTAGTTTATTTTAATATTAAAAACAATAAACCTTCCATGCGCCTTTAATGCAGCAAAGACATGTACGTGACAGTATTTTTACTGAAAAAAACATTTCAGGAGTATTAATTCACTTCTTTTTATGCACCCAGCTCAGTTTAAAATAACATGTCACCTAACAGACTTGCTTTATAACAAAACTGCAGACACTAGTCTATATAAGTGTATTGTTTCCTACAAGAACAATGTATATTTGCCTCAGCTATTGTTTTAAATGTAATAGTTAAAGGCAACTGACATTATAAAATGTTACTTAAATCAATGTTCTTCATTAATTCCTTGTGTTAATAAGGAGATAACACTACACACTTATGATTTAGACTAATGTTAGCTATTGTGCAGCCACTTTGCAGTTCATAGTCTAACCATGACAGCAAGACTTCCATCTCACTAATGCTACAATTATAGGTTTATCTGAAAAATGGAGCAACATGGATATATTGCAGGGTATTTTACTTGTCTGTGCCATGTCACCAATGATAAAGTTGCCATGTGTACCCATTTGCAGATAAATCTGCACCTGCAGCATGATGGAGGTCTTGCTATCAAGGAAAACATGGCTACACAGGTCATAAGTAAGTAGTGTTATCCCTTTATGTTCATAATGTAGTAATACAATAAACATAAAGTGGGGTATTGATTACAACGAAATCTGACATGTTAAACCTCAGTGACTCATAGGTTGGCAGTGACAGTCATATTTCTCTACAGGAAGCCACCATACACTTTAACAGCTAATGATACCACTAATGATAGAAGTTAGCTATATTTTTTTCTATAGACTTGTTAATATATAGTAACTTGCACAGATGGGCAGGATCCAGTGTGTATAAAAAAACATGCTGGAATCACTCATTTAAAATTCTTATAAATCAGACTAAATAATTAAATCACTCGTCAATTTGTTAAAATGCAGTACTTTTAAATGGAAAAGTGGAAAAGCAATATGGCTGAAAAAAATATGTATTAAATATTTATCTTTCATGGGTGTAAGAGAAAAGCCAAAGCGGTGTTAAAGATTATATATGGAGATTGTTGTTGTTGTTCAGTCCTTCAGTTGTGTTATCTTGTGTCTGGTTGTGGTTTTCTTGACCAAGATACTGGAATGGGTTCCTATTTCCTTCTCCAGTGGACAGCTATTTATCTGACTTCTCTGCTATGACCTGCCGATCTTGAGTGACCCTACATCGTATAGCTCACAGCTTCACTGAAGTACACAAGACCCTTCAGCACAACAAGGTAACGATCCAGTATGGGATATATGGAGATATACAGCCTTATTAAATTGCAATTTGGCCAATTGAATAAGGCTCTATATAAGCACAGAGAATATTTTTTTACAGAAGTTTTTAGTTAGTGAAGACCTTGCTTTTGGATAGAAGTTCCATAACTAAAAACTTCTGTAAAAAAATATGCTCTGTGCTTAAATAGAGCCCTATTCAATTGGCCGTATCACAATTTAATAAGGCTGTTAGTCAGCTAAATTGCATTTTCTTTGGAGCATGGTGTAATATGCAGTAACATTCTTTATTGCTAACACTAAATACGTATTCAGTAATATTGTTGAGGGACTCTAACTCATGGATGCTGCTCTGCTATAACATGTAGAGCAGTACAAATCAAGTGAAGAAGCTCTTTTACTACAGTTTTTAAATGCCATGTTAGATTTTAAAGCCCTCAAAATGTTTACTTAGTTTGCCTGTTACCTGCAGTTCAGCTGCGCCATTTGACGAATTGAGCTTATATAGTCTCCTGAAGAGACCAGAAATTACATGCACCCTGTACATGCTTACATACTCCCTTCACAGCATGAATGCATTTCAGGTTAATTTACTTTAAGGGTAAAATGTTTGAAGATAAGAAAGGTCCTTTCAGAACCTGCAGTACCAAGGAGTGGTGGGGACCAGTATCAATGAAGCTCCTGATAGGAGTGGTGGGGACCAGTATCAATGAAGCTCCTGATAGGAGTGGTGGGGACCAGTATCAATGAAGCTCCTGATAGGAGTGATGGGGACCAGTATCAATGAAGCTCCTGATAGGAGTGATGGGGACCAGTATCAATGAAGCTCCTGATAGGAGTGGTGGGGACCAGTATCAATGAAGCTCCTGATAGGAGTGATGGGGACCAGTATCAATGAAGCTCCTGATAGGAGTGGTGGGGACCAGTATCAATGAAGCTCCTGATAGGAGTGATGGGGACCAGTATCAATGAAGCTCCTGATAGGAGTGATGGGGACCAGTATCAATGAAGCTCCTGATAGGTGTGATGGGGACCAGTATCAATGAAGCTCCTGATAGGAGTGATGGGGACCAGTATCAATGAAGCTCCTGATAGGTGTGATGGGGACCAGTATCAATGAAGCTCCTGATAGGTGTGATGGGGACCAGTATCAATGAAGCTCCTGATAGGAGTGATGGGGACCAGTATCAATGAAGCTCCAGATAGGAGTGATGGGGACCAGTATCAATAAAGCTCCTGATAGGAGTGATGGGGACCAGTATCAATGAAGCTCCTGATAGGAGTGGTGGGGACCAGTATCAATGAAGCTCCTGATAGGAGTGATGGGGACCAGTATCAATGAAGCTCCTGATAGGAGTGATGGGGACCAGTATCAATGAAGCTCCAGATAGGAGTGATGGGGACCAGTATCAATGAAGCTCCTGATAGGAGTGATGGGGACCAGTATCAATGTAGCTCCAGATAGGAGTTATGGGGACCAGTATCAATGAAGCTCCTGATAGGAGTGGTGGGGACCAGTATCAATGAAGCTCCTGATAGGTGTGATGGGGACCAGTATCAATGAAGCTCCTGATAGGAGTGATGGGGACCAGTATCAATGAAGCTCCAGATAGGAGTGATGGGGACCAGTATCAATGAAGCTCCTGATAGGAGTGATGGGGACCAGTATCAATGAAGCTCCTGATAGGAGTGGTGGGGACCAGTATCAATGAAGCTCCTGATAGGTGTGATGGGGACCAGTATCAATGAAGCTCCTGATAGGAGTGATGGGGACCAGTATCAATGAAGCTCCAGATAGGAGTGATGGGGACCAGTATCAATGAAGCTCCTGATAGGAGTGATGGGGACCAGTATCAATGAAGCTCCAGATAGGAGTAATGGGGACCAGTATCAATGAAGCTCCTGATAGGAGTGGTGGGGACCAGTATCAATAAAGCTCCTGATAGGTGTGATGGGGACCAGTATCAATGAAGCTCCTGATAGGAGTGATGGGGACCAGTATCAATGAAGCTCCAGATAGGAGTGATGGGGACCAGTATCAATGAAGCTCCTGATAGGAGTGATGGGGACCAGTATCAATGAAGCTCCAGATAGGAGTAATGGGGACCAGTATCAATGAAGCTCCTGATAGGAGTGATGGGGACCAGTATCAATGAAGCTCCAGATAGGAGTAATGGGGACCAGTATCAATGAAGCTCCAGATAGGAGTGATGGGGACCAGTATCAATGAAGCTCCAGATAGGAGTAATGTGGACCAGTATCAATGAAGCTCCTGATAGGAGTGATGGGGACCAGTATCAATGAAGCTCCAGATAGGAGTAATGGGGACCAGTATCAATGAAGCTCCTGATAGGAGTGATGGGGACCAGTATCAATGAAGCTCCTGATAGGAGTGATGGGGACCGGTATCAATAAAGCTCCTGATAGGAGTGATGGGGACCAGTATCAATTAAGCTCCAGATAGGAGTAATGTGGACCAGTATCAATGAAGCTCCTGATAGGAGTGATGGGGACCAGTATCAATGAAGCTCCTGATAGGAGTGATGGGGACCAGTATCAATGAAGCTCCTGATAGGAGTAATGGGGACCAGTATCAATGAAGCTCCAGATAGGAGTAATGGGGACCAGTATCAATGAAGCTCCAGATAGGACTAATGTGGACCAGTATCAATGAAGCTCCTGATAGGAGTGATGGGGACCAGTATCAATGAAGCTCCTGATAGGTGTGATGGGGACCAGTATCAATGAAGCTCCTGATAGGTGTGATGGGGACCAGTATCAATGAAGCTCCTGATAGGAGTGATGGGGACCAGTATCAATGAAGCTCCAGATAGGAGTAATGTGGACCAGTATCAATGAAGCTCCTGATAGGAGTGATGGGGACCAGTATCGATGAAGCTCCAGATAGGAGTAATGGGGACCAGTATCAATGAAGCTCCTGATAGGAGTGATGGGGACCAGTATCAATGAAGCTCCAGATAGGAGTAATGGGGACCAGTATCAATGAAGCTCCAGATAGGAGTGATGGGGACCAGTATCAATGAAGCTCCAGACAGGAGTAATGTGGACCAGTATCAATGAAGCTCCTGATAGGAGTGATGGGGACCAGTATCAATGAAGCTCCAGATAGGAGTAATGGGGACCAGTATCAATGAAGCTCCTGATAGGAGTGATGGGGACCAGTATCAATGAAGCTCCTGATAGGAGTGATGGGGACCAGTATCAATAAAGCTCCTGATAGGAGTGATGGGGACCAGTATCAATGAAGCTCCAGATAGGAGTAATGTGGACCAGTATCAATGAAGCTCCTGATAGGAGTGATGGGGACCAGTATCAATGAAGCTCCTGATAGGAGTGATGGGGACCAGTATCAATGAAGCTCCTGATAGGAGTAATGGGGACCAGTATCAATGAAGCTCCAGATAGGAGTAATGGGGACCAGTATCAATGAAGCTCCAGATAGGACTAATGGGGACCAGTATCAATGAAGCTCCTGATAGGAGTGATGGGGACCAGTATCAATGAAGCTCCTGATAGGAGTGATGGGGACCAGTATCAATGAAGCTCCTGATAGGAGTGATGGGGACCAGTATCAATGAAGCTCCAGATAGGAGTAATGTGGACCAGTATCAATGAAGCTCCTGATAGGAGTGATGGGGACCAGTATCAAGGAAGCTCCTGATAGGAGTTAAGGGGAAGGTTATCACGGAAGCTCCTGACAGGAGTGATGGGGACCAGTATCAAGGAAGCTCCAGATAGGAGTGATGGGGACCAGTATCAATAAAGCTCCTGATAGGAGTGATGGGGACCAGTATCAATGAAGCTCCTGATAGGAGTGGTGGGGACCAGTATCAATGAAGCTCCTGATAGGTGTGATGGGGACCAGTATCAATGAAGCTCCTGATAGGAGTGATGGGGACCAGTATCAATGAAGCTCCAGATAGGAGTGATGGGGACCAGTATCAATGAAGCTCCTGATAGGAGTGATGGGGACCAGTATCAATGAAGCTCCAGATAGGAGTAATGGGGACCAGTATCAATGAAGCTCCTGATAGGAGTGGTGGGGACCAGTATCAATGAAGCTCCTGATAGGTGTGATGGGGACCAGTATCAATGAAGCTCCTGATAGGAGTGATGGGGACCAGTATCAATGAAGCTCCAGATAGGAGTGATGGGGACCAGTATCAATGAAGCTCCTGATAGGAGTGATGGGGACCAGTATCAATGAAGCTCCTGATAGGAGTGGTGGGGACCAGTATCAATGAAGCTCCTGATAGGTGTGATGGGGACCAGTATCAATGAAGCTCCTGATAGGAGTGATGGGGACCAGTATCAATGAAGCTCCAGATAGGAGTGATGGGGACCAGTATCAATGAAGCTCCTGATAGGAGTGATGGGGACCAGTATCAATGAAGCTCCAGATAGGAGTAATGGGGACCAGTATCAATGAAGCTCCTGATAGGAGTGGTGGGGACCAGTATCAATGAAGCTCCTGATAGGTGTGATGGGGACCAGTATCAATGAAGCTCCTGATAGGAGTGATGGGGACCAGTATCAATGAAGCTCCTGATAGGAGTGATGGGGACCAGTATCAATGAAGCTCCTGATAGGAGTGATGGGGACCAGTATCAATGAAGCTCCAGATAGGAGTAATGGGGACCAGTATCAATGAAGCTCCTGATAGGAGTGATGGGGACCAGTATCAATGAAGCTCCAGATAGGAGTAATGGGGACCAGTATCAATGAAGCTCCAGATAGGAGTGATGGGGACCAGTATCAATGAAGCTCCAGATAGGAGTAATGTGGACCAGTATCAATGAAGCTCCTGATAGGAGTGATGGGGACCAGTATCAATGAAGCTCCAGATAGGAGTAATGGGGACCAGTATCAATGAAGCTCCTGATAGGAGTGATGGGGACCAGTATCAATGAAGCTCCTGATAGGAGTGATGGGGACCGGTATCAATAAAGCTCCTGATAGGAGTGATGGGGACCAGTATCAATTAAGCTCCAGATAGGAGTAATGTGGACCAGTATCAATGAAGCTCCTGATAGGAGTGATGGGGACCAGTATCAATGAAGCTCCTGATAGGAGTGATGGGGACCAGTATCAATGAAGCTCCTGATAGGAGTAATGGGGACCAGTATCAATGAAGCTCCAGATAGGAGTAATGGGGACCAGTATCAATGAAGCTCCAGATAGGACTAATGGGGACCAGTATCAATGAAGCTCCTGATAGGAGTGATGGGGACCAGTATCAATGAAGCTCCTGATAGGTGTGATGGGGACCAGTATCAATGAAGCTACTGATAGGTGTGATGGGGACCAGTATCAATGAAGCTCCTGATAGGAGTGATGGGGACCAGTATCAATGAAGCTCCAGATAGGAGTAATGTGGACCAGTATCAATGAAGCTCCTGATAGGAGTGATGGGGACCAGTATCGATGAAGCTCCAGATAGGAGTAATGGGGACCAGTATCAATGAAGCTCCTGATAGGAGTGATGGGGACCAGTATCAATGAAGCTCCAGATAGGAGTAATGGGGACCAGTATCAATGAAGCTCCAGATAGGAGTGATGGGGACCAGTATCAATGAAGCTCCAGACAGGAGTAATGTGGACCAGTATCAATGAAGCTCCTGATAGGAGTGATGGGGACCAGTATCAATGAAGCTCCAGATAGGAGTAATGGGGACCAGTATCAATGAAGCTCCTGATAGGAGTGATGGGGACCAGTATCAATGAAGCTCCTGATAGGAGTGATGGGGACCAGTATCAATGAAGCTCCTGATAGGAGTGATGGGGACCAGTATCAATGAAGCTCCAGATAGGAGTAATGTGGACCAGTATCAATGAAGCTCCTGATAGGAGTGATGGGGACCAGTATCAATGAAGCTCCTGATAGGAGTGATGGGGACCAGTATCAATGAAGCTCCTGATAGGAGTAATGGGGACCAGTATCAATGAAGCTCCAGATAGGAGTAATGGGGACCAGTATCAATGAAGCTCCAGATAGGACTAATGGGGACCAGTATCAATGAAGCTCCTGATAGGAGTGATGGGGACCAGTATCAATGAAGCTCCTGATAGGAGTGATGGGGACCAGTATCAATGAAGCTCCTGATAGGAGTGATGGGGACCAGTATCAATGAAGCTCCAGATAGGAGTAATGTGGACCAGTATCAATGAAGCTCCTGATAGGAGTGATGGGGACCAGTATCAAGGAAGCTCCTGATAGGAGTTAAGGGGAAGGTTATCACGGAAGCTCCTGACAGGAGTGATGGGGACCAGTATCAAGGAAGCTCCTGATAGGAGTTATGGGGACAAGTATCAAGGAAGCTCCTGATAGGAGTGATGGGGACCAGTATCAAGGAAGCTCTGAGGGATTTACTGGGTTACATTTACATTTTTTCACTTGGGTTTTAGTGCTTTGTCTAATGATGTAGAGCAGCATTGATAAATTCCATGTCCCTTTAAAACATATAGTGCAGCCTGTTCTACGTGAACTTAGTGCTAATGATTTAACTATTTGTGCTCTCATTTTAAATATATTTGCTCCTTACACCGTTATTCGCAATAATGGATTGCTCATTAGTTTACAAGAACACACCCTCCTGAGAAAGTAACAGGTAGCATATAAGAAAATAGGTGCTTGCGAAAAATAATCAGTTGGTATAAAAGAAAAAAGTAAAGTCTGTGTTCATTTTTTGACATTCTGAACTAAATGTACTCATTATCAAGATTAGTTATTTAAAGGAGCATATAGAAATAAAAGACAGAAGTGGTTCTTTAATGACATATTGATAACACAAAAAAAATTATATTTTTTAAAAAAGTACAGCCTCCCACCACTTGAGAATGCTGAGTTCAGATAACTTACACACTCCTTCGCTCCCGTAGGCAAGATTAGGAGGAATTTTCACAAATCGCCTCTCGTTTACACACATTCCAATCAGGGCTTTGTCCATTCCTGCGATGATCTGACCTTTTCCAACAAATACATTGTATGTTGATCCTCGGTCATAACTGCAAAAATATAGTGATAGTTAGTTTTTATGTCTCAGTGTAAAGCTACCTGTATTGTTTATTGGATTATGAAAGGAACTCTGTCACCCCAACAAGAAGTTGATTTCATTTTAAAGAGCGCTTGAACTAGCAGTTTTTCGCTACAGTAAATAATTTCTGAAATATTTACTATTGATTGTGTGGCTCCGGTATGTTAACGAGCAGCGCAGTATGCTAATGTGCACCTCAGAGTGCTTGATAAAGGGGGGGACTTTGCAGGTCTTTATTTTGGCTGCTACAGAGATAAGAAAAACCAAGGTGACTACACGAATGATAATGTACCTAGTGCTTGTAATTATCGCAATGATGTCTCATTAACAAAATATTAGAATGGGTGATTCAGAAAGGATGACTTGTCTGGCCCCGAAAACAGCGCTATAGCGAAACAGCGCTGCACGGGGTAGCGTTCTGCTGGGTATTACTGTATATATGTACGGCCATGAACCTATTAGGTGAATTTCATATCATGCACAGTAAAGGAAAGTGTTTCAGCATTTGGTTACAAGCAGATTTTGTAATAAAGTGTTATTTGACAAAACTTACATTTTCGCATAAAGATGTTTTTATTGAACAAAACAAAACTCAAGTGTAATAAATCACTGTGTTCAAAGACATTCATTGTATTAACTAATCCGTAAATACAATTGACAGTCCATTACTTATATATCAGCATCAAAGTGGCAGAACAAAGTGGCAAAGCTTCCAGTTACTGCACACATAGAAAATACACAATTAGATGCTGTTAAAACATTTGAATGGAAGTGTCTAATAATGAATGTATAAATTATTTACACAGGTCCTTATTCTTTCTAACCATATATTTTTAGTGCCATTAATTATCTCTTGCAGCAGGGGTGGTAAAGAAGAACATGCCCATTAAGATAAATGATAATATTCACAGAGATGCTTGCATCCAAGTTTGTTTCATTCATACAAACTGGCCATTCTCCTTTTCCTGATATATCCCCACTGTGAGAGTTATAGGACCACTGCACAATAAAAAATATATATGTTTGAAAACTTTTAGTCTGACTAAGAGCATAATTAAGTAGGAAAAAAGTCATATAGCTAGTTTTTAAATTAAAAATAAATAAACTGTTCAGACCTGGGCATTGTGTGGCCCACGGGCCAGATCCGGCCCTTTGGCTGTCGCTGTCTGGCCCGCTACAGTGGGATACAAATGTGTGTCCTCTACAAAAAAACACTGCCAATTGTAAACAGGGGCAATTTGTGAGCAGCAGTGTTGTGACTAACTGGGATGGAAAGCATTCTGTAGATACTGCTCCAGGCACTGAGAAAAATAAATAAAATAAAGCTATAAAATGAATATTGAGCAGAATTAAGTTCACCTTATGGTTCAGCCCTCCACAACATTCCAAGTTTCTCATGTGGCCCCTTTGGGAAATGAATTGCTCACCCCTGCTCTACATGGATCCATGTTTGTGTAAGAGCGGTGCTTATATTTCTGGAGAACTTTGATGCCAACGCCTGCTTCTGGGCCAGTCAGGTGTGTAGGGAGTGGTGTAATTTTCAGTCTTATCCAGTTATCAAACAAAGGCTCTGGATATCTGTCTGAGAATTACAAATCAATACCCCATTATCCACCTATGAGGATTTGATGTAAGAAACACAAAATGGATTTCTATACTCATAACCAGAGGTTTCAAATATTCAGATTATACAAAAAAAATGTTTTATGTCCCTGAATTACATAGCTGCTAATATTGTATGGTGCATACTTGAAAAACACATATGAGTGTTCTTTAACTGCAGTTTTCCTTTATTTTTATTATTTTTTTTGCAATCAATATATTTATTTATATCTGCACTTTTCATTCTGGCACCTTTGCTGTGCCACTTTGACAGGGCTTAAGAACATCAAGAAGTATTTGCATAGTAGCAAAAGAAATCCCTACAAAAACAGTCATAGTGGATGGAATTTTTTCAAGTGTGCCAGTATTTTTGCTGAGTATATACTTCTCATTCCTCTGTGGTATGGCCATTGACAGGGGAAGAGAGGGGATACTTTTGTGAGGGGCCCATCCTGAAAGGGGGGCCCATGCTGGATGGCATTTTATTATTTGCTCAGACCTGTCATTAGGGGATGAAAGATGACAGGCACCTCAGCACATATATTGAATTTACATAACTGTTCTTATAAATGTACATTAATTGGTGTTAATTAGTGCAAAGATGTACTTCACTGTGATTTACAATATTGTAACTGTAACTTGTGTTTATGTATATATATATATACATACTAGCGACTTGCCCGTCAACAAATGACGGCAATAAAATTGTAAGGCAGGTAATGCTGTTTGGTCGAGACATTAATTTTGTTGGTGGTCCGAGATCCTTTGCGCTGATCGTGTGGCTTGCAATGAGTGCCTCCCGCGTCTCGTATTTTTTATGCTAAGTTTGTTAATTTTCCGTTCTCGTATTTTTTTGTGTAAGTCCGTAGAGCCTCCACCTCTGCAAATGCAGCCCCTTGATTTGTGGTCAGAAAGTGGTAGGGGGTTGTAGGTATGAGCGCCTATGGCGCTCATCTCCACAAGCACAAGGAGCGCCTTTGGTGCTCCTTGCCAGCAACTGCGGCCTGCAGCTACGCGAGCCTGCAAGCATTAGCAACAACCCGCATGCTCACAACTATATATGTGATATATATATATATATATAAAATTAGGTATAATTATAGTAAGTCTATGAAATATACTAATTTAATAAGGAATGCGTACGATTTTGATGGACTTGCTATTGCATTGATACCAAGCCCCAAGATTTGTGATGATGGAGGCCTTGTGCAAATCCCAGCCCCAGCCTCACAAAGAGTAGCACGGCTATCTGGCAAATGTGGAGACGTGGACAAGTTACAGGAATCATGTTTCATCTCGCACCTAATTGAGACCAGGGCATGCAGCTGCAAGTCCAGAGCTACATGAGGTGTTACTAGGAATTACATTATAAAGAATTATACACATTATATATTGTATTATTATGGTAACTAATGCAGTACTCATGTAACTGTATCAATAATCACAGTATGCAATACAACTATTGGATGTACACATGCATGGCTAGCTCTTTGCATTTCTTATTTTTGGAACCAAGTCATTAATGGATTTTACAACTGCATGCATTGGATTAAACACTGATTAGGGAGGGACAGGAAAAAAATAACCATTTCAAACTCAGTAATTTTAATAGTTATTTTATCTCAACTAAGGGGTGTTTTCTCAATATTAAACTATATTGATGTTTGTTTCAGATCCTAGTGAAATATTTACACTAAACAAATTGGTTTAATTTAATAAAAGTGATTACTGAGCATAAATGTAAAATATGCCATTCATCTGAAGAAGTAGATGGAAATGATTGCAAGATTTATATCATGCAATTGTTATCTTAGTGACAGTACAGAAAAATGAATGAATGGCAGAAAGTATGGGATCACGTGCTCTACTGAGCAGAGGGTGCACAGATGTGTCTATAGGACAGCTAGATACACCATACACCTCTGCTTGTCTGCTATAATATATACTATAGTAGTGTAGCACAGTAATTACTATACTGCATAACAATAAATTAGTCATAATACTTATATCAGCACAAATAAGAATAATGCATCACTAAATAATAACTGCAATTATGTGATGCTCTGTGTGACTGTATGAATCATACATATGCCAAAAAGAAGTTAGATAGATAGAGGGAGGGATAGATAGATAGATAGATAGATAGATAGATAGATAGATAGATAGATAGATAGATAGCAGGATAGATAGATAGATAGATAGATAGATAGATAGATAGATAGATAGATAGATAGATAGATAGATAGATAGATAGATAGATAGATAGAGGGATAGACAGATAGAGGGAGGGATAGATAGATTGATAGATAGATAACGGGATAGATACATAGATAGATAGATAGAGATAGGATAGATAGATACATAGATAGTGGGATAGATAGTTAGATAGATAGAGGGATAGAAAGATAGAGGGAGGTATAGATAGATAGATTGATAGATAGATAACGGGATAGATAGATACATAGATAGATAGATAGATAGATAGGATAGATACATAGATAGATAGATAGATAGATACATAGATAGCAGGATAGATAGATAGATAGATAGATAGATAGATAGAGTGATAGACAGATAGAGGGAGGGGTAGATAGATAGATAGATAGGATAGATAGATACATAGATAGCGGGATAGATAGATAGTTAGATAGATAGAGGGATAGACAGATAGAGGGAGGGATAGATAGATAGATTGATAGATAGAGATAGGATAGATAGATAGAGGGATAGATAGATAGCTAGATTGATAGATAGATAACGGGATAGATAGATAGATAGATAGATAGATAGATAGATAGATAGATAGATAGATACATAGATAGATAGAGATAGGATAGATAGATACATAGATAGTGGGATAGATAGATAGAGGGATAGATAGATAGATAGATAGACAATTAATGTACATAGATAGATAGATAGGGCCTCATTCAATTGCAATTTTGCCAATTGAATAGGCCTCTAAATAAGCACATAGCATATTTTTTTTAAAGAGGTTTTTAGTTAGTGAACTTCTATCCAAAATCAACATCTTTACTAACTAATAACTTCTTTAAAAAAAAAGTATGCTATGTGCTTATTTAGAGCCCTATTCAATTAGCCAAATCGCAATTGAATGAGGCCCATAGAGATAGGATAGATAGATAGATGTATACATATGTGTGTGTGTGTGTGTATAAATATATGTATATATATATATATATATATATGTGTGTGTGTGTACATGTGTATATATATATATATATATATATATATATATATATATATATATATATATATATATATATATATACTGGTATGTAGGTAGGCATTAGTATGTAGGTAGGCACTACATAGCTGCATATATACCCTTAGTAGATAACACACACACAGGACATATACATGTGTGTACCATTTCCCTGCCTTGGCCCTACCTTGAGTCAAACTTGGTGCCATCAGGGAAGGTCCCGTGGTAGTGGTATCTCACATAGTCTCCCTCCTTGACCGTCCGGGGGCAGCTCTCGGGCACCCAGCTCTTGTCTATGTACAGCTGGTCTCCGGGCACCGGGGGGGCATCATTACAAGCCACGAAGCTGACCAAAAAGGCGGCCTGCAGGGCCAGAACAGGCCAGCGGCTGATGGGCATGACTGCCCTGGGTAGCGCCGTGCTGGATGTCTTCAGTATAAGGCCCATATCAGGGTGTGCAGTGCCAGGCTGGGGCAATGGTGCAGGAGGGGGAGATACTGATACACACTGCTGGGAGTCTGGGAGAGAGAGAGAGGGAAAGGGGGAGGTACCAGAGAGACCTGGAGATCACACAGAAATACAGTGCCTGGGGCAGAAAGAAGCCCCCACTGATCACTGGGGTATGTGCAAACATGCACAGGCAGGGAGCATGCACATGGGGGGCTATGTACACTTATGGGCAATTATCATACATTTGTGTTCATACATATACAGGATATGCATGCATTACATTGCAAGATTGTATGTGCTTAACTGATTTATGTAATGATAGGAGAAGTGTCAGATGTATACAGTTATGTATATAGTGCACCAAGGCAGTGCTATGATGTGGACAGCTAAAATACTACTTTTCCAAATATGCAAACGTGGAAAATCCTTAAAAAATAGGCACAGCCCTGTCTGTACAACTACCAAGATCATCCACAGGAAGGAGGGGGGAGGAACAGGAGGGAGGAGGGGGTCTGTTCTCTGTGTGTATGAATAAGAGGACTTGGAGACTTCTTTATCCATGGTGTAATATTATGTCAGAAGTTGAAATGTATTGTGAGGTGTGACACACTGTGTGTATTGGAAATGTGCACGAGTTGTACATATTAGGGGTTTGTATTGAAGCCCCCTATTGATGTGAAGCATCACTACATGTCCTACGTGGCTGTTGTGTTGGCACAGAGGAGTGTTACTGACAAGGGAGGAGGAACTGAGCAATGTCAATCATCTCTACACAGCCACTGATTGGTCATCCAGTCACATCCACAGTGCTGGGGATTCTTGAGGCCTTTGTAAGCCCACCCAAAACAAGTTATTGCACTGAGTTGTGGGCATTCAGACACCTAAATTCAATATAGTGACACAAAAAGGTCCGTATTATTGAAGACATTGCGAAAGTACTCATAAAGATAATTGCAATTGGTTGTAGTTAAACAAATCTATGTGGAAGGGCCTTAAAGTGATACAGCATTATAGTTATTTTATGTATACATTCACTGAAACATCCACCCTCTGAGGTAATGATTCTATCAAAAGCAAATAATTAATGGCCTATTTCAGTTTCATGGATTGAGTGCATTTGATGGAGGAGAATCAGCAGTGTTATTATTATTATTATTATTATCTTTATTTATATCGCGCCAACATATTCCTGTACAGGGGTTGAGTACATGGCAAAAAAACAAACTAAACCCCTTATAAAGAATGGAGGGCTCTGTTTTTTAGCTTAGATTCAAATGTACATAGTGCTCGTTTATTTTATTTTTTTTGCATGAGACAAATACCAAAATAAACATTATTGAATGTACCCTAAAATTTGGTAAATCTCTTGAGATAGCTAGCAGTTGATTTTTAGAAATAACACCCCTGAAAGGCCAAGCGAAAATTAGTATCAAATTCCTATATTGTTTTGGCCAATCACAAGCAGCTAACACATTGTTTCAATCAGTGAAGTCAATCGGTGCTGTATAGCATCATGGGACGTGTAGTCTTATTTTTCCCCTGCACAAGGACGCACTAAGACAATTTAATTTCAACCAATTGAAGACATGTTTATTTTTACTGGGACCTTTTCTGTGTCAATTTAAAGGTGAACTAAAGTGTCATATTTACATTACGCTCTTATAAAAACCATGACTTCATAATGTGCAAAAATGTTTTTTTTAAATAAATAAATACAGCCCTTTGGATTCTATTTTACTTTAATGGAAGCAGATATTTTGCCTTTTTTATTTTGTAGATACATTCAATTAAATTGTGCACACAGCTCTTAGAAACACATATATACTACAAACATACTTCTAACATCATTTGTAGGTATCAGAGAAAGAAAGAGGGATATGGTCAAGGTTTAAAAAACAGTTTAAACTTTCATTAAAAGAGAGATATTTGGGAGGCTAAGAGGAACAGGGAAAATGTCACTTATAAAAAGGGACTACGCCTCTAAAACAATCAGCTTGGATGTATGAAGCCTGTTAAGTTTGTTTAGCGCAGCTAAACAGCAGGAGAAATGGACATCATCAACTGTGGTAGAAAAGTCATTAGTAAAGCTGCACACTAAAGCGCCACTATACATTGAGTTTTTCTCCCAAATTTTGCACCAAAGTTTCGTTATTATTGTCAAAATACTAAATCTTTGGTTCATCAAACCTCTTTCTAAGCACTCTGATTAGGATACTTTGTATGAAAACAGTTCGAAACACTCTTGCTATTACTGACAATATTCATAGGAACATGTTTGTATCAGAAATGGACTACCTGACTGTCCAATGAATGAATACCTCTGGTTAGGTCCTCTCCTCTGAAGATTTATGTGTATCAGTGCTATGGATTGCCCTAGAAGGAGGCTTGCTTCAGGATGTGTGGCGAGCAGGGATGCAGTTCTAAAATGTAGATGCAGGATTCATTGGTAGCTGGACTGGAGCAAAGCCAGTAAAAAGCTATTTCCTACCCCTCAGCTCAAATACGTCTATACTTTCAAAAAGGATTATGCACTTTATTGAAAAACACAGGGAATTTTGTACATGGGAGAACAAAAAGGTCCACTAATTAAATGAGCCTGGGTACAGAGTAGGAAACAGTAACTTAATTATGATAGGAAGGCCAGCTAACCCTATCACTCAGCAGGAGGTCTTCATTGCTGAACACCCTGATGTGTTAGTTTACAATGGACCTTTTAGACCTGTCCTTGCAAACAATACCAATATATGAATTGCAAAACTACTTTACAAACATATACCAATATCAGGCATGTTTAACATAGATCTAATCAGTATAACAAGTGGTTAGTCATACAATGTACAAAAACACACAGACACAAGAGGTATTCACTGGGGATGAGGGCCTCCAGACCCTTGACAGTCCACAGAGGGTAAACTATGATTATCACATGGGTAGCCCCTGGCTGGAAACAGCAAAGCCCAGGGGTGTCATGTCTATTTTGTGCTGGTGCAGGAAGGGATTATTTTGAGGAAGAAAGCAAAGCAGATCCCACAGTACGTTATTACAGGCTTCTCCCCCATCAGGACTTTTGTCACAATGTGTTATAGAGATAGTGACACAAATTATTCTTTAAATTGTATATGTTTTTGAGGTCCAGAACATTTTGAACCACATTATTCTACATGTGGCACATTAAATATTCATTTTGTTTTGCACGGATTTGAATTGAGTACATTTTAACTGCAGATAGTCCCTCAATAATTTATCTATAGCTGTGACTAATGGTAGTGGGATTTTTAAAGTCTAAGCTTCTCATCATTCTTCTTTATTCCGCACTGGCAAATAAGAGATCAGGGAGCAGGACTGGCCCCAGGACCAGCTATTGAGGAACACTGATTCAAAAGACTCTATGGAGCCATCCATCTGAAACTCCCCTGGACTACTATTGAGATTCAGATCATTATAAAAAGACCACTTCAATAATCTATTTACTATCAGCGATGTGTTAAAGTGGCCAGTCACTTCTCTTCCTCTCCGAGAAGTGGCAGATCAGATGTCAGGGACCAATAGTGGCTCCCAGAGTGGATTTTGAGAAACAATCATCTAGATCACCTTGCTCTAAAGTTATTTATTTGTGGATATTTATTTTAGATATACGCAGTCAAGGGTGATCTTAGTCTATGTCTACAGTATGTGTCACTTTCATTTGGGGTCCCCCTCCATTTCACCACCTCCCCCGCTCTTGATTCCTATGACGTTTGCCTTGAAACACAGGACCACAGTGAGAATGGGAGTCCCTGTGGTGGAGCCGCTAGATCACTTCACCAGATTCTACTGGATCAGTGAGACCTTCATCAGAATCTACTGCGTCAGTGAACACTGAATAAAAAGCAAATGGGTCAAAGGTCCCGTAATAAAATGCTAATACATTTGCAGTCTCTTAGTCAGAATTCAACATGGTAACTGATCTCTAGTGTCATGTCTGTAGCATGCCAAGGCACAAGCTGTGCAATACCTTACAGACTGATGCCCTCTGCCTTTTAGGCTAGGCGTATTGTGCCAGGGGAAAGGGGCTGACTGAGATCTGGGTTAACATTGGGGACATTGTGTTTTGTGTGTTATTCCTTTTTATGTCTGTTTAAAGTATAGGATAGTGGAAATTGCCTGGGTACCACTAGGCCCATACTATGGCACCAATGTTTATAGTTGGGGTGTGCGTAAGAACATGATAGGAGTAATGGGATGTATGTCTATATTGTGCTTTGGAGGGCTAGCAATTACAAGGGAATATTGTATATGCCCAATATTTCATTGTACTAGACTTATTCCTTATTTACCAGATTAGGGAGTTAACTGACCCCTAGGAGTGTCTCTCTATTATCACAAGCCCTTAGCTTGGTGTTTCTGTGTCTAGTGTGTGTAATTACCCCCTACCAAGAATACAGCGGTGGAAAGGGAAAACAATGGCTGATTCTATTAGACTTTCAGGTATGTGTGGAAAGTGAGCGAGAATTTGATTGGGGTAACCATGGATGCCCATTTGAATTGATTGGCCTTTTGTGTGGTATAAATATGGCTGTTGATTCAGTAATAAAGATGCTATAACTGATTCACATAATTAATGTGTGGATTTTGTTATTGATGTTGGAATTCTGTTTGCTGGAGTAAGTTCTTTTCAGAACATCCTTATGCTATACAAGACCACAGACACCTCTCAATCTGACCCATCATAATAACATATTTTATATATCTTTAAAGGATCACTTATCTCATACATGTACATTATAGATTTTTTAAGCAGTATGCTTGATTTGCAAATGTCTTTAAAAAGTAAAAAAAAATAATAATACAGACTTGACTTACTATTTTATGGAATGTCGTCTCCGGAGGAAGACACAGTTGTGTTTATTTCTCTGTTTTGGTAAATTGCAGATGACCTTAGATATTGATACATTTTAATCAATTCTGTTGAAAGAGCTTCTATTAAAGGCATATCCAAGTTTCATGGATTTCGGCACTATATAGGCAAAAAGCAGCTTATGTGTATGCAGCACATCTCATAAAACTTTTTTTTTATTAATATCTAGAGGGGTGTCTACACAGGCCCCTGATCCCCACCCAATCAGCATGTAGAATTAGGGGATCAATTTAACCCATTATATACTGTGCTGCTGCCATAGCACCTAACATAGTGCCATACTACATATCACAGGCTGCTTTGCAGCACAAACAGGAACCACAGAGTTTAAATCAAATCTTTCAGCTAACCTGATTGGCCAAAACAAATTATGAAATGAATGCTAATTTAGCCTGGGTTTGTCAGAAATTACAAGACATTTTGCTAACTTCAAGGTAAGTGTTTAAATGTTTATTTTGGTATTTTATAATGCAAAATTTTTTTCATACACTATTAATTCTCCTCTGTCAGAGGCACTCATAATCCAGGAAACTTAGATATACCTTAAAGAAACGCAAGACTAAAAAAACTAATATGCCTATGGTAATATCAAACATTTTCTTATTGGTGGGAGGAAGTGGATAAAGAGGAGTGATTGCCAATTATGTGCTTTCTTTTTATATCCCATTTAGTTTATGTCAGAGCGTACACAAAAGATAGAGATGATTGTCCAATAGTTTTGTGAATGATAAAAGCAAGCAAGTAGAGAAAATAAAATCCAGTGAAATCAAGATCTTGGAAATTATGACTTCTACACTTTACCCATTTAGTATACATGGCCCATGTTGTAGCATTATTATTATTGTTATCTTTATTTATATCGCGCCAACATATTCCGTAGCATTGTGAAATTATGATTTATAACTTTTAATTTCACTCCTGTTAAAGATGTTTTTAGAGAAAAATGAAGTATTTTACAGATTTCTCATTGTATTTTTTAAGGTTCATCCCTACATTGTTGAAGCAGGAAACACATTAAGAAATCAGCATTGCTATATGTTTTGCAAGACAGCCTCGATTGCATTAATTACGTTTTTAGTTACTAAACTGAAATGCCAACACTTTGCATATGTTACGGTTCATACGTGAGTTATGTGTACTGGCTTTGCCACTCCTATGATCAGCTCCTCTGTATAAAGCTGTTGATTCACTGTTAATGTCTTATATTACAACATACACTGGAGAGGAATCAAGAAGCACTGAAATGTAAGTTTTATTGACAGCCTCTTTCCACGTTACATTTAATTGCATGATATTTAGACATAGCCTTTGTTGTTAAACATTTCTTTAGAGTTACATGAATATTGAACAGAGTTTCTGTTAATAACTGCTGCACTTCTCCACTGCCTCACTAAATGTCCTGCACAGCATTGTTTAGAAATTAGACAATTCATCAGAGTTTGTATTACTTATGCAGGCCGGATAATCTGGAGCATGAGCTGTAGGATAAAGGGATTATGGCTGCAATCCCATAACCGGTTGCGTCTCCAAAGTGAACATGTTCCAGGATATCTGACCTGTGTAATTAATGCATCTTTGATAAACTGGTTGTTTGCTGAGCATGTCATGGATTAACATGTAGAAGAAGTGCACCAACAGATAACAATACATTATATTTTCTAGCTAAAGCCTTTCTTTGCTGCTGTTTGCATGTGTATTTTTAATGTTAATTAATAGTAAACTAAAAAATAGATTTAACCCGGAAAGCGCTTACACTGGTCTTTTAACAGGAAGGTATCACCAATGGTACATTAAAATTACCATATTTCAAAAAATGCCATGTGTGTTATTCAGAAAAAAAAAGTATTCACTTTTGATGTTTTCCTTTAGAGCATATTAATACAAAGGTGAAAATGTCAGACCGTATTATTCATTTGTTCACATTTATATTGATTTTACAAAGTTATTGATAATAGAGTGTTTTTTTTGTGAAGTAATGCAACTGGTTAGAGAGCATGCTAAGCAGTCCCAAGGGGTCTATAGTGTGACATAGTAGCAGGGGAACTAGCTTATGAAATGACATTGGGGAAAATGATAGGACATAGTGGCAAGTGGAAGTAGTCTATTAATTGTCATTGGGGTCGATGATAAAGCATGGTGAAAGAGTCTATGAATTGTCAATGGGTCAATGGCAAAGTATCAGGGTGAAGTGGTCTGTGTACTGTTATCAATGGTTTGGCATGATGGCAGTGTGAAGAGGTCCATGATCTATTAGGGAAGATACACAGATGGTTCTTCGTGGAGGACACAGTTTGCTGTAATGAAAAGAGGCTTTGGAGGACAGGCTAGTGGTAGAGTATGGAAAAGAAGAAGGATTGTATCATAAACTATCCCTTGACCCCATAAGTAAGATCCTTTCCAGCTTAATGAGTATAGTCCATTTTTGTTATTTTTTTTAATGTTTGGAATTGCAAGATTCTAGCATTGTTAGTTTGGTAGATAGGAAATACATTTAAAAAATAATTTCGCAGGTGCTTTACACCAGCACTCAAAGTATACAATTACAAAAACGTAAAAACTTTATTGACTCTTCACAAAATTCACCGCAATTAAAATTGGAGTAGGCAAGGCCGGTGTGATGCCTGGACACAATAAACTGCATTCAATCTTTTATTTCACAGCAAACACATCATTCATCCAAACACCAGCAAAAAATGATAGCAGTAGCAGAAAGCCTAGGAATGAAAGGTTACCTCCTATCTGTAAGGCTCTACCATTTAGATGCTCCAAATTCTGGATAATTTCCCTACGATATAGATAGTGTAAAGCCTGACAATGAGATCAAAGGTAGGCATTAACACATGAGCAAACTTCCAGGCACAATCTTAGTATATGCCCTACTTGACTAGGCTGCTCCTTACAATTAAAAACATAATTGCCACTGGTATGGGATATGTAACTGAGCCTTAAGAAATATACTATTGATAATAACAACTACAGGCTGTAACCACTAACCCACCATAACTTTTAATAGGGTTAGCTGCCGAATTGGGACCCTTGCAGATGAAAAAATACTATTTTTAAGTGTCCATTAGGTTCAGAATAATTGAAACCCCCTTATATTTTGGTACAAACAAGTTTCTATATTATTGAACTGCAGTGGCCCTTTAAATGCAAGACAATATATATTTTTAAATAACATTTAGCTGATAAAGTTCTTTTTACTTTCTATAATATTGAATTATACTTTATTTGAATTTTTTGTTGCATCAGTTTAACAATAAATTAGGCACAATAATGTTGCACATTTCTAACTGTAATTAAAGCAGAAGCACTTTATAATTAATTTAAATTCTAATTAGTAATATAGTGTAGTATTTTGTTGAATCACTGTTTATGTAGACTACGATAATCACATATTGGGTGAGAGGAACATATGTGATGACACTGGATATATTTAGGCACTGAACCTATATTTCTAAATCATTTTATTTGTACAGCATTAACTATATATGCACTACTTTCCAAGCATCTAACACAAGTTACATCATTGCACACAATATTATAATACATGTATCTATGTTGTAGTACAGTTTTTTGAGATCACAAATAATAATAACATACAAATGGAAGGTCCTCTCTAGCATTTTGAACTTGCTTAACAGACGAACATTTGGGCATGGACTCAACTCAAGAATACCTCTCAGAGACCTGGAAGGATCAGTTCTTCAGGAGAAAGCCAATTATACCAGGGGTAAGTGCTGGGTTGTAATTATAATTATACACGCAGAGGCTAACAGTGTGCTGCAATATGTATGATACACATATGAATATTTTAAATCATTATCAAAAACATAACTACATAAGAAGAGCCTTTAAAGTGACTCCTTAAGCAAAACATTTTATTTTACATACATGTCTAAGAAGGTTTATTTAATAAATTTGATTCTCACATACACTTACTTGTAAGAGCCAAAGTAACCGTTTATGAGCCTATGGGACCTCCTGCAGGTTGTCATCTTGCTCATCTGTGAACTGCAACCATGCATTATTATTATATGAGCTATTCACACTCCCACAGTCACATGCTGTGTATTAGAAGCTATAACACAAATCTGTCATGGTTTTTAATCATAGTCATTATTTATTACCAGCAACTTGTCCGTCGACGGCAATAAAATTTGAAGCCTTTGGCACTCATCGCGGGCCCTGCAATGATCGGCTTTGCCCGTAACTTTTACAATCATCATGGTGCGCGCGATGTGGAGGAGGCAGGGAGCCCATAAATGAGGTTGGTAGCTAATTTTCTATTCGATTGGCGTCTTTTGGCGACCTCCCAATGGCCTCCGAATTTACGGGCTTGAAAAAAAAATGGCAATGTGAGCCTTTGGCGCTCATTGCGAGCCTCTCCCTTTTTCTACCTTACAGGCCTTGCGATGAGCGACTTTGGTGCTCATTGCGCATGTGCAAGCCCATAACTTTTAACATAGCATTACCGACAAATCGCAATTACGACAACTATTATATGTGATAACACATTGCTGGCCTAGAGTGTAAAAAAGGAGTGTTGTAAATGTGAAAAGCCTTTTAAGTTAGTTTTTTTAAGCTTCTTACACCTACCATGGCCCTCATTCAATTGCTATTTTGGCCAATTAAATAGGGCCCTAAATAACCACATTACATATATTTTTGAAAGAAGTTTTTTGTTAGCAAGCATCTATCCAAAAGAAAGGTTTTCACTAACTAAAAACTTATTTAAAAAATATATGTTATTTGCTTATTTAGGGTCCGATTCAATTGGGCAAATTGCAATTGAATGAGGCCCCATGTGACTATCTGCTTGCTGTCTAACAGCATGACACTGATAGTGTGAATCTTCTCTGATGTGGGAATGTCGATTACTCACATAATGCAGTGCAGCAGGTCACAGGTGTGCATGATGTCAGCCTAGAGGAGAGAATATGGGAAGATCTAGAAGCTGAGAAATTATTGTGTGGATCTCTTACAAGTAGGCAAGTGCAATTTTTATATAAAGTCTACATTGAATTAAAAGTAAAACATAGTTAAAAAATGTATGTGAAACAAACAAACAATATGCCGAAAGAATCCCTTTAACCCTTTCAGTGCCAGGGTATTTTACTGATCCAGGAGGACACATTTGCCACTTTTTGTTATGCATTGTTTAGACATGGTCAATGTATATATGAAAAATTATATATCGTATTACTTGAGTATAAGCCAAGTTTTTTCAGCCCTTTTTTTAAGGCTAAAAAGGGCCCCCTCGGCTTATACTCGAGTCACTCCCCCCCGTGTCTCTCTAACCCCGCCGTGTCTCTCTAACCCCCACGTGTCTCTCTATCCCCCCGTGTCTCTCTAACCCCCCATGTCTCTTTCCCTCCCTCCCCTCATCCTCAACCCCCCCTCCTCATTCTATACCCCCCTCCTCATTCTAAACCCCCCTTACATGCGCGCCACGTCACTAGCATATACCGGGTGCCGACGCAGGAAGAAGCGGAGGCCTGAGGAGAAGCTGCAGATGAAGGTAAGTGAGGGGAAAGGGAGAGGGGGAGGTATTTAGAGGGGTAAAGTAAGGAGGGGGGTTTAGGATAAGGGAGGGAGGTTGAGGATGAGGAGGAAGGATGAGGAGGGAGGTTGAGGATGAGGAGGGGGGTTGAGGTTGAATGGGGGGGTTTAGGATGGGGGGTTGAGGATGAGGATGGGGGGTTGAGGATGAGGATGGGGGGTTGAGGAGGGGGGTTGAGGTTGAGGAGGGGGGCTGAGGAGAGAGGTTGAGGAATGGGTTTAGAATGAGGAGGGGGACTGAGGATGAGGAGGGGAGTTGAGGTTGAGGAGGGAGGTTGAGGAGGGGTTGAGGATGGGGGGGTTGAGGTTGTGGAGAGAGGTTGAGGAGGGGGTTTAGAATGAGGAGGGAGGTTGAGGATGAGGAGGGGGGTTGAGGAGGGAGGTTGAGAAGGGAGGTTGAGGATGAGGAGGGGGATGAGGAGGGAGGTTGAGGATGAGGAGGGGGTTGAGGTTGAGGAGGGGGTTGAGGATGGGGGGTTGAGGATGGGGGGGTTGAGGTTGAGGAGGGAGGTTGAGGAGGGGGGTTGAGGAGGGAGGTTGAGGATGAGGAGGGAGGTTGAGGAGGAGGAGGGAGGTTGAGGATGAGGAGGGAGGATGAGGAGGGAGGTTGAGGATGAGGAGGGGGGTTGAGGAGGGAGGTTGAGAATGAGGAGGGGGGTTGAGGAGGGTGATAAGGGTGGGGGGGAAGAGACACAGGGAAGGGAGAGGGGGAAGAGACACAGGGAAGGGAGAGGGGAAAGAGACACAGGGAAGGGAGAGGGGGGAAGAGACACAGGGAAGGGAGAGGGGGCAAGAGACACAGGGAAGGGAGAGGGGTGAAGAGACACAGGGGAGGGAGAGGGGAGAAGAGACACAGGGGAGAGAGGGGGGGGGACACAAGAAAAATGGCACACAAGAGGGGGACACAGAGGGCACAAGAGGGACACAGGGGGCAGCACATTTCCCACCCTCGGCTTATACTCGAGTCACTCATTTTTCCCAGTATTTTGTGGTAAAATAGGTGCCTCGGCTTATACGCGGGTCGGCTTATACTCGGGTATATACGGTACTGTTTTTTTTCAGTAGAAGACCAGCTTTCTAGTAGTATATTTCTTATTATGTGTTATGTGTGTTTGCGTTGCTCAATCGTGTCCGACTCTCTGTGATCTCATGGATCACAACACACCATGCTGGTCCACTTGGTATTCATGGCAGAGTATACAGCTCTTGGTATTCCTAGGTGGTCTCCCACAAAAGTACTGGCCAGGCCCAACCCTGCATGGCTTCATGGTAGTGTGACCTCACGTTCCCTGACTGGAATCAAACCTAGGTCGCAGAGGTGAAAGCAGCGAATCCTAACCACTGGATCACCAGGGAACGCTCATATTCCTTATTATAGATGTCTGTGAATTTGAAAAGAAAAAATAAGAAACCTAATAATAATAATAGTAAAAAAAATGAACTTTACACTTTTACTAAAACCAATAAGATTAGTGAAAGTTTAGCTAGTTCAAAAGCAATGTGTTTCCAGAGTTCACTGATAATACATTTAGCGAACACCACATTTATTTCTGATGAAGACAGGTCATTAAATCACAACAGCCCAGAAGATTTTTCTTACCTTTATAAGCAAAATACACACCACACTACATGACCTAAAAAATTAGGTAATTCCTGTGCATCAGCATAAATCTACAAAAGTATATATTGCATGTAAATACAGACTCTAGAGAATTACAAAATTGTACATATTCCCTAAAAATACAAATTCACAATCAATTTTTACAATCTCTCCCGTCATCCCTTTTTCTCTCCCCAGCCCTCTATCTCTGTCTCCCACTCATCCTTATCTCTCTCTCTTCCTTGTGCCTCTGTCTCTACCTTTTATCTCTCTACTTATCCCACCTCTCTCTCCATACCCCCTGTACCTTTAACCCCTTTCACACAAGCCCACATCTCCCAATTACTCATCCGCCAACCTCTCTCCCCTCATCCCACCTCTCATCACCCCTCTGCACATCATCTCTACTCCTCTTCCTTCACATTCCCACATTCTCCTCCAACCCCATCCTCTATATTTCTCTTTGATTATCCTCCTAATTGTTCCACTTCCTCGTTCCTGCTCTCCCCTCTCTTCGCCTCTCCCCCACTTCCCTCCCATCCCCCAACATTTCCCCCTCCTCTCATCTCTCTCCCGTCATCACCCCTTTGTCCCTCCACATCTCCACACCCTTCTCCCCAAATTCCTCTCCCCTTCCTCATGTCGCTTCTCTGTCCCTCATCTTTCTTGGTCTCCTCCTCTCTCTTCCCTCATCTTTCCTGCTCTTCTTCTTTTTTCTCCTTCTCCCCTCTTATATTTCACTCTCCCGTTAACATTGCCCCTTTCAGCCCCCTCACTCCCCTATCAGTCCCCCTAATTTCTCCTGCACTTCCCCCTTTCCCCCTCCTCATTTCCACCATAAACTCCAATGCCCCCACCTTATGTGGAGGTGGATTAATGGACAAATAATGGGGGTGGAGGAGATAAGGGGAAAGAGTATGAAAGAGGATGATTTTTTATAATAATTGGGCCTCCATCCAGCACCCACAGGAAAGGGTGGCACAGTAAAAATGTAAATAAACTATAAGTAATAAATACAAATGAATTACATTTTTAACGTGCTGGTTCCAGGGAGCCTAGGCAGCCAAGTACCATAGTTTAATGTGCCCGATACTTTGAGGTTTAAATCTCCTAATGCAGCCTCTGATAATTTAACATGGGAAAGTGGATTTCAAATGTATGTTATACCTAATGAAACATCCAGCCATAAGTGGGAGGTGTTTTGCTTGAGGGGTTCAGAGGTTACTGATCTCAGAGGAATGCTGAAAGGTTATATGGTTCATTGCCTGGTAATGACAGCTGTTCCAGAATGAACAGTGTACAATGTAGGCAACTGCCTAGGGGCACTTAACACACAGGGACACTTTTGTATACTAGACTCTTACTAGAATACTAAATTTCTCATTTACTTAACCATTTACCCTAATATGACTCTATTTGTATTTCCCTGATAACTAGATAGTAAGGTCTTCAGGGCATATCCTCATTAAGTGATGATGTGAAGTGATATGTATATAGCTATCACCTCTTTGCACCTTTTTCCTCTCATATTTATTTAATACTTTATTTCTTTATAAGGTTATCCAACTTGCAACAGCACTGGCAATTATCATAGTTGGGTGCTTTGGGGAAATCCATGTGGGAGCACCATGGTGGTCTGGAATATTGGTAAGATACAACCAAACAATGGCAGCATCTGACATTTGGACTCATAATATACAACACATCCTATATTACATGACAGCACAGTCTGATGTGTACATGTCTTGTGATTAAAATTAATATAAAGTAACATGGTATCATTCAACTCTGCTTCAATTCTGCTTTTTTATATCTATTTCTATTCCTATAGTATAAATAATAATTTAGCCGAATCATCCATGAGTTCCACAGCTGCTTTCTGCTCTAGTAATCTGCAAATGATCTTGCACATTGCATGATGCAAGAGCACTACTTTTACCAGCATGTTCAGCCATAATTATTGTGATTTCTATAGCACACAGGAGTTTTGAGTAATTACATCACTGAAAGTTAAAATAATGATATATACTGAAATGGGTAAAGAGGGTGCTGGTTACCCCTTGTGAACATTAACACATATCTTCATTTCACTCCCAACTGGGCAAAATCAAATACATATTAATATAAAGGAACACAATATATTATTATGAACACTGTTCAACTGCTGAAAAGAGTAAGCCCAATAACATGGGATGTATCACTGAAACTGGTCCGGATATTAAAGGGTCCTTTAGTCTAGAACTTTCTATTGTTCAAGACCATTTAAAAAAATTAACAATAAAGCATCACAGAAAGAGATAAAAAATAATCAGTGTAATCCTCCTTTATTTTACAAGTGAATTGAGTTGTGTTTTCTTACCTGATCTACATTCAGTTGTATTTGAATACAATCACAATATTATTGCAGTCTTCACATCTACAAGACTCTTTATTTTACATGTTAGGACAAAGGAGGAGAAGTGATCCAGTTGTGTCTCTCTTTAATATCATTTTTTAACACTATAGATCACTTGTTTTTCACACAAAACACCTTCTCTAATGTAAAATTTAAAAACATATATTATGAATGATTGATAAACATTTTTGCATTACAGTGGCCCTTTAAATGGATTTCTATTTACTTTTCTATGTTGAGTATTTGTAGCTGTGTCACAGTGCTTTTGTTCAACTGAAGGTCTCAGAGCACAATAATCTGATTCAACAGGTAGCTCTGGGGGGATTGCCCCTGTCAGCCAGCGAGCACTTATACAGCTTTATGAGTCATATTGTCTACAGACTACAGTATATTCTGAGCATTTAAATTAAGTTTAACGGACCACTGTAGTTTGATAAAAGTTCCCATGCTTGTGAAGAGTAGAACCTTATAACAACACTAGCAGGTATGCAAAACAGGAACATAAAAGTATTTTAGAGAAAATGTTATATTTAGATCACACTACATCATGGGAGGGTTACATTGTAGACTTCTTGTATTGCCTTTAGCTTAAAGGGGAAGCATTATCCTATGGGACCCTGCTCTGCCATTGGGTTCTGTTGTCAAGGGGCTATTTTTTGAGGACAGTTTAAGCTGTTACTAAGTTAAATTCTTTAAATTAGCTTAATATAAATATTACACTTTAGTTGTCCTTTATTATTTATTTGTTAAAAAAATTGTAAGATTTAAAATCTTTTTTTTTTTTTAATTTTTTTAATAAATTAAAAACATTGTTTTACATTGTTCTTTAAATTAAATAGGTCAAGCTGAAAGCCTGGTTTGATTCACATGTCAGTTTGTTTTCACCACAGTTACAATCCTATATGTGGTACGGATTAACAATGGAATATTTCAGTGCTATATGTGAATACAGATTTTATTATAAAAAAAATATGGTTTTACAAGAATTTGCTCATTCATAGCAAATACAAAAAATATATGTCAAAAGTACATTTTTATTTTCATAATATGTGGCAATTTGCTACATTGAACAACCTTTTCCTTGTTTTTTTAGTTCCTTGTGTCTGGGATTTCCTTGTGTCTATTAATTGTTTGGCCAATTGTTAAGATGGTAAGTTATGATTAACATCTGTTATATAATGTTCTTTACCTGGTATCCCATGTATTTATTGTTTGTGAATACATGTTTCTTCCATAAGTCATTGTGTATGGATGCTAAAAGGTTGAACTTGATGGACGGAAAGTCTTTTTTCAACCTCAATTACTATGATATCATGACAATATGCAGTATCTCATAGAAGTGACTCTATATATTACATACTAATGTGGGTGGTGGGAGCTATAGATTATTGGAGACAAGAGCAACGTCTCATAGATAACTCTGAAGTATGTGTACTTAGAGGGACAGAGCTGAAAATGCTATAGTGAGGTGATATAGACCAAGGTCCTCATTCAATTGCAATTTTGCCAATTGAAGAGGGCTCTATATAAGCACATAACATATTTTTTGACGGAAGTTTTTAGTTAGTGAAGACCTTGATTTTGGATAGAAGATCACTAACTAAAAACTTCTGTATAAAAAATATGTTATGTGCTTATATAGAGCCCTATTCAATTGGCCAACTCGCAATTGAATGAGGCTCCAAGAATGGAGCCTTGGGATAAAGGATATTAAAGGGCCACTGCAACACCCTTACAAGGGGAACTGTTTTTTATCTACACATCGATCAATAATACAATTTAATATTCAAATGTTTATAAAAAGCAGCACACAGTAGTCAACAAAGGAGGGGGAGAGGATCTGGAGGGATATAGGCTATACAATGATTTATTGGATATCTCCCAGCCAGATCTCACCACCAACAACAAGTCTCCATCCAATGTAGTTGGCAATGGGATCTGATGTGTCTGAAAATTTAGCATAGCCTGCCACCAACAGTTGCCTCCACCATGGAGACCAACAATAGCTGGGTATTATCTTTGAAACTAAGTTTTGTATTCATTATTACTTTTTAAATAATTATGAATTTTCTTTATAAAAATTGGCTAATTAAAACATACGGTAGCTCCTGTTGTTAAGACATTAAAACAATCCTTTAAGGGATGTAATTCCCCTTTAATCTTTTAAGCAAAAAAGGGGGAAAAAACCCAGAACAAATTAACACAGATATGGTCCGGAGTACCAACCAAATTATTCTGCAACCCCTATGTCAGTGGCAGGGAACCTATTTCACCTGAAAGACCTCATATGCGGGTCCTGAGTCCGTAAAAAGGCCTCACTGTGCAATAAAATGTTTTATTTTACTCAAAGCAAAATGGTAAATTTGCTGTAGGGAAGCAGTTAAGTTGTGCTAAAGGTATAGTTAAGGAGGAGCAGTATTTATTAGTACAATGGGTATTATTTGCTACTTTTAGAGATATACAATAGTCCTTGTATTGTTGAAGAAGGGCATGGTTGCCCACTCCAGAGAACTGCCTGTGGGCTGCAGAGAGTTGTGTATGAGGCCATACATGGCCACTGAGCTGCCTGTTGCCCTCCTATGTAAAAAGGTGGTTAGATGTGTCTCCTGAGCCAAGATGAAGTAGCCTTTTTCATAAGCTTCAGTTTTAATTATTAGGAACCCATTGCATTAGCTATAAAATGTATGGGATTTTTAAATCACCACTGCAGATTGGGAAAAACTTCAGATGTTTGTGCAGTTTGTAACAACTTAACAATATTAGCACCTGTGAGTATAGAAAGGGGGAGCAGGAAGGGGGAAGGGGAGAAGGTGGAGTAAGGAGGGGAATGAGGGGGAAGGGGGAGTAAGGGCCACGAAGGAGGGGGAAGGGGGAGGAACAAGGCAATCTGGCCATGTCAATATCCCCGAGTGCACCGCTTTAATACTCGGGGGACTGACATGGCCAGACCGCCAGGAGGGTTAAGAATGTAAATCCCCGTTATCCAGCACCTATAGGGACTCTCTATTGCTGGATAAGTGTAGTTTCTGGTTAATCGAGAGTCCCCCTAAAAAAGGGTCTAAAACCCCCCAAAATGCCATTTAGGCCCAGAAAAAAACAATAGAAAAAAAAGTTCGTTTTTTTCCCCAGTCTTGAACTCCGGATAGTGCTGGTTATGTCAGTTTAGCAGGAATTTCTTTAAAATGGGGAATTGATGCCTGGTGCCGGTTGCTTGAGAGTCCCAGTTAATTGGGTGCACTATTAGATAATATTGACATTGACTTCCATTGTGCAGATAGAAACTTCCTCTTTATTCATAGTCTTCTACACCTCAGGAAATGGAACAGCAGAAAACGAAAATGTAGATTTTACTGCTATATATAGGTAATAATGCTCTCTAAGAGCGCTCTTTAATATAAAAGAAACGTAGTTTTAGATAGCACTTGCCATTTTATAACATGATTTTATGTTGGCAGGAAGTCTCTGCCTTTGTCGCAGCGGTGCTGGGCATCGTAGCAGCAGTCGCAGCAATTATAGCTTATTCTGTGGAATTCACAATTCCTGCTCTCTTTCCTCATGATCACAGCAATGTAAGTATCTTAGAAACAAGTCCAGCATCCAGCCTGTCACACTGTCTCTGTCATACAGACCCACCATCCAGCCTGTCACACTGTCCCTGTCATACAGACCCACCATCTAGCCTGTCACACTGTCTCTGTCAACAGATCCCCATTCCACTTGTCACACCCACCCTGTCATGCAGTCACCCCATTCCAACTGTCCCTGTCATACAGACTCCTTAATCCACCTAAGACAGTCATACAGACCCCCATTTCCACCTGTCACAGTCCATGTCATGCAGACCCCCATTCCACCTTTAACACTCTTAGACTTTCCTCATTAATCCGTCCACACACAGCTACACTCTCCAGACACAGTCCCTCGGCTCCCTACAGTCACAATCAGTTCCCTGCAGTATACTTCCCTGCCACTAGATGCTGCTGTTAAGCTTGTGTGTATAACCCTTTGGGCCGTGCGTGCAGACGCGTGGCGCAGCCGAGACCCACAAGGTCCAAATTATTCGGCTGCTTTTTTCAACCATAGCAAGCAAAGATTTGTCAGATTATTTAAAATATTTAAGGAGCACGTAAAATATACCAAGTTTAGTATCGCTGAAAACTATATTTAAAAGTTAATAAAGCTACTAATTAAATCAGTTTAAATGTAGAAATCTTAATATATGTCCCATTTGTTTACCAGCTTCCTCTAGTTATCTACTGCAGATAAAAGTTATTACACACTGGTGGCTCAGGCCTGGCACATGTTCATAGTAATTTGGGCACTCAACACAATTTTGCATTGTTCTCTGATGCTGTGAGAATATATTTGGTGTCCCTAGCTTATCAGACATTGCTTAAAACAGTGATACCCAACCCTCTTTCCCAGGATACAAGTATAGGCAATTGGTATCCAACAGGCTGTGGAGCTTGTAATTGCCTCACCTGTATTTACACTGTTAAACATATATCATGACCTCTACTGGGTGGTGGCTTGAGGAGAGGGTTAACATATTTAAGTTAACATACTTCTAACAGTCTCTTGTTTCAGTTGAAACCCCTGGTTGCAGTTAGTCTCCCAAATGTCCCTCTTTTGAAGGAAAGTCACACATTTAAGGGTAAAACCATAATATCAAGCCCTGACCATGTCTCACTTTCAAAGGTCCACCTGTTATTTTCTTGCATTATATATGAGAAAGCTAGAAACATACAGCCTTAGTAAATTGTGATTCGGTAAATGTAAAAGGGCTCTATTTAAGCACACAGCATATTTTATTTACAGAAGTGTTTAGTTAGTGAAGACCTTGCTTTTGGTTAGAAGTTCACTAACTAAAAACTTCTGTAAAAAAAATATGCTATGTGCTTAAATAGAGCCCTTTTACATTTACTGAACGGCTGATAGAATATAAGTTCTACAACATAGTTCTACTGTGTACTTATCAAGTGTGTGGATCTCTAAAATGTAATTTACACAAGGTACATGATGGTGATTACACTACTAATAGTGCCTACTTTTTCAAAAGTATAAATGTCCCTCTTTTACCATTTGAAATATTGGGAGGTATGATTACAGTGATAAAAAAATGTAAGCGCAATATTGTTAATTGTCTCATTTCCTAGTAAAGGCCTTTAAGCACGTGGCTCAATTATAGTCAGTATGGTAGCACGTCCTTAGCGCGCCACACAACAGTGCGCCGACCAATGCGCGTGCCGACAAATGCACGACAGACCACACAGCGCCAGACAAGAGCGCCGCCAATAACTGGGCGCAAGATAACAGCGTGCGGCGACAACCATATTCAGGTAGAGAGACAGGCATAGAGAGGGAGGAGAGAGTCCGGCATAGGGTGGGAGGAGAGTGTTAGGCATAGCAAGAGGGAGAGAGACAGGCCCGGGGAGGGAGGAGAGACACAGCCATAGGGAGGGAGGAGCGAGACAGGGATGGGGAGGGAGAAGAGAGATAGGAGGAGGATGGGGGAGAGATAATCATAGGTAGGGGGAGAGAGACAGGCCCAGGGAGGGAGGTGAGTCACATCCATAGGGAGGTAGGAGAGAGACAGGGATGGGGAGGAAGGAGAGGGAGGAGAAAGACATGGAAGGAAGAAGGAATTGTTATGTAGGGCAAAGAGAGACACACTTATGGGAAGAGAGTAGAAGAGTAGGGAGGGGAGAGGGAATGATAGGAAGGGTAGACAAGACATGGAAAAGGAAGAGGCAGTTATGGTTAGGGGAGAGAAACACTCATGGAAAGGGTGGCTAGAGAGATGCATGGGAAGGGAAGCAAGGAGGAGAAATGCAGTAAATAGAGAGACAGACATGGGAATGGGATATAGATCATCAGGTAGGAGAGCAAACCAAGGAGAGAGACATAAATGCCATGGTGAGATAGGTAATAGAAGAAGCCAAGAGGCAAAAGTCACAGAATGGCGCACAGTTGTTGCCGCGCTGTTATCTGTCACCCCGTTGTCAGCGCACGCTCTAGTTTGGTCTGTCGCACAGGTGAAGGCGCGCGCATTGGTTGGCACGCTGATGACGGAGCGCTGCTCTCTAGTGCGCTGAGAACATGGTGCCAGTCAGTATAGTCATTATTTAGATTCCTAAATATTTCTAAAGTTAGAACAGGTGCCACAATGGTTGTTTTGTATAGAATATTGAATAAAAAACAAAAATTGTGGCACCTTGGCAGCCTTTTGTGAACCACAGTGATTTAGCCCTATGTTGCCCATGGTAGTGTTTCTGGGACATTCTCCCAACTCATAATTAATTAACTAAAATGAATAGGACTTTCGAAGGAAAATTAAAGACATTTTTATTCTTAATTCTTAAATCTCCATTTTTTTCTCTTTCAGGTGGACAGGCTGGTCTTAACATACCATGTGGACATCACTGTTTTAGCTCTCTGTGCCTTTCAGCTTGGAATCTCTGTGTACATCCTTTCCATCCTTATATTAACACGAAGGGCGGCATCTTATTAGAAAGACGTCAAAGTGATATATTTTTTATCTTGCATTCAAAACTGTATGTTCCAAGGATTTTAAGTTTTGATTGCATAAAAACAATGTATATGTGTGTCCTACAAATCAAGTATGACTTTGAAAAGTTTGACCACCTATCCACCTCCTTTATAAAAAAATATATATATATTCTGTATCATAATGGTCAACAAGTATCTTATACCTTTGTACAGGTCCTGGTTGGCTGGACACACCTTGGTCAGGGGATATGTGAACTGAACCGAATAGCAATATAAATGTATCACTACATATTATAATCACATGCTTGGTCTTAAGATTAAAAAATAACAGTTAGAAGATCCCTGGTGTCTATATCAACTTAGAACTAATTCCGGTTTAATAACTGACAGCCAGAACAAAATACAAAAACATTTCCACAATAATTTTTTGAGAAATTATATTCTGCTTCCAAACAAAATACAGCACAAATGATCAGTTCCTTCCTGGCCTGCTGTGATCTTCCTGTCCTCTCAAACAATAAAAACTTCTCACCTTAAATTCTTTTTTTTTTTAAATATATTTTTTATTAAGAATACAAGGTTAATTCCATAACACAAGCATTTCAAAAATAAAACATTAGTAATATAAACAGAGCACTTAATAAATGACAACACATACATATAACCTTTTAAACCTAACTTTGACATTTTTGTTATTTCTGTTTTAAGTTAAGCTGAAAACATATTACACGCATATGTACGTGTTCCAATATGAAGCCCATTTCCTATATGATTGGTCCAAGTTGGCTGAGATAACGCTCATGTTATATATAAATTTAAGTTTAATCAAAACTACACTATATTCTGGCACTGCTGATTTCCATGTTATGGCAAACGTAATCCTCACTGCTGAAAACACCTGGTGTGATAAGAGTTGAGCCTCTTTACTGAGGTCCTCTATGGGGAGGCCTAAGAGAGCTTCTTCTGGCTTTTGGGGAATCCTGTGCCCTCATAGTCTCTCCAAAATATCATAGGTCTCCAACCAAATGAGGGCGATCTTAGGGCAGTCCCAGAGAACATGTTTAAGGGTGCCCAGAGTGTGACATCCCCTAAAACAGTTACCATCCACTGACGGGTTAGAAAGCTGCATCCTAGCTGGTGTTAAGTACCACCTCAAAATGGTCTTGTGTGCATTTTCCCTAAGTATAATATTTAGTGAGGTGCCTGTGGCCAGCTTATGTATCTTATTCCACTGTGCATCAGCTATATCAATGGCGAGTTCCGACTCCCAAGAATGTTGATGGTGGAGTTTGGACGGTGTGGTTAGGTCCATTAAGTAATTATAAATAATGGAGATATTCAGTTTGCATTTTTCGAATGGAGTGACCTTAGCAGAGGAGTTAAGTTTTAATACCATAGATATATTAATATGTATCTGGGATAAGTTGAGCCATTCCTTTAATGGCAAATGATGTAGGTCTCTAAATGTTGTAGGGGACTATTATCGATTTTCCTTTAACAGATCAGCAGCAATCGTAAACTGATTATCTATCCACCATTTAAACTGTGAAAATCTATTTATTGATGCTGACTTCTGAAATAACCACAGAGGGGTAAGCTAAGAACCTGCTTCTACAAGCGGAGCTCTGGAGCTCTCTTATTCCTGTGATTCAGAACTGCCAAAGACTAAACCATGCATTTGGTAAGGGAAGAATTACTTAATTTAAAATGTAGGGAAAGCCATAATACTTTTCTAATGTGAAGGACACTTTCTTTAAAGATATCTTTCTCTATCTCCATCCACACTGGTAGATATTCCTTACCAAACCACTTGGTGATTTGGGCTAATCTGGCAGCTTTATAATACTTGAGTAAATCCGGCAGAGCCAACACTCCTTTAGCTTTAGATGCCATCATGGCCTTCTTAGTTATTCTAGGCCTTTTACAATCCCAAATGAAGATGAGATGGCCCCCTGAAGAACCGAGAGGTCCTTGGTGCGAACAGCCATCGGAATAGTGAGAAAAAGATACAGAAGCTTGGGCAAGATATCCATTTTAATAGCGTGGATCCTCCCTAGCCATGAGATTTTGTAGGAGGACCACGTGTTAATGTCATTGAGTAGTTTTTTTATGAGTGCAGGGAAATTTGCTAAATACGTTAGGCCAGATTGTCTAGGGATATAAACCCCTAAGTATTTAAGATGGTATGGAACCCATTTAAAGGAGAAGTTCTCTGATAATTGGAATTCTAAATGCTTTGGTAAAGAAACATTTAACGCTTCGCTATTACTCATATTAATTTTAAAGCCAGAAATGCCGCCAAAAAGTCCAAGAGCATAAAATAGATTAGGGAGACTGGTCAGAGTCTCAGTAACAGTTAGCATAACATCACGCGCAAATAAGCTCAGTTTATGTTCTGTCTCCCTCACTCTAACTCCCTTTATATTTAGGTTTTCCTTGATGGCTGTAGCTAAGGGTTCAATGCACAGTGCAAAAAGGAGGGGGGACAAAGGACAACCCTGGCGCGACCCTCTTGTGATTTTAAAAGATTGTGATTTAAACCCCTAATATGCCACATATGCTTTCGGGGCCGAATACAGTGCTAAGATACCCTTCACCAGCTTACCACTTAGGCCAAACTTATGTAAAGTCTCGGCCATGTACACCGAGTCAATTCTATCAAAGGCCTTTTTTGCATTGAGAGAGAGAAGTATCAAAGGTGTATTTTGAGCTGACGCTACATCAAGCAAATTTAAAATACGTCTGGTGTTATCTGGCGCCTCACGACCCTGAATAAACACCACTTGGTCTGGGTGAATTAAGCTTGTCAGTACCTGAGAGAGCCTATTTGCTATAATTTAGTAGAGTTTAGTATCGCAGTTAATCAGTGAAATGGGCCTGTAGCTCTTAAATTGAGATGGGTCCTTCCTTAGGTATTACTATCACCTTAGCTTTAAAAAACTCTGCTCTTATAGGCTTACTGGACAGGAAATCATTAAAGAGCAGTTGGAGATGAGGTGCCAGTATATCTATAAATTGCTTATAATAGAAATTTGTGAACACATCCGGGCTGGGGCTTTATGTGATTTGGTCTCTCTTATAGCTCTCTTAACTTCATCTAATGATATTTACTCACCTTCTAGCCCTTGGATCTGTCTCCAGGATGGTCAAAGTACAAAATCTCAGGACACCTCCTGCTTGTTGAGATGTTTTCTCTGTCTCAGTGCTCAGGCAGTCATGTAGAGCTAAGAAAAAATCTTCTTGCCTTAAATTCTGAAATAACGATTGATGAGGCCAAAGATACCATACAGGGGCTGAAGGCAGGCAAATCCCCAGGCCGAGATGACCTAACCAATATTTGCTACAAAAAAAATAATGATCTTCTTTCCCCACACTTAACCACCTTCTTCAATTATAAATTAGAAGGGAGCGCAATATCCTCAGAGATGAATCAAACCAAAATAAGCTTTCTCTAAGGAACGGAGAGACCCCTAGAAACCAAGAACTATAGACCCATATCCCTCTTGAACGAATATTAAGATTTTAGCAAAGCTTATGGTCAACATGATGGCTCTACTCCTTCCAAAATGAATCCATAGGCTTTATCCCTTACGGGCAAGCGTGCGATAACATTAGTAGAATTATCAATATCTTGATAATTCTCCTCGCTGTGATAAATCAAAATGCCCCTGCTTGTATCGTAGCTTTAGATATAGAGGAAGCCTTTGATTCCATTGAATAGCCTTTTTTACAAAGTTTGGGATTAAGGGTAAATTCCAGAATATGATATATACTTACTACCAATCTCCTAAAGCCACCCTTTTTGCTGATGACTTACTATGCACCCTCACTAGACCCCTCCTTATGTGTACACTTTCCACCTTTGGACAGTTTTCGGGTCTAAAAGTCAACAGATATTAAAGTTCTTAAACTTAACTTTAACTTCGCTTGGCACAAAATACATATCAGATACCTTGGAGTTAAAGTTACGTCTCATTGGATTGGCTCTACCAGGCTAATTATCCCACTATATTTAAAGAATTAAGGAAAGGCTTACAGACCTGGTCACACTAACAAATCTCTATAATAGGACGCATAAACTCTGTCAAAATGAACATACTACCCCATTTATAATATCTATTACCTATTTCTATAAACTTTAAGGAGTTAGATCAATTTCAGTCACATACATGTCAATTTATTTGGCAAAATAAACCTCCTAGATTAACAAGAACTACCATCTATTGCCATAAATCTAAAGAGGGATATCTTTCCTAATTTAAAACTTTATTTAAAGCAGTCCAAATAGTCTTTTTGGCACCAGACCTTTCAATGAATCATCAACCGACTTGGGTTACCATGGAAAACTCCCTTATGATGCCCTATTCCTAGGATACAATAATTTGGCACCCTAAGCCTATTGCCTCTCAATACCAGTCTTTTCACTAGGTTTTCAATGAAATGCTGGTCTTGGGCAGTGGTTCATCATCATATTGGGATAACTCTCTCCCCTCTAACTCCTGTCATATTTTATCCGCAATTTCCGACAGGACAACAAGACAAAGGCCTATCCTGGTTGAAGGGGAATAAACTCACCAGATTATTTACTTTGGAAGAATCTATTTTAACTTATGACACCCTAAGAGAAACATATCAACTCCTTCTATACAGATATTTAAGTTTTTGACAAATAAAACACTTTATAACTCACTTACAACTTACCTCAGGATATCCGCAGCACACCTGGGTTTCACCATTTGCCAAATGTCCCTCTTGACAGAAGACATCCTACGCATGATTTATGACTCCTTTAACATGACCAAGGAAGATTTTTAAATACAAAGATATGACCTCATGGGAAAAAGACTTAAATTTTAATTGGGATCTTGACACTTGGCTCGAGTCTTGGAACTCTTTATCCAAAAACTCACTTAATAACAGCATACTAGAGACTTACCTTAAAGTTCTTTATCTAATATACATCACCCCTATCAAACTACACACTGAGCCCACTGTGTTTTTGGGATGCTCAGATACAGGATAATTTATACATATATGGGGGTCATGAACACAGTGCTACGGCAAGCGAAAATCTAGACTTAGATTTAACTTCAGAGATAGGAAATTGTCTTTTAGGTTCTCAAGTACCAGATCTTCCCAAAGCCTGTAAGCAACTATTAGAATTTAACACGTTAGCAACTAAAAGCCATTTCGCAAGATAATGGAATTCTAAAATTCTATGTATCACAGCTGTCAAAAATAAACTTAACTACACTTAACTACATACTTAATTTATTTTTTATTTTTTCTTATTTATATATATCCCTGTAATGCATCGATTACTACATTATTCAAATTGGTTGAAGTTATTTAGATATTTTCTATAATATATTAAGAAAAAATAGAGAAAATGATAGAAGATAAAAACACGTTATTATAATGCAAGTTTGAATTCTACAAGTTTAATATTAAAAACGAGAAGTATTTGTTTGAACAATTTAATGCTGTTTTTCTTTATGCACACTTGTTTAAGTCACATAATATGCATGTAAGCCATGAACCATATTTTCTTATACTAAAACATGAAAGTGGAGAAAAGGATCACTGATGTCTGATATATATAGTTCTTTTTTTGAAGAACTAGACCTGATAATTGGCAAAAATAAAGTATTTTATTTATTTGATATGTATATTGCAATTATGCTGTAATGGGTTGGTCATTGCTTTGTTTCATAACATGGTTTTTCTGGGGATAACATCTTCATTAATCAGGGCTAATTCTTACTATAGTATAAAAATGTATTAAAATGGGGCATTACATACCCTTTAATACAAAATGGATTTGACATACGGTATATAAATAATAAGCACACAAACTGCTATTTTATAATGTAAAATAATGACTGGGGCCAGTGAGAGTCTATATATATATATATATATATATATATATATATATATATATATACAGTGCCTTGCAAAAATGTTCACCTCCCTCTGCATTTTTTGTGTTTTGTTGCCTCACAACCTGGAATTAACATTGATTGTTTGAGGATTTGCATCATTTAATTTACAGAACATGCCCACAACTTTGAATATGTTTTTTTTTTATTATTGTGAAGCAAACAAAATAACAGAAAAAGTCAATGTGCATAACTATTCACCCCGTTAAAGTCATTACTTTGTAGAGCTACCTTTTGCGGCAATCACAGCTCAAAGTCGCTTTGGATAATTCTCTATGACCACTGGGATTTTTGCTTATTCCTCCTTGCAAAACTGCTCCAGCTCCTTCAGGTTGGATAGTTTGCGCTTGTGAACAGCAATCTTTAAGTCTGACCACAGATTTTCTATTGGATTGAGGTCTGGGCTTTGACTAGGCCATTCCAACACATTTACATGTTTCCCCTTAAACCACTCAAGAGTTGCTTTAGCAGTGTGTTTGGGGTCATTGTCCTGCTGGAAGGTGAACCTCCGTCCTAGCCTCAAATCATGCACAGGGTGGTACAGGTTTTGCTCAAGAATATCCCTGTATTTAGCACCATCCATCTTTCCCTCAACTCTGACCAGTTTCCCAGTCCCGGCTGCTGAAAAACATCCCCACAGCATGATGCTGCCACCACCATGTTTTACTGTGGGAATGGTGTTCTTTGGGTGATGTGATGTGTTGGGTTTGCGCCAGACATAGCGTTTTCTTTGATGGCCGAAAAGTTACATTTTATTCTTATCAGCCCAGAGCACCTTCCTCCATACATTTTGGGAGTCTCCCACATGCCTTTTCGCAAACACAAAATGTGCCATTTTGTTTTTTGCTGAAATTAATGGCTTTCTTTTGGCCACTCTGCCATAAAGCCCAACTCTATGGAGCGTACGGCTTATTGTCGTCCTATGTACAGATACTCCAGTCTCTGCTGTGGAACTCTGCAGCTCCTCCAGGGTTACCTTAGGTCTCTGTGCTGCCTCTCTGATTAATGCCCTCCTTGTCCGGTCCGTGAGTTTTGGTGGGCGGCCGTCTCTTGGCAGGTTTGCTGTTGTGCCATGTTCTTTCCATTTGGTTATGAGAGATGTGATGGTGATCCTGGGGATCATCAAAGATTTGGATATTTTTTTTTTATAACCTAACCCTGTACTTCTCAACAACATTGTCCCTTACTTGTTTGGAGAGTTCCTTGGTCTTCATGGCAGTGTTTGGTTAGTGCTGCCCTTTTGCTTAGGTGTTGCAGCCTCTGGGGCCTTTCAAAAAAGGTGTGCATATGTAATGACAGACCACGTGACACAGGTGGACACGATTTCACTAATTATGTGACTTCTGAAGGTAATTAGTTGCACCAGAGCTTTTTATGGGCTTCATAACAAAGGGGGTGAATACATACGCACATGCAAATTTTCTGTTTTCTATTTCTAAAAAAATAGTTTTATGTATATATTTTTAGACTATTATGTTCTGATCCATCACATACAATTCAGATTAACAAAACATTGAACTTAAGGCTGTAATGTAACATAATAGGTAAAAAGTCAAGGGGGGTGAATACTTTGGCAAGGCACTGTATGTACAGATACTCCAGCCTCTGCTATAAAGTATTGAGTATAAAGTGTCTATGTTAATTCCAGGTTGTGAGCCAACAAAACACGAAAAATACCAAGGTGGGTGAATACTTTTGCAAGGCATTGTAGATGGAGAGGAGGAAGGGGGCTAGGACTGAACCTTGGGGCACGCCAAAAGTCAGAAGGAGCAAGGAAGAAGAGGTGTCAGAGAAGGAGACACTAAATGTTCGATTTCTAAATAAGATGTAAAGTATGAGAGAGAGATATCAGAGATACTAATGGAGTGGAGAATTTGGTTAAGAAGCAGCAGTGAGATCCAGGAGAATTACAATAAAGAAGTGACTAATTTATTCGGCTATGAGCATTATTGACTTTTGAGAGAGCTGTCTCTGAAAACATTTGAAATAATAAAGAAAATACTTAATTTCCTAAACGTGTATAGCTTGGAGAAGCAAAGGTAGTGTGGATAAATTAAGCCTTATAGGGACACTAAATGTTTCAAATGGCTAAAGTGGGACACTAGTATTGTTGGAAAAGTATGCACTACTAGGTGGAGTTTCCTCTATGCTGTACGATGTGTACACTTAAATGTTGATAATGCTCCATACATACAGTACATACATAATCTGAACATCTGACCTCCAGGCTTCTATTTTTCTTCTAGACTTTAAATGAAAACAACCAGGGGAAAGTTGGTCATCATCAGGGACATTTAGGAGGTTAAAAGGAGATGACGGTCTTGATTTATACCTATGCATTTATTTACTTGCATGTACTTACTGTTTTATTAACTTAGTGTGTTATTAAGCAGCAATTAAAAACACTGTTTGTACTGCCTAAAATTATACATATACTCTCTGTATGGACCTGCCCACTTCAGTGTATGTAGAAACAGACTCTATCTTGCTGAATGTGCAGTATAATCCGGAGCCTGTCAGGGACCACATCTCAGCAGCATGTTTTCTGAGTGATATGAACAGAAGGGCCCACTGAACTGTTTGGGGTTTATCAGTTATTATATGTGTGGTTAGAAGGTACTAAAAACTTGCTTAACAGTTATATCATGGGTGTAATGCATACATGTAGTTATATCATGGATGTAATAAGTGCATATAGTACTGTCATTGATTACCATTGACATAATGCATCTGTATTAAAAGTAGGATAGTAGGCTATGCGTAGATAATAAAGTTAATGCAGTGACTTATGTGACAAAGGGTTAAATATTCTAAAGGATTTATATGGCCCTGCGATCTGCCACGTCTGAAGGCTCTGGAAGGGGGAAGTTTAGTTTTATAACCCTGTAAGTTGAGATGTGGCAAGTAAGAGATGGGGGATGTATCATGGGATAGACATCTCCCAGGTGGTGAGAGTGTAACAAGCTATTGAGGAGGGGTTAGGCATGTTGGCGAAGTGAGATCTTTCTGTGTTTTGATATATCTCTGTAACAATAAAGAAGTGTCTGTCTGATTTTGTACACACTAAACAAAGGTGGTGTCGGAGTCTGCTTGTAATAATCAAAGGTACATGGTGTGTGTTTCTTAGATCCTAAGAAAAGGGGTCTGATGGTGCCTGTCTCTTCAGAAACGATGCTGTCATCTGAAGTGTCTGTCAGTGTCGAGATCTGGACAAACAGTTGCGACCCATAGAGAGAGAGAGAATTGTGGTGAGCGTATTCCCCCAATCTGGAGGTTGTAACAGCTGGTGGCATCAGTGGGAGACTTTTGGAGAGGATCTTTATGCTTGATTGGAGCTAATAGATGGGCTTTGGGAGATTGTTTATGGTGATCCTGAATGTGGCATGGAGACTATAAGGAGGCAAAATAACTTATTTCTTAAACGCTGTCAAGGTCTGGGACTAGAACCATGGTCCCCGGAGGCTAATTTGCCGGAACCCATGATTCAGCAAGAGCTGCAGCTGGAGGCTGATTATGTTGAATTGCTGGATGAGGCATCCATGGAGGGGTTTTGGTCATTCAGTTGGGAGGAACCCTGTCAGGCAGACAGGGAGGAAGAGGCCTGGTTACCAGGGGTCTGGGGAGCGGATATTATGGACTCTGACTAGGACTATACTAAGATGGAGGTACAAATGTGCCAGGCCCAGTTAGTTTTGCTACAACTGGGACAGATGAGGATGGTACCATACATTATGGGTACGTCTCAAAAGCAGTGGAGTCTGTGTCTCAGACGGGAATAGCAGGCAAGATGGAGGGCCTGGGAGAGTTCTGGAAGGCACCAGAGATTGATTGTGAACCTAGCATGAGGTTCCTGTGAATAACTACAGTCCAGGAATCAGCCATGGATACAGGGGCAAACACAGAGAATAACCTTGAGACTGTGTCAGACCAAGTGGGGCAGCCATACCCAAATGGCTGGGGCACAATTGCTAATCACAAGGCAGTTGAGAAGACAGAGAATGTCTGTCAAACTGATGGCCCAAGGACAAGTCTGGATGAGAGCTGTGAGGTCCTGCCAGGGAACACTGTGGCCATGGACTCAGAAGGAGGTGAGTTCTGTGCCCAGGCGGTGGTTCCAGAGAGAGGGGAATGTGACATGCTGATCCAGCCACAACCTAGAGGAGTGGAGTCTTTCGACCAGGCCACAACATTGGGTGCCGGCTTCCAGATCTGTCCAGTAAATTCCCACTTGGATTCACTATTTTTCTAGGCGCCCCAGGGGAGTGTTTTACCCAGGCAGTAAGGCAGAAGAGTGCATTGGCCCTGGTTTTTGGGGGGTGGGATGGCAATGGCAACCTTGGACTGTATTGATTACCCTGGCGCAGAGGACTGTTGGCAGAACCCAGGCCAAGCAAACAGTCTGTGTGGGAGCCTCTATGCTCACTGTCCCTTGGGCAAGGCTGTAATGGACTGTGGACAGCTGATAAAAACTGTCAGAGGGCTAGCCATGGCACCTTGGGAACTGTCACCTGGACTGGGTACCACCCTGGGACCCTTTGGACTGGGTGAACTAATGGGCCCAATGACTGTTTTAGATGCAGCTGCCCAAGGAACTTGTTTTCCCCAATGGATGGGGAGGGAGGGGGCATGTGCCATGGCGGGGAAGGTGGTTGGCAATTGAGCCATGGAAGCTATGCCAAAAATTGTGTGCCCATTGGAATTGGAAGAAATATGGACTGTGAGGCAATAACAACTCTATCACTTGCACAAGTGAGACCAGTGGGGCTAGAAATTTGTCCGGCAGGACGAATTCCTAGGCCACACTAGGATGGGAGAAACTAGCTGTCATGAACAGAAGGGCAAACTACTGTTTGGGGTTCATCGGTTATTATATGTGTGGTTAGAAGGTACTAACAACTTGCTTAACAGTTATATCATGGGTGTAATGCATGTAGTTATATCATGGATGTAATAAGTGTATATAGTACTGTCATTAATTACCATTAAAATAATGGATCTGTATAAAAAGTAGGATAGTAGGCTATGCGTAGATAATAAAGTTAATGCAGTCACTTATGTGACAAAGGGTTAAATATTCTAAAGGATTTATATGGCCCTGCGATCTGCCACGTTTAAAAGCTCTGGCTTTAGTCTGGAAGGGGGAAGTTTAGTTTTATAACCCTGTAAGTTGAGATCTGGCAACTAAGAGATGGGGGATGTATCATGGGATAGACATCTCCTAGGTGGTGAGAGTGTAACAAGCTATTGCCCACAAGAGGAAGGGTTAGGCATGATGGGGGAGTGAGATCTTTGTGTGTTTTTAGGTATCTCTGTAACAATAAAAAAAGTGCCAGTCTGATTTTGGACACACTAAACAAAGGTAATGTCGGAGTCTGCTTGTACTAATCAAAGGTACATGGTGGGTGATTCTGAGATCCTAAGAAAAGGGATCTGATCTCTTCAGAAATTATGCTGTCATCTGAAGTGTCTGTCAGTGTCGAGATCTGAACAAACAGTTGCGACCCATATAGAGAGAGAATTGGGACATGGTCATTATAAGCTAGAAGACTTTACTGCACATACAGCACTACAGAGTCAGTGCAGATGGCAGACCCATACACCGACTATTTGTATAATTTTAGGCAGGAAAACAGAGCTTTTATTTGCTTTTAAATTAAACAAAGTGTATACACGTAAATACATACATATATTACATATTTAGTAAAATCTAGGGACCTTTCCTGTTATCTGACCATGACTGCTGGTAGTAACATTCACAGTAAGTAGCCTCTAGATGGCGTTGCATTTTACTGGCGATTACATTTTACTGTCAATTTAATGGGTTAGGATTAGGCTGAGGGCTAGGCGATAAGGGTTAAAGTTATGGGGTTAGGGTAGGGGTTAGGGTGAGGGTGGGTGCTATATTTTACAGTAGCGCACAGATAACATTTTATTACCTAAGTACCATGTTTTCTGTAGCATCTAATATTGTATACATTTCCATAATTTGCATTGTATGACTTTTAATCATTCAAACAAAATCAAATAATTTATAACAATCATAATATGTAAAAAAAAATCTTTTAATAATAAGTGTAAAAGTGATAACAGAAAAGCATTGATTATAAATAGGGTGCACTACCACAGTGTGTCCAGCAGGGGAGCTGTTAATATTGAAACCCGAAGGAATAGTAAGGCGGAAGTGCTATCTTTCCTTAGGCCAGTCTAGCTCTATTTGGACCTCTATGGTGCTGGTGCGTGGTGATAGATGATCACAACATCCGGAAAAGGAGGATACAGTGAGTTGTGTGGTAGAAGTATGAGTTTCCCTGCTGTTATTTGTGTCACACTGATGCCGGTGTGCTATAGATCGGTGCTTTACATGATATTACTGTAATGCTGTGTAATTATATGGAGTGACTGACATGTGAGTGTGCACTGGGGGCTGGAGCAATATAATAGGGTGCTAAAAGATCACTGCTCACTGGATGTTTGTATGAAAACTTTATATAGGCCAGAATGAAAAAGGCAAAAGTCATACAGCTAGTTTTTAATGAGAAAAAAATATGCCTATGCAGGACCCTGGAGGGATCCATGATGCATTGGTTGAAAGTGTGTGTGTGTGTCAATATCTTGGAGTTGTGTTGCAGTGAATGATGCAAGGTGTCTGTTATGGGGCCAGTGAGGGGGAAAGGGTGTGGTGTAAATTCAAATCTTATCCAGTTATCAAACAAATATTCTATACTTCTGTCTGTTCTCTCCTACCCCCAACCGTTTCATCGCTAATAACTACAAACAGACACCCATCATTCAGCTCAGAATGGATGTGATTAACAAACACAAAATTAATTCAGAAACTCAGAATTTCCCCAAAAAAATAAATGCTGGATCTATCCTGTTATGTGCGCAGGAAGCCTCCTCGCGTCCCGATTTACTCCCTAAGCCCCCTACTCCCCTTGCCCGCCCTAACCCTATGCCCCTACACCCCTTGCCTGCCCTAACCCTATGCCCCTACACCCCTTGCCCGCCCTAACCCTATGCCCCTACACCCCTTGCCCGCCCTAACCCTATGCCCCTACACCCCTTGCCTGCCCTAACCCTATGCCCCTACACCCCTTGCCCGCCCTAACCCTATGCCCCTACACCCCTTGCCCGCCCTAACCCTATGCCCCTACACCCCTTGCCCGCCCTAACCCTATGCCCCTACACCCCTTGCTGGCCCTAACCTCCTAACCCTAACACCCTAAAAGTAACTTCCTAACCCGAAAACCACTTACCGCCCACTCAGAGACAGCTACATCGGGATGTTGGCGCTGCGCTTCACATGCGTACACTTAACAGGATAGGTCCTAAATACCTACTTTTTAAGCTTTTCAGCAACTTCTCTGATATATCTAGTAGATACTGCTGTTTTTATTATTGTGCTTTGTGAACAGGCTATAAATGCGATCTTAACTTGCTCACACCTAAAGAGCCATTCATATAAAACAAATTATACTTACAATCTTAGTAAGTAAATACAGTCTGTAATAACTGGTAGCACATATGGACTTTTCAATATTGCTTGATCACGTCTTATAATTAATCCACCCAGCAAATCATAATTACCTAGTCGAGTTATCAAATGTAGCACGGTATAAATATGGAATATCCACAGCCCTATAACTGTGTGTGTAACATTAAACCTAATATTGTATTTAAAGACAGGTTTATACAGCTATTTACCAGCATAGTAGTGTATGACAATAGAGTATTTTAATATATATTAAACTGAACTGGAACTTGTTGATATTGCTGGGTGTCTGGTTTTGGCCACAACCACCTTTTCAGAAAGGAAGGAGCCCATGGAAGTGTCCATTCAATGACAGATTATTCCCCTTGAAGGACTATGTATAAAGTACTAGTTAGATTATTGCTTTCATTTAACATGGGCCTGACCTAAGTAATAGTATGTATGTAATGAGAAGCACTCCTTATATTGCTGACTATACAATTAAAACCAAGTTTGTAATAAGTATTTTTTTTTAAACATATCTATACAATCTATAGATTGTAAGTAGTGAGTTTCCATTCTTGTAGGGTGCTTTGGAAAAAAAAAACACTTTTTACAAGACTTAAAGCTCTAAACAGGGCCCTTAATTTTCTGCAGTTGTCAATATTGTATTTCCTTGTTCTTATCCCCTGTACAGCGCTACAGAATATGTTGGCGCTTTACAAATAAAAGATAATAATAATAATATCCAGTTTACCTGCTTCTCTTTAGGGTTCAGTCGCCCTTTAAATACTGAGATGCATTTGATTAATTGAATTGCGTTCTACATATTGCTCTTGGTCCCATAGAGATGTCCCATAGAGGGAGAGAAGATGAAGCAAAGGATAGGCACAGCCACAAGCATCGCAGGAGAGATGAAGAGGATGCCATCAGCCCAGGCAGCAGCCGCCGCCATCGGGAGGAGGACCATAACGAGAGGAAGAGAAGGAGAAGCAGTGGCAGCAGCACTGGTAGCGCTCGCACTGCGCAGGAGATCCAGAAGATCAAACACGTAGAGATCTTGTAAGGAAGTATCTGTGTGCTGAACTGTTCAGCATTTCTAAATATTTGTGGGCACTATGATTGTAGTCATGTATTGGTGCAGTAATAATGAGCAACATACAGCATAGTGCCATAAAGTCTTATAAAACTAAATACTCCTTGGCAAATGTGAATACTATAAGCATTTTTATAGCTACATCACTTAACACTTGTAGCATCCCACAACAATCACAAATCAGTTGCAAATGACATAGCAAAGGTGGCAGCCATTGCAGAAAAAAAAGTATATATGTAAATAAATATAGTTGGTTATTATCAATAAAAACATTGTGTGGAATGTAAGATAATTTAACTGAACAGATCCCTCACTATTTATGTGCATCATGTCTCTTGTGGGGTTGATAAGGAAGCGTGTATATATATATATATATATATACATCAGTATTTCTATCTTCACTAGGCTGTCTATATAACACAGAATTGAACTCTTTGTGAGTATTTTGATGTGTCAAACTGGACATGCTTTTCATTATCACCCCCAGGTACTTATGGGGAACGTGGATCTTTTCAGGTTACTTATTCTTACAATACCTAAGTTTCAAGCTCAGTTATCAAACACTATTTAAAAAAATAAAAAATAAAATAGGATATATTTGCAATTGAGTGTGTGTGTGTAAATATATATATGTGTACTTTCAACTTGTTAGCAATAACTGGAGACTTTATTGTATCACTTTAATGGTCCTCTATTAAACTTTCACTGTGCATTTAATTACTGTTTTTCAATTATGCCCGAGGCTATACAAGCTCCAGATCTCTCCACCTCCTAAATGAAGCATTGTCTCTGGCATGAAGCCACCAGGGAGAGAGTTATCTAAATTGGCATATCGCTGGGTGATAACTATAAAATGTGTCTGTACCTGGCTAACAGCTGATGGTACATTGCTCCCTGCTTCTAATGTGTGTTTGAGAGTGGTTTTCAATTTGTCACTCCACCTAACCCTCACTTCAACCAAATTGTGAGGGGATGGAGAGATATGGTGCTTATATAGCCTTGGGGATCATTGAAACATAATCAATGTATAAGTGCACATTAAAATAATGATGTTTAACCTTTAGCGCTACTTTTATAAGACCACAAAATTTCTCCTTTTTAAAGCTCTTTAAAGGGACCCCCACTAGTGCAAATCTTTTACTTTGAGTGATGTATAAGATTAAATGTTTGCATTTATTTAAACTGCTGATTTTATATATATATATATATATATATATATATATATATATATATATATATATATATATATATATATATATAAATAATATATATAAAAAAAAATGAGACAAAGATAAATAATTTCAGAACTTTTTCCACCTTTAATGACCTATAAACTGTACAACTCAATTGAAAAACAAACTGAAATCTTTTAGGTAGAGGGAAGAAAAAATATAAAAATACAATAATATGGTTGCATAAGTATGCACACCCTTAAACTAATACTTTGTTGAAGCACCTTGTGATTTTATTACAGCACTCAGTCTTTTTGGGTATGAGTCTATCAGCATGGCACATTTTGACTTGGCAAGATTTGCCCACTCTTCTTTGCAAAAACACTCCAAATCTGTCATATTGCGAGGGCATCTCCTGTGCACAGCCCTCTTCAGATCACCCCACAGATTTTCAATCGGATTCAGGTCTGGGCTCTGGCTGGGCCATTCCAAAACTTGAATCTTCTTCTGGTGAAGCCATTCCTTTGTTGATTTGGATGTATGCTTTGGGTCGTTGTCATGCTGAAAGATGAAGTTCCTCTTCATGTTCAGCTTTCTAGCAGAAGCCTGAAGGTTTTGTGCCAATATTGACTGGTATTTGGAACTGTTCATAATTCCCTCTATCTTAACTAAGGCCCCAGTTCCAGCTGAAGAACAGCCCCAATGCATGCTGCTACCACCATGCTTCACTGTGGGTATGGTGTTATGTTGGTGATGTGCAGTGTTGTTTTTGCGCTTAACATATCTTTTGGAATTATGGCCAAAAAGTTCAACCTTGGTTTCATCAGACCATAACACCTTTTCCCACATGCTTTTGGGAGACTTCAGATGTGTTTTTGCAAAATGTAGCCTGGCTTGGATGTTTTTCTTCATAAGAAAAGGCTTTTGTCTTGCCACTCTACCCCATAGTCCAGACATATGAAGAATACGGGAGATTGTTGTCAGATGTACCACACAACCAGTACTTGCCAGATATTCATGCAGCTCCTTTTAATGTTGCTGTAGGCCTCTTGGTAGCCTCCCAGACCAGTTTTCTTCTCGTCTTTTCATCAATTTTGGAGGGAGCTCCAGATCTTGGTAATGTCACTGTTGTGCCATATTTTCTCCACTTGATGATGACTGTCTTCACTGTGTTCCATGGTATATCTAATGCCTTGGAAATTCTTTTGTACCCTTCTCCTGACTGATACCTTTTAACAATGAGATCCCTCTGATGCTTTGGAAGCTCTCTGTGGACCATGGCTTTTGCTGTGGGATGCGACTAAGAAAATTTCAGGAAAGACCAACTAGAGCAGCTGAACTTTATTTGGGGTTAATCAGAGGCACTTTAAATGATGGCAGGTGTATGCTGACTCCTATTTAACACGATTTGGAATGTGATTGCTTAATTCTGAACACAGCTACATCCACAGTTATAAGAGGGTGTGCAGACTTATGCAACCACATTATTTTTCTTTTTTTTTTCTTCCCTTCACCTAAAAGATTTCAGTTTGTTTTTCAATTGAGTTGTACAGTTTATAGGTCACATTAAAGGTGGAAAAAGTTCTTAAAAATTATTTATCTTTGTCTCATTTTTTTACAGCACAGAAACCTGACATTTTAACAGGGGTGTGTAGACTTTTTATATCCACTATATATATATATATATATATATATATATATATATATATATACATACACATATATATTTACCTACAATGTCAGTGTTTTATGCAAGTATTTCTCACCATAGTGCAAAACCTTTTTATTTTCATCAGGTGTGGAATGACCAGCGGTCAGCTTCGCTAATAGTGACACTGCAACTTTTATTGAAGAAATGGATCAATTGGATTAATCACACATATACATCAGGTCACTCTCACTATAGGCATATAAGCCATTCTAGATCCCCACATCCTTGCAACTTCTCCCACATACAGTATGAGTTGGATGGGACAGACCAAGAATACACTCACAAACTCCTTGCAGGAAAAAATATATAATAATGCTGATGATATTATATCTTTAATTGTTATGAAAAAGATGCAATGCATGTTATGTGTTCAATGAAATGTCTATTATATCATGTTCATAGCAGTTCTCAAATTGTGATAAATGTGTGTCATGTGTTCTGTTTCAGCTACGAGAAACCTCCCCCAGGATTAATTAAGGTAATGTAGTAGAAAAGTGTTGTCCGAATAGTGGCCATTCTGCTTAGAACAATTTAAACACATCTGAAATCATGTATACATTCCCAAGCATTTAGTTATTTAATAGGTAATATATATACACTAGAGTATTGTCCATCAAAAAATGATGGCAATGAAATTGTAAGTGAGCTAATGCTGTTTGGTGTATAATAATCAAAAAATAATACATTAATAAATTAATATACTTTACCTATTTTATAGTAATATATGTAGGAAGCATTGTGTTGAAGAGCTGGCAATCTGTTTTGATGTTGCTGCAGCATCAGTGCTGTGGAGCTGCTGTGTAAGCATGATCAATGTGTGTAGTGTAATAGTGTGCGTGCGCGCGCAAGACGAAACCGTTAGCGTAGTTGTGTACTTCCGCATTGTATGAGTTATTGTTCTAAAATGGCAGCTAATGTGTGTTATGCGTCTGTGGCGGAATATCAGTAGCTGTTTTGTGGTGTTTTGCGTGTTTCTTGTGGTGTTTTGCGTGTTTCTTGTGGTGTTTTGCGTGTTTAGAGTCCTGTAGCCTCGTTTTCGTTTTGTTCGGCGACCATTTTTTCTCTCGCTTAGAGAATTTTTTAGTGTGTAAACTCTTTTATTTTGAGTTAAATTGAGGTGTAACTTAATTTTTTGAGGTCCTGGATGCTCCCTCTTGCTGTAGGTAAGCTTTTTATGTGTGTGTTGTGTGTATTTACTGTGTTTTTAATTTTTTCCTGTCCGCGGGTTGCAGCCGATTTTTGCGAGGTCGTAACCTTCGCCGCTCCATGCCAGCAACTGAGTCCCTCGCTTTGCGAGGGCCGCAAGTGTTGGCAATGGCTCGCATGCTCACAACTATATATGTGTTTATACATATATATAATTTTTTTTCTCTCAATCCGTTTTCTTAGACATAGTATCATAGCAATACAAAATATTTTGCAAACAATTCAAGCAGATCGTTAGGTACAATAGAATGTCTTATCTTTTTACAAATACATTCATCAAAATGTTAATTGTGCTAATTACTTATTCTTAGCAAAGTTGCCAAGTAATCATAGATAACTAGTACCATATCCAATCATGCCATGTTGTCTAAGGAAGTTTTACCCATGATTTTTATGGGGATTGCCTAGTAGCTTTATGTTTTGCATTCTTACATAATTTTCTAACTTTTATTATTTTAAATCTGTCCCCCTTGCTCACTAATAAAAATCTGGCCCCTCACACCAAAGCATTTGCACAGCACTGTAGTACTGTTTGCTTATCCCGTATTTTGCTGGTTTCATATATTTACTACTTTAGTTGGAATCTTTGCACCCTAGGATGATGACCCTATTTTCAGATTGTATTCCTTTGTGAATTAATTTGACACCATTATAAGTTGCATTCTTTAGTGGAAGCCTTTTGCATAGAACTGAGTAGAAATGTTGTCTGTACTTAAGGTCTCCTCCTTGGTAAAAATCAATGGTTGTCCAAAGTAAAGCACCAATGCATATAATAATCAAAAAAGTAAAAACTATTTATTTCGCTTGTAAAACATTTAACCCAAGTCTATTTCTTAAAAAAAAACAAAACACTATAACGAGGAACTAAAGTATCCCTTAAATGGAGCACCTCCGCCTGTAAAACTAATGACAGAATCAATGATTAAAGGACCACTGCAGTTAAAAGAAGAAAAAAAAAGACATTTATTTTTCAATTATTTACCAAACTAACCACATCAGCAGCTGTGTGAGCCATGAACAAAATATTTATTGGGGAAATCTGAATAGTTCAAGACTCTCTTTTTTTGAATCCATCTTATTTTTGCTACTTTACTTCTTCAGAGCTGAATCATAATGTATGGGTTTTGGCTATCAGTGGAGAGAGGGTGATAAAGGAGGGACCAGAGAGCTTTTGTAAAGATAATTGGATACACACCCCTACTCCCTCACTGGCCCAGAATCAGATTCCTTGCTTCAGGAAACGGAAACTGCCCCCACACACATGCAATGTTTACCAATTTATCATGCATACTCCCAAGGTCCTGCGGAGGCATCAATATTTAGTGTTTTACTGCTTGCTTATGTTCTTGGACTCAAAATGTGTGTGTATCACACACTTTTATTTAATTTTTTTAATTGTATTTATTTTTTCCCTATTGTGCAGTGGTTATTTAACCCACCTTAGATTAAGCCTTTTTTAAGATGTCCAAACGACTGGAGATAATCACAGCGCTAGCTTCATGGTAGCATGACCTCTTGTTTGTATACATAATATAACAAAATAAGTGTTTGAAGGCTGCAATTGGAAATTTACAAATAAATACATAGGTTGTTTTTTTTCCCACCTAGGAAGATGAACCTAAACCTGAAGATTGTATTCCGGATTTGCCTGGCAATGAACATGCTAGAGATTTTTTGGCACATGCACCAAAGAAAGGACTATGGATGCCCTTGGGGAAAGAAGTTAAGGTTATGCAGTGTAAGTTGTACTGATTGAAAAAAAAAAACATGTTTAAAATAATTTAAGTAGCATGTATTTTTGTGGCATTGTCCATTCTACTTCTGAAATGTAATTCACCACCGGATTTTTTAAGCGAATTACAGCATTGTCAAATCGTGTCAATCTACAGTTGATGCAAAAAAGGGTTAGTCTTGGACTGTAGAAGGAATACTGGCTTGTGGTGCTCAAGTGCAAATGATCTAACCATGTAATAACGGTTTGTTTGTTTTAGCAATATGAAAGTCTGTTTTTTTTTTTTTTTGTATTTCTGTGACATCACTTTTGTAAATGAATAAGGCATTCTTACAGCCATATTAAATTGCAATTTGGCCAATTGAATAGGGCTCTATATAAGCACAGAGCATACTTTTTTTAAATAAGTTTTTAGTTAGTGAGCTTCTATCCAAAAGCAAGGTCTTCACTAACTAAAAACTTATTTAAAAAAATATGCTCTGTGCTTATATAGAGCCCTCTTCAATTGGCTGAATCGCAATTTAATAAGGCTGTAAATTTTGACAATATACCAACATACATAAGTATTGTTAAACTTTAAGGGAAAAAAATTGGCTCTGTATAGGAAATATTTTATAAACCTTAACTTTTCAAGATAAAAATGTCTATACACAAGGAAAGAATCAATGTGTGATTTACAATACAGTTATACTGTAAAAGGGTCCTGATTCAGTAATGGATGAATTAGCAGAGAGCCAGCACAAGGATATATATATATATATATATATATATATATATATATATATATATATATATATATATATATATAATTTCTTTAATTAGAGGAAAAATATTAAATAATGGGATATTGTTATTTAGACATAATGTATCAGACCTTAGAAACATAACTTTTTAAGACTGCTTTGAAAAGATGGACAAATCTAGCAAGACTTTATTTATTTATTTATTTTTATATATATATATATATATATATATATATATTAGACACTAGAGGGCAATATACATTAATACAAATATATTGCTCTACTGCTTTGTTCTGATATTTAAAAGCATGTGCTTTCTTTGAACATCTCACAGGCTGGAGGTGCAAACAGTATGGACACAGAACTGGGGATCGGGAATGTCCATACTTTATAAAAGGCAACCAGAAGATTGAGCAGTTCAGAGTGGTAAGATATTTTATAGATAATATATTATTAAAAGGAACTTTTGTTAGGATATGCTTGTGCTGCGTACAGTAGTGCTATTATTCCAGTAACATAACTTGTAACCGCCTTTAAAGGGATACTGTTCTATAGCACATTTTTTTTTATTGAAATCTTATTAAATCCTTTAATACGTTTTTCCATGAATATGATTCCCTATGCCAAGTTATACTTCACATTGCCAGATGATATGGGTCATCGAACATGGAGATTAGAAAATACATATTGCACATGCAGGCACACTATCTCACAAAAGTGAGTACACCCTCACATTTTTGTAAATATTTTATTATATCTTTTCATGGGACAACACAGAAGAAATGACACTCTGCTACAATGTAAAGTAGTAAGTGTACTGCCTGTATAACAGTGTAAATTTGCTGTCCCCTCAAAATAACTTAACACACAGCTATTGATGTCTAACCCATTGGCAACAAAAGTGAGTACACCCCTAAATGTCCAAATTGGGCCCAAAGTGTCAATATTTTGTGTGGCCACCATTATTTTCCATCACTGACTTAACACTCATGGTTATGGAGTTCACCAGAGCTTCACAGGTTGCCACTTGAGTCCTCTTCCACTCCTCCATGATGACATCATGGAGCTGGTGGATGTTAGAGACCTTGCACTCCCCCACCTTCCATTTTGAGGATGCCCCACAGATGCACAATATGGTTTAGGTCTGGAGACATGCTTGGCCAGTCCATCCTTTACCTTCAGCTTCTTTAGCAAGGTAGTGGTAGTCTTGGAGGTGTGTTTGGGGTTGTTATGTTGGAATACTGCCCTGCGGCCAGTCTCCGAAGGGAGGAGACCATGCTCTGCTTCAGTATGTCACAGTACATGTTGGCATTCATGGTTCCCTCAATGAACTGTAGCTCCCCAGTGCTGGCAGCACTCATGCAGGCCCAGACCATGACACTCCCACCACCATGATTGACTGTAAGCAAGACTCACTTGTCTTTGTACTCCTCACCTGGTTGCCGCCACACATGCTTGACACCATCTGAACCAGATAACTATCTTCGTCTCACCGGACCACAGGAGATGGTTCCAGTAATCCATGTCCTTAGTCTGCTTGTCTTTAGCAAACTGTTTGCAGGCTTTCTTGTGCATCATCCTTAGAAGAGGCTTCCTTCTGGGACGACAGCCATGCAGACCAATTTGATGCAGTGTGCGGCGTATGGTCTGAGCACTGACAGACTGACCCCCCACCCCTTCAACCTCTGCAGCAATGTTGGCAGCACTCATACGTCTATTTCCCAAAGACAACCCCTGGATATGATGCTGAGCACGTGCACCCAACTTCTTTGGTCGACCATGGCGAGGCTTGTTCTGAGTGGAACCTGTCCTGTGAAACCGCTGTATGGTCTTGCCCACCGTGCTGCAGCTCTGTTTCAGGGTCTTGGCAATCTTCTTATAGCCTAGGCCATCTTTATGTAGCAACTATTCTTTTTTTCAGATCCTCAGAGAGTTCTTTGCCATGAGGTGCCATGTTGAACTTCCAGTGACCAGTATGAGCGAGTGTGAGAGTGATAACACCTAATTTAACACACCTGTTCCCCATTCACACCTGAGACCTTGTAACGTCATTTTTGACGTGCAAGTCGCTATTGTGTATATATATATATATATATATATATATATATATATATATATATAATTATAAAGTATTACCAGTAATGTGATGTGTGCTGTATTTTTCAATTTTCATTTTCCTACTGTAACATAATACATTATTCTTTGATATTTGCGCTGACATGTAGTAAATTAGCATTGATGTGATAGGAATAAAATCTCCAAATCATTCCTGCAGTTAAAAATCTGTTTGCCCTGTGCTATCACATATAATAGTTGTCAAACTGCGAATCTTCGTCACGCATTGTGAGCTCGCAGAACTACGGCCCTCGCGAAGCGGGACACGAAGCGGGGCCGCGTTTGCGGAGGTGGAGGCTCTACGGCACCTCACTCCCGGGACAAATAAACCCCAGAAAAGCACGACTTTGGGGGGGGGGGGGGGGACGCGCTGTGGGACTTAGAAAAAAAGAATATACGACCCACGGGACTTAGAAAAAAAAAGAATACAAGGTCACAAAAATACGAACTTAACGACCAAAACGCGTACAGCAAAAAACACAATGAAAATAAAAAAAATAATAATACAAAAACATCACACATAGCACAGGGGACAGCCAGGACCTCTGTGGGTGATGTTGCACGCGAATAAAAGTCGATTTTAGGCAGTTTTGACACTTCAAGATCGGCTAAGCGAGGGGGAAAAAAAATGGCGACAAAAAAAAAAAGGAAAACGAGGCTCAACGACCCCAAAGCTCAGAAAACACTGACAAGGACGTGCAACTTTTTAAATTACGACCTGCGGAACTTAGAAAAAAATTAAACGAGTTCGCAAAATACGAGGTTCATGGACGAAATGTGTACATTCAAATACAACACAAAGCAATACAAAATACAATAAAAAAAACACACAAAGCATGGGGGGACAGCCAGGACATCTGTCACTAAGGTTGCACGCTAATTAAAGTACAATTTAATGAGTTTAGACAATTTTAAATCGTCTAAGCGAGGAAAAAAATGTCGGTCGAAAAAAATGAAAGCGAGGCTACACGAACCCAAAATGTGCAAAACGCCGCCAGACACGTACGGCTTTTGCCAGGGACATACGAGGTACTAAAATACACATTTAGGCAGCGCGGACAATGGTCCAGACCCGCGTAGCACATTGACAAAACACGCCATTTTACAACACTAACACTACGAATCTAAAATGGAGATTTACACAACTAAAGCAACGGTTTGCCCTCGCGCACGCAGCATATTTCTAATGCACAGTTGAGACATTGATGACACTTTCTCCTCACACCAGCAACAGGCCAAATGTACATTGTATGCTGCAGGAAAATAAAAGTAGATACTGAGCAGCAGATCGCAATGAACGCCGAAGGTCCTCGGAGTATAAAAAGCTTTACATTGTGTGTCAAGCAGCATTGCCATGGCTTAAAATGTTATTGCCCCGTCATTTTTGACGGGCAAGTCGCTAGTTTCTTCATAAACAATAAAACGTTAATGAATAAAGAATTATTTGTTTTACATATTATTATTATTTTTATTTAACCACTATATATTATAAGGACTACAAACTTCCTAACTTAGCACGGTTGACCGATGCCTCTCTATTCCTTTCTGATCTGTACAACAGTCTATGCCTAGTAGGAATTGAGTATTTTTATATACAGTACACCGTTTCGTGTACTACATCTATACACTACAGTACATAATACTTATATTGTTGCAGTAGAGACGTGATAATCTTGATAATCCTGATATCAGTACTTTATTATCCTAAATTAGAGGTATACACTCATCGTCAAATGGTAAAAGAGGTGCATGTTACATTGATAAATATATAGATGTATTTAATGCATTGTCAAATATGGCTTTCTATTCCTGTATGTAGCATGTTGCCTGTGTCACTTAAATGTCATGGTCTTTTGACATTGTATATTATTAAGAATAAAATACTCAATAGTTCACTGATCCATATATGAAGTTATTCAGTTTATGGCCTCTTAGGGTAATGGAACTCCTTGGTCATTTGTAATTGTATTACAGTGGATATAAAAAGTCTACACACCCCTGTTAAAATGTCAGGTTTCTGTGCTGTAAAGTAATTAGACAAAGATAAATCATTTCAGAACTTTTTCCACCTTTAATGTGACCTATAAACTGTACAACTCAATTGAAAAACAAACTGAAATCTTTTAGGTAGAGGGAAGAAAAAATATAAAAATAAAATATTATGGTTGCATAAGTCTGCACACCCTTAAACTAATACTTTGTTGAAGCACCTTTTGATTTTATTACAGCACTCAGTCTTTTTGGGTATGAGTCTATCAGCATGGTACATTTTGACTTGGCAAGATTTGCCCACTCTTCTTTGCAAAAATACTCCAAATCTGTCAGATTGCGAGGGCATCTCCTGTGCACAGCCCTCTTCAGATCACCCCACAGATTTTCAATCGGATTCAGGTCTGGGCTCTGGCTGGGCCATTCCAAAACTTGAATCTTCTTCTGGTGAAGCCATTCCTTTGTTGATTGGATGTATGCTTTGGGTCGTTGTCATGCTGAAAGATGAAGTTCCTCTTCATGTTCAGCTTTCTAGCAGAAGCCTGAAGGTTTTGTGCCAATATTGACTGGTATTTGGAACTGTCCATAATTCCCTCTATCTTAACTAAGGCCCCAGTTCCAGCTGAAGAAGAACAGCCCCAAAACATGATGCTGCCACCACCATACTTCACCGTGGGTATGGTGTTCTTTTGGTGATGTGCAGTGTTGTTTTTGTGCCAAACATATCTTTTGGAATTATGGCCAAAAAGTTCAACCTTGGTTTCATCAGACCATAACACCTTTTCCCACATGCTTTTGGGAAACTTCAGATGTGTTTTTGCAAAATGTAGCCTGGCTTTAATGTTTTTCTTCGTAAGAAAAGGCTTTCGTCTTGCCACTCTACCCCATAGCCCAGACATATGAAGAATACGGGAGATTGTTGTCACATGTACCACACAGCCAGTACTTGCCAGATATTCCTGCAGCTCCTTTAATGTTGCTGTAGGTCTCTTGGTAGCCTCCCAGACCAGTTTTCTTCTCGTGTTTTCATCAATTTTGGAGGGAGCTCCAGTTCTTGGTAATGTCACTGTTGTGCCATATTTTCTCCACTTGATGATGACTGTCTTCACTATGTTCCATGGTATATCTAATGCCTTGGAAATTCTTTTGTACCCTTCTCCTGACTGATACCTTTTAACAATGAGATCCCTCTGATGCTTTGGAAGCTCTCTGTGGACCATGGCTTTTGCTGTGGGATGCGACTAAGAAAATTTCAGGAAAGACCAACTAGAGCAGCTGAACTTTATTTGGGGTTAATCAGAGGCACTTTAAATGATGGCAGGTGTATGCTGAATCCTATTTAACATGATTTGGAATGTGATTTGCTTAATTCTGATCAAAGCTACATCCCCAGTTATAAAAGGGTGTGCAGACTTAAGCAACCACATTATTTTTCTTTTCTTTTTTCCTCCCTCCACCTAAAAGATTTCATTTTTTTTCAATTGAGTTGTACAGTTTATAGGTCACATTAAAGGTGGAAAAAGTTCTGAAATGATATATCTTAGTCTCATTTTTTACTGCACAAAAACCTGACATTAACAGGGGCGTGTAGACTTTTTATATCCACTGTATGTACATTTGAGGATGCATTACTCTGTATGTATAGTACATTTGTCACACAGCACAGAATACATATGGTGATCTACAAATAATTTAGTTTAAAATTGTTTTGTCTCACACAGGCTCATGAAGACCCAATGTATGGCTTAATAAAAGAAAAACAACATCAAGAAAAGCAAGCAAGGTAAAACAAAACTGTGCATATAGGATATTATGTTTAACTGAACTAATATTTTATATAACTGAAGCAAAATGTAGAATCCTTAACAATAGAAGAGAACTGTAAATCAGTATCTTTGGACTAGCAAGATTTAGAAGAACAACAGTATCTGAGAGTATAATTTATACTAAATATTTTGATGCAGCAGGTATAGATTGTATACAAGTTACTTTTTGATCTCTGTAAGAGACAGATTAGTTTTTAACTTTATGCCCCATTTTATTTTTCAATTGCCACGCGTTCGACACACAGGTAGGCATGTTATTGAATGTATATGTCTAATGACTTGTTTGTCTATACAAGCTTATTGTTCACAATATATCATGTTTATATTAAGGGAACATTAGCCACTCCATTTAGCTTCATAGTACCAGCAGTTTTGTATTTTTTTATATTATATATTTATGGCAAGGGGATGTTTCTCCTAAACTATCTACTCCATATAATATTATTTGTGATACAAACTAAACCTATCTGCTCTGTCCAAAAAATAAATAAAACCTCTACTTCTCAACATTTCATGAACCCTAAAATGAATGTTTTCCTTTAAACCAATTGTATCTTTACGGCTTCTATATCTTGTAATGTTGATAGCTTTTTAAATGCCTTATGCATGCGTTTTCCCTAAAATACCCTGTTTGTTTTTTAAATTTTTTGATTATTAAATATATTCTACATCATTGCTTAGATTGTGTTTTAATATTACTTCTATTTTTGGAAAAAATGGAGAGGAGTTTTTTTTTCTTCTTGCAAGTGTTATTGTGCTGTTGTTACTGCTTATTTCAATTAATCTGTGTCCTAGAACTTTATGTTCTGAAATAGATTTTCTTTTTTTCCTGTATCTCCTAACAAAAAGATAATAAATGTAACTATGTATTGTACAGAGTATCTTCATATTGTTCTACTTTGATTTCCTCTGAGATGAATGAAGTAAGGGAATTGTATAGTACTGTTTATTGGGTCAAAATCTGGGTCAGTAACCATTCAAATGAATGTACTAGTTCATAAAAGGAAAGAAAGGCCTCTGTCATGAGTTTTTGTATTTGGTGTTAAAAGACCAATCTATTTCCAGCAGATTTTTTTTGTATATGTTTTAATACATTCAGATCATAAATGTAAAACAAATTTTAATACATTGACATCACAATAAAAAAGCACAAATAGTTAAATGTCACTTTTTGTATTACATGACATGTTTGTTTTATGATCCATTAATATGGTCTATTATTATCCTTTGTTACAGATCCCACAGTTACAAGTCAGATTCATTTAGAAGGGTCCTTTATCTCTTTGTATCAAGTGATACAACCTCTTAAAATCAATAACATTGCTAATTTCAGTAATGACTCAGTACTTTGTGTGGGACGACTGAACCCAAATTACATTAAATAATGCTTCTTAGTATAGATCATTCATATTCAATGGTTTTAAAAAAAGCAATATTTAGTATGTAGGTTTCTTGCATAGCTGAGACCCAGTTGCTGCGGGTCTCTACCCATTATTATGGCAATGGGGGATGGTGACTTTGTCTATTACAGTGCTATATTTTCAGGCAGAAAGATATATAAATATAATTCTCTTGATTGGATGGTGACTTGTTAAGTTAAAGTGTTTTTATCTAATTGGATTATTCTTAAGACCTGTCTTTCCGGCAAACCCCACCTTTCCCCTTAATAACCTTCTTAAGATCTAGACAATCATAGATTACAGTATCAGCCTCTAGTTGATCCGATTGTTTCTATCTTAATAAGGTTATTAAGGGAAAAGGTGGAGTTTGCCTGAGAGACAGGTCTTGAGAACAATCCAATTAGATAAAAATAAGTCACCAGCCAATCGAGCATTATATTTATATATATCCTTCTGCCTGAAAATAGAGCACCAATATTAAATTAACTTTCAAAGATTACAGTATCGGCCTCCAGTTGATCCAAAAGTGAATTTAATATTGGTATTATAAATAATTACATAGGAATTAAATAATGCTAACTCTTCTTTTATGGCATTACATCCATTATATAATGTTTATCATACATAGGTTTTGTATTAAACTTAACTCCTTCTTCTTTTCAGAATCCAACAGCTAAAAAAGCTTCTGGAAGATTCAACCTCTGAAGAAAGTAGCAGCAGCTCCAGTTCAGTTAGTTCACATGGAAAGCACAAGAAGAAGAAAAAGAAAAAAGATAAGAAGAAAAAAAAGAAGAAGCGACGAAAATCTTCCCACAGGAATTCAGATTCAGACTGAACGTACCTAACAACATCTCATAGTGCGTGTCCGTTATTGGGAAGTGCTGGGTATGGGCCTGAGGCATCATGGCGCCAATGTTAGCCTTGGACTGTGCATGAAGTAACATTTTCTGCAAACAAGTAGGCCACAGACCACGTGTAAAGTAACGGATCAATCCCTCAATGCTTTAACATCCCGTGCTCCTCTGCTATAGTGGTTTGTTCACATGTTCTCAGGTAATGTGAATTTCATATTAAATATGAAGACCTTGGACTCTCATATAAATAAGCCTATGAAGAAGAAAAGAATAGTTTTGGATTTATTTGTTCTGGTTGACTTTTTAAAGTTATATATAGAAAAAAATATTGTGTTAAAAAAACGGTGTATGATACTCGAAAGGCACAACAAGTTTTTTTTAAAATAGAGATGTAAATTCGACGCTGGCATCTTTTTCTGAAAGTGTTGAGAGAAATGTTTTGAACTTTATCGCTCCTGCCATCAAAGGGCTTTAATTGAATTTGACTTATTACATGTATATAAAAGTTGTTACATATGCCAAAAATGTTTCTAAGACTGATTCATCCGGATCAGGTTTTACTTTGTACTACCTGGGGCGTAAATAATACATATATTCACATACTGTACAATAGAGTTGTGCTTTATTGTCCCCTCATCCATTTCTTTAAATATCATTCAAGAATGTTCAGTGTTGAATGATCCTTAATATTTTTTTCTACCAATGTATGGACACGTTTCTACTACAATGCATTCATCACTACAGGCCTGTGTAGCGCCACCCTTGCAAAAAAATAAATAAATAAATATATATATATATATATATATATATATATATATATATATATATATATATATAAAATAGGAAATTGCCCGTCAAAAATGACGGGAATAAAATTGTAAAGCTGGCAATGCTGTTTCCCACACAATGTGGGGCTTTTGCTCCTCTGAGCGCCTTCGGCGCTCATTGTGAGCCTCTCCCCCGTGTACTTCAACTATCCTGCTTTGCAATGATCACCTTAGCTGCTCATCGCAAGCCCCACGATTGGCGCTCATTGCAAGCATTTCCCGCTGGTGGTGCTCATCGTGTGACTGGCAATGAGCGCACTTGGCTTTCATTGCGAGCCTTTCCTCCCGGCTACTGTATGAGACGCTCATTGCAGGGTTTGTTAACCTGCAAGTTTTGTGCTTGGGAATGTCATGTGTCTCTTTCCAGTATCTCTTCCCTGTCCCTTCCCTGTGTCTTTCTCCTCTGTGTGTCTGCTGAATGTTTGCTTGCTATGCATTGAATACCGTTTGGTTTTTTTTCAAAGTCCCGCGTGCCTGGCGTTGTTCGTGTAAGTGTTACTGTCTTTGCCGCGTGCCTGGCTTTGCTCAGCCTCGTTTTCATCCTGTTGCAGATTTTTCACGAAAAACTGAAAATATGGCTCCAATTTGCTTGCAACCTCACTCCCAGGCTTCCTGGCTCTCCCCCTGTTCTGTGTGTGAGTTTTTTTTTTTTTTTTTATTGTGTTGCTTGTTTTTAGGGTTTTTTGAGTTTCGCGCTTGAACTAAGCTCCTCAGCGGCAAAGTGCTACATTTTTCGGCGGCGGCCCACGTGCCTCAACTGTCCGCCTCACGAGATGGGCAGTTCAATGAGCGCCTTTGGTGCTCATTGCAGCCTACGTCCTGTGCCTCTGCTGATGTGCGGTGCTTAGGCTGCAATGAGCGCTAAAGGCGCTCATTGCACTGCTCACCTCGCAAAGTGAGGCGACCAGTTGAGGCACGCTGGACATACGACCCGTATGACTTAGGACCGAAACTCGTACATGCACTGTATGGCTCGCAAAAATCCGACTTTACCGCCTTAACTACGGAACTGCAAAGACCTCAACAACACAACAAATATGCCTCAAATTAACTTACAGGCTCCCTGGCTCTCCCACTGTGCTGTGTGTGTGAGTGAGGTTGCAAGTTAATTTGTGGCATAGTTGGCGTTATTTCACCAACGAAAATCGCCTAAGCGATAAAAAAAATGGCTGCTGAAAAAACTCAACATGACGAAAGGACGTAAAACAAACCCAAAAGACGCAAACCTAGCCCCAAGGACATAAAAACTGCTCAGAGGGCCCATAGCCTTGCATAATTGTCAAACGCCATTGCCAGGCTTACTATTTCCCTCACGTCATTTTTGACGGGCAATTTAACATATAAAAACTAGAATACATAATAACCATGTACAGGCAACATATAACCACACGCAAAAAAACAATCACAATGCAACAATGTCATGCTCCATTGGCCATATCAATAATTACTGGTAATATTTGTCCTTAAATAATGTAATTGTGACAATTTCTTCCCCTTTCCTTTCTAGTAAAGGCATGGGAAGTTTATCCTGTCTCCTAACTTTCCATCTATACAGGTGGTTACGAGTCCCCTTGGCGTGACAGTCCATCCAAGTGATAGCTTCAGTGGCTCTCTGGGCACCCTGCTTTCTCTTGCCCAGGACAAATACTCACTCCTTCCCAGTGGCCTAGTGACCTTCCAAAGCCCCTGAGGAGCCTTATAAGACCTTTGCCCTGGAGAACCCTTCAAGGTAGTCCAGGGGAAACAGTACATCCAGGCTCGTAAGTCCAGCAAAAACTTGAGAGGATCCTTCCCCAGCAAAACCTTCTCCTTCCAGGCAAGGGAGACCTGCTGATTCTTTGATTGTACCAGATATCCTTGACGTAATGCAAGACCCCAACTTCCCCCCGGACAGTGGCACCTCCTTTCCAGTAATAGAGGAATACAAACAGTGTCTTTGGGCTGCTGCAGGAAAGTCAAAACAGTGAGGCCAGGTGACACACCACACCCTGGGGTATCCTCTGTGGCAATCCAGGAAAACTGTCCCATCCAGTGGTGAACAAATCTGGGATAATCCTGGGGCACCACTCTCCCCAGCCAAGCCAGTACAAACAGCTGACTGGTGGTATTTATAACAGTCCACAGGCCTAAGGGACCACAAGTGTCCAACATTTTTCCTCTCCCCAAGTTTGCTCCTTCCACTTTCCAGGGTTTGGGTCCCAGGTGATCTGTTGAGCCTTCTGGCTTACCGAAATCAAGTGAATGTTTATCAGGGGTTATCATCACCCCACCCCCCAACAGTCAGGGCCACTGCCCCCCCCCCCCCCCCCCTCACCTTTAGGTAAAATATTCTTCTGTTGTACCCAATAAAATAATAGCTCCACTGAGGACTGTACCTACCGCATCTGCCAGTCTGTACTCCTCCTGGGGGCTGCACTGAGCTCACTGTCTCCCAGTCTCCTTTCTTTGGAACTACTGTCTGGGTACAGCTCTCACATCCCTCTGGCTCTTTGGTCTCTGGATCCTCAAGTAGAACCTCCTGTCTCTATCCATCTGAGACTGCCTGGTGTATAGGCAGCCCTTGAGAAGCTGCTGCTACTGCCTCTTGTGCAGGCTGAAGAGCAGGGCAACTTGCTGTTTCTGCTCCAGGGTCTGTGGCTGGCTCCTGGACAATGGTCATCCAAGAAACTCCCCATTATGTTTACAGTCCATTGGTAGGGCCCACTGCTCATTTAGTTCTTCTCTGACTCTAGGAGCAGGGTAGCTTCCTCCCAGTTCTTTCCCTGGGACAGGTACTGCTGTCGTTTTGCCCTGTTCCCATGCCCCTAAATGGGCAAGGCTCAGCCCCCTAAAGATAGGGACCAGTTCTTCTTCTTCCCAGTCCCCCCACTGCATGAAGGCATCCATGTTACTTTTAGAATCCCTGAGATCCGAATTCTCCCAACATCCATACCTTTCCCTTGTGACCCAGTCTTGGCAAAATTTAGCTGGGTCTCTGGTGTCTCTGCTATGTGGTTCTGTTTCATGCCTGGCTGGCAAGACCCATCCCAAGTTGGTGGCCACAACTCATCTACGGATGCTTCATATAGCAGGTCCAGATATCCGACTTCCAGTTGTACTTCCTGCCGGATCAATGGCATCAGTGATAACGCCTCATCCGACCGTTGGGCCGCCCCAAAAGAGTTACGTCTCCTGAGCACATCTATTATACACTGAAAAGTGCCCACCCAATAAACCAGAGGGCCATATGCCAGCTCCCAGAGTGTCTCTTTCTGCTCCAATGACAAATAGGGATCCACACCAGGGATTCCAACAGCTCCCAACCAGGCTGCATACTGGTCCTCCAAGTCCATTTTCTGCACCACCAGCCACTCTGTCAGCTCAGGACCCGGCCATAGTCCCAGAAACGCCATCCATTGGTTTAGAAGTGCCGTTTCTTGACAGTCATTTCCAAAGACAGCAATCTGTTCTGTCTCTACTGGGGATAAACATTTCCCCTCCACAGGAGCTGGGAAAGGGCCGTTGCATACCCCTCTCCACTCCCACTGTACCTCCTGTCTGATTTGTGTCAGGACAGTCCTCTGCTGATCCATGGTTAAATCTGCAGGCATTTCCTCTGGTCTCAGTTCCATTATGTCCTTGTAAGTTGCCACCCTGTGTGTTTTATACAGAGATCCCACCATTGCCACCAATGTCACAATCTGCTTCTTCAAGGGGACTCAAATGAACCTAGATCAAACCTACCCCTGCAGAATCATGTCGTTCTTATTCTCTCTGGCACAAACGGTGGCTTCTAAAGAGGGCAATGCCCAAAGGTACAGACAGAGAATACTGGATACAGGTTACCAGTAGCCTATGGCCAGACCACTCCCCAATTCAGGATACAAAACACAGAAACAGTTTCACACCTTGGATATGTAAAAACTAGAACTAAACCTTTATTGAATCATGGATCCAACATATTTATACATCTCCCATACCACACCCTTGTTTACCTTTGTGTGTGATGTCAGCACTAAGTCCCATCTGGCTTGCAACCTTGGTTGCTATCAAAACTCACCAGATATCTAGAGCTGACTAGTGAAACAACATTGATGTTAATCTCAAATGTTTGCTTAAGACTACTTGTAGTGCATGCCGAAAGCTCATTGCAGGCTGCAAATGCGGACCCTCGCGACACAAGGGGCCGCATTTGCGGAGGTGGAGGCTCTACTCCGCCTCACAAGCGGTTACAAGCACCCACAGAAGCGGGACTTTGAAAAAATACATCTAACACACATCATTAAATACGATCTTACACAAAAAAATACGAGCCGCTGGACTTAGAACGAAAAATTTACGGACTTGCACTAAAAAAAATACGAGCCACGGGACTTAGAAAAAAAACCTTTACGAACTCGCAAAAATATGACCTTAATGGCCGAACCGAGCGCACCTAAAAACAAAAAAAAATGTAAACTACACACAAAAATGACATAAAAAGCTTACTCACAGCAAGGGGGCGGGGGGACACCCAGGACCTCTGCAAGTGAAGTTACACCTCAATTTAAGTCCAAATTACACACGAAAATCCCCTAAGCGAGAGAAAAAATGTCAGCCGAAAAAAACGAGGCTACAGGACCCTAAAGCCGCAAAACGCCACCAAGCACATACAGCTTTTCCAAAAAGCCGTACTAGGTACAAAATACACTTTTAGCAAGGACGCTAAATCATCCACACCCGTGTACCACATACACATTCGCAGCCATTTTACAACATCAACTTACACAATGCGGAAGTACACAGCTACCCTAACGGCTTCCCCTCGCGCACGCTGCCTATTTACACTACACACTGCACACATTGCTGACACTTACACCTCAGCTCCACAACACTGCAAATCTACATTGTATGCTGCGGGAACATCAAAACAGATTGTCAGCTTCCTGCATATATTACTTACAAATAGGTAAAGTATATTAATTTATCAATTATTTAATTAGCATACAAAAGTACATATACACAAATAAATAAATAAAAAACTATTACAATAAACACAAAAGCCATTCACTTCGTCTCACAATGAGCGCCAACGCTGCTCAGCACACAAACTACACCGGGCGACAGCCTTGCAATAAGGTCAAAAAGGAGATCAGCGCCAACCTTACAATGACAGCAAAAGCGCCTCTCATAAAAAAAGGTACAACAACCAAGAGCCTCGCAATGAGCGCCGAAGGATCTCAGACCACAAAAAAAATTAATGTCTGTGGCAAACAGCATTACCTGCCTTACCATTGTCGCTAGTCTCATATATAGTTGTCCTAATTGCAGGGTTGGCCAAGGTTGTTGGTAACGCAATGTTAAAAAGCCAGGCCCGCATTTGAAACAGCGTTACCAACAAGCCTGACGGGGGCTGCAATGAGCGCCAACACTGGAGAGGGATAGGAGAGGGGAAGAGAGACACTGGGGAGGGAGAGTTGGAGGGAGATACACAGGGGAGAGAGAGGAGGGGGGAAGAGAGACACGGGAGAGAGAGAAGGGGGGAAGAGACACGGGATGGTTGAAGAGGGAGAGGGGGTGAAGGAGAAACAAGGGAGGGAGAGGGGGGAAAGAGATGTTGGGGTGGGGGAAGAGACACAGGGGAGGGAGATGGGGGAAAGAGAAACAAGGGAGGCAGGGGGGAGGAGACACAGGGGGTAAAGAGACACAGGGGAGGGAGAGGGGGGAAAGAGAAGAGACACAGGGAAGGGAGATAAAGTAGAGGGTGGGAGAGGCTTGCAATGAGCGCCAAAGGCTCTCATCGCGAGGCCAATAAAGTAGAGGGGGGAGAGGCTCGCAATGAACACCTCCCATGAAGTAGAGGGTGGGAGAAGTAGAGGGGGGGACAGGGTCGCATTGAGCGCCAAAGGCGCTCATTGTGAGGCCTGTGACGAGCGCCTCTTGTGTAGTAGAGGGTGGGAGCGGTAGAGGGGGTAGAGGCTCGCAATGAGCACCAAATGCGCTCATTGCGAGGTCCGAGGCCATTAAAGTGGAGGGGGGAGAGGCTTACAATGTGTGGCAAATACCATTGCCAGGCTTCAAATTTTATTGCAGTAATTTTTGACGGGCAAGTCCCTGGTACATAATACCCATGTACAGGCAACATATAACCACACACAATAAAGCATTATCACAATGCAACAATGTCATGCTCCCTTGGCCATATCCATAATTACCGGTAATATTAGTCCTTAAATGATGTAATTATGACAATGATCTGCTAAAATGGTCACTAAAAATGAGTCACAATTTTACCAGATGCTCTTTTTTTTTTTAAACAAACTTAATTGAGAACCGTTTTATTTTTAAAACAAAAACACATTTAATTTTCCAACTACAATGCTACCTTGGTTTTCATCCATTGCGTGCAGCAGGAGAGTACCAAACAAGCTTTTCCCAATAATCCATTCCGAGCCCCAGAAATGTCACATTTTAGTTTGGACTGATGGTCTTGTATTTTTTATAAAAAAAACTTAAAACTAAACCGACAAAAAGAAAAAACAATCATTAGATCAAATAACATAGAATTTAACTTCACTTTGACTGTATAGACAGGACTTGAGGGCTCAATGGGATGGTGGCGATGTAGAGAAGGAGGAGAGAGGTTATTGCTTGGAGTCCTCTTCCGTTAGATTATCAGGCCCTTACCCAGGGTATCTTTTTTTAGGTCTCTTTACGATACTGAACCCTGGTGGAGACTCTGATGTAGGAAGTTTCAATAGAAACCTATCAAATTTGCTTCTGTCTATATTTGAAAATGTTTCTGAACTGAGACATAATTTGATCTCTAAAGAAGTTCACATTGCGCCTTGCTTGAGCTTTGTCAGGGTAATACTTTTCAGCAATTTTTTGTAATTCAGCCCGTTTAGCACACATTTCAGTGCCTCTATCTCTTGCTGCTCTTGATGTTCCTCCAGCTCCTCAGTGCTGAGCTCTTTTCTGTTCTCCTCCATTAGCTCTTCAATGTCTTCATTACTGACCTCCAGGCCCATGGACTTGCTCAGAGACACAATGTCCACCACTATTGGTCTAGGTTCAGCCTCCAAGTTTCTTGGAGCTATAGCTTCTGGCCATGATTTTCTTCCAGCCACAGTTCATGGTCTTGTGAGAGAACGCACAACATGTTTTATCTATCAGAGTGACACAGTGGAGGATATTCAAATGGTCCTTCCAGAATTCTCTGTGTCCACTCAGTATCTGAGGCCACCTCAAAGTACCTCTGGAAGAGAGCCTTGGTATATATATTTTTTAAAGTTTGAGATGACCTGCTGGTTCATGGGCTGAATCAGAGAAGTTGTTTTAAGGGGCAAGAACTTCAGTTCTAAAATGAAAGTAATCCAGGAAGTTGTCCTCAAAGCCTGGAGGGTGAGCAGGAGCATTGTCCATTTGTAACAGAGCCCTTAGAAGCAGTTCTTTTTCCTCCAAATCTTTTTTGACAGCGAGGCCAATGAAAGACTACTTGGTTACCCATACTTTGCTGTTGGCCCTCCACATTACACTTAACTTTATCACATTTTCTCTTAAGAACTTTGGGGTTCTCACTGTGATGGACTTTTTTTTCTGTTTAGTTTCCTACTCTGTCATGGACTAACGCACCAGGACATATTTATGTCCATGATCATGCTGATCTACTTGGTATTTATGGCAGAGATACTGGAGTGGGCTGTCAGTTCCTTCTCCAGTAGGCCACAGCATACAGCTCATGATATTTCTAGGGGGTTACCCATCCAAGTACTGACCAGGCCCAACCCTGCTCGGCTTCAGGGTGGTGTGACCTCTTGTTTTCCTGACTGGAATCTAACCCAGATCGCAGTAGGGAAAGTGCTGAATCCTAACCAGGGAAGAGGCTAGTAGAGGCTTAATTTTTACATCCCCACACACCAACAGTTAGCCTGTCTTTCATTTGCTTGTGCTGATGTATTTTCAGTGATGCAGGTTCCAATTAGTTTATTTTGGAAGTTTTAGACTTGTTGGGGAATTAAAGCCTCAGTGTCTACATAGTCTCAAAACTCCCTGACAAAGGTCTCAGCAGCTGCTTTGTCAGCACTGGCTGCCACTCCATTCCTCACCATGCTGATTCACTTTAAAATTCTCAGAACAGCCATTATATATTTTTTACAGCATTCACCACTATTTTCAGGCATTCCTACCAGATCAGTATGCAGTTATTTTGCTTGCACACCTGCTAGTGCCTGGGAACTACTATTCCCCCCCCCCCCCCCCCCCTACTAACTTTTTCATTAATCCACATTATAGCAATTCCTCCAAAGGTCTGACCTTTGATTACTCAACCTTAAGACCTCTATCTGCTTGGAGACACCAACTATACCCCCCCCCCCACCCCTGAGAGACAGGATATGTGGGGTCCCAATCTGGTCAAAAATTGTCAGTCCAATGCATTGAGTCCACTGTATTTTATAATCAAGCAGCAACCTTTGACACATTAGTAAAGTCCAGATAGGAGTGCAATTTAAAAATCAGGTCACCCACCCATGTAAAATATAAAAGCTGAAGACCAATTTTCTGATCATACTATATTGGTCTGTTCAATTAAACAATTATAATACATGTTCCTGGCAGTTAAAACCAACACAATTATTAATTATAACTTTCCATGGTGTGAAAGATATAGATATATATAGCGCGAGAGAAAGACCCTATCTGTCTTTATAGTATTGGCACCCCCCCCCCCCACATCCACATTTGAATGAACTATAGGCATTTTTTTTTTTTAAACCCCAAGTTAAGGCAGTTGATCCTTTGTTTACATACAGTAGACCATTTACAGCTCATTTTAAGAGGAGCACAGTGTAAGATGTGCTCAATTTCTACAACCTTCCATTTTCTCCCTGTATACCCTCTATAAGCTGCCATAATGCACACTTGTGATCTGTAGCAGTATGTGAACCAACCTCTGAGGGGGAATTCACAATAGCCATGCCATGCTGTTAGATAGCAATATGCAGAGGAGCCATTTGTGGGTTTAGAGTGAAGCAGCATAAATTGTATTTGCTTCACATTGATTAAGTCATAATAAAAAATAAAAACAAATGAACCACAATATTTGCATTTCAAAGTTAACTTTTATTAAGTATTATTATTATATATAGCTGAAAGTGAGACAGTGAATTCAGTGCTATTTACAAGTGTTTTTCATGTGCAAATTCAACATTCCATTTTTTGTTTTTATTATGCCATTTATTTTTTATTAATTCAAATATTCTTCAATTTAATAACTTAGTGTCAGTACCTTTAGTCACTTCACTTTATCTTTTCTTCATGTGCATAGAGTTGCGCAAAATAGTGGGTAGATAGGACTCCTTTTCAAGAGTAAAAAAAGTTTCATGCAAAAATCACTCACACAAATTAGTTAAGAAATAAATACTTTTTTTTTTTAAATACATAAATAAAGCAGCTGCTTCACTTCTTCCTGGTGCCACCTCTCCTTATACCACGACCTATGGGGCAAGAGAAATAAGTTTGGAGTTACTTCATTAACCAATACAACACGTTTTAACACAGTGGCACAGCATTTGCGCTATAAGCAGTTTAAATGCTCAATTCTACTTTTGCACAAGAGATGAAATACCAAGTTTAGATGTGCTGCAGAAACTAAAATGGGAAAAAATAAATTTCTGAGCAAGGATGGTGGTGGTAGGAAGAGCTTAGTGTTATAGAACCAGAAGGCAAAGTAGAACAAGGTAAAGTATAACAAAATAGTATAGTTCTGACAGGTGTTATTCCATACCGCTGTACAGATAAGCTCTAGGGACCTCCCATGCTTCTACTTCTTCTGGATCAGTTCTAGTTTGTTTTCTTTTAGAAGACTTAAGCGGTCCTTTCTTTTTTGAAGGCTTGTCTAGAATGGAACATCAGGAAGAGAAGTTAAACTTACATTGTATGCTCATTTATAGAAGGTCAATCAACTAAGGTGATAAAGGACATACTTCTAGTGCTATTTCATTAAACAAAGCTTCACCCAAGCTTGAGGGAGTTCCGTCTAAAAAAGGAACTTGGGCATTTAGATTGAGCAGACGTGTCATGCATACGTTAGCATTCCACACAACATAATAGCCAATTGCAATTTGCCCCAATAACTGGTACCTCTGTTTCCAGTCAATAAATAACTTGTCACTTGTTTAGGTTCCCCTACTCCCCACCTTTTATTCAATGGCAGAAATTAAATCCTGCCCGAACTTCAGTGTTATTTTAGAATAGATTGCCCAGTAATAGGAGGTTGTCAGTGTTTAAGCCAGATATACCTACCCTCTTTGACTTTGGTTGGATCTTGCAAATAATATGCAGGTTCGGGGAACTTGGGCTTAGCACCTCTTCCAACCCAGTATTCTTCAACAGCCCCAGTGGTTTTCTTTTGAGGTTTTCCTAGGTGAAATGGACATGGAAAAACAATAGAAAAAGCAGCACTTTCTAGTTCTATAGCAATATAAATAAATAAAGCATAGCTAGAAGGTAGCTATAATCCAACAAGACTTACAATTTCTTTTAACTACTTATTGCTTTAAATCCTACCAAGCTAATTATAATTATGCAGTTTGTCAGCTTCCTCTAAAACACTTTTCCAATGGGCAGTTGGATCAACACTGAATGTCCATAAGCATTGTGTATAATACCTTACTGAACTCGCTTGAAAAAGTAAGTGATCCTTGCATGCACTGAACTATACCAGAGTCATATGCAGCAGGTACTGTAGCTTTAATACTACATGGAAATATTTTTTTGAAGTGGATTCTGGTTTTCCAATCCGCAGGTTCTGCAACAATTAGCTGTGTATGGGATAGAGTTGTTGGATCAGGCCACATGTAGAAGGAATCTTCACTAATTAACTTACCACCCATTGATTTCTGCAGAGATTTCTTCTGTTCAGACATCTCTTTGAAGCCTCTCTCCATCTTAGACTGCCTCTTGTCATAGCTGGCATAGTCACAGACCTCGTAGTCCTCCTTTGGTCGGTGCACTTGCCCCAATGCTTCGTAAGCACCCTTTTTCTTCACTTTTAATTTCTCTCTTACAGGCCATCCAATCAACTGTGTTGGGATTGTGCCTTTGGGTGGTTTCCAGAGAATTCTTTTTTGAGCAATCTGCTTAAAGAAACTACCTTTGTTAATGCTTAACTGTCCATGTGGAACATTTCCCTGGAAGTAATATTCTTCCTCTTCACTGCTATCCTCTTCATCATTTAACTCTTCCTCATAATTTTGCAAGTCCTCTTCCTCCACTACCCAATACTCTTCTGAATCCTCTGGTTCAGACAAGGATTGACTCTTCCTTGGTTTCTTCTTCAAGGAATACAGCTTCCTCCTGCTTATATCTCTGAGTGGAACTCCTATTTTCCTACCTCTACCTGAAACACTTTTGACTTTCACTCCTGAAGAAACATAATTCTTGTACTGACTGCTAGCATGCTGTATAGGCATCTCATCTTCTTTCAAAGAACCACTACTTTTAATTTTCTCTCTATCTGAGCCCTCTGCACTTTTTCTGAAAGCATACACCCCTTTTCTAAGCATATAGTCAGGCACAAAGTATGACACAGAACCATTATCCATAGACGATCCCTCATCCCTAGATGAAAGTTCTTCTGATGTAATACTTAGAATACTTGGCCGTTTCTGCTTCCTTTGAGACATATAAACATCGTAGTCATAGTTTGTCTCTACATTGTCAAAACAAGCCACCCAAGGTGGAGAAGGCACAAGCTTCTCAACAGGTTCATCACCCCACACATTAGCTTTACTAGTCAACTTTAGTTCGCCATTACATGTAGACGACTGTGGCTTTTCTTGATTGTCAAGATTTACTTCAGCACCAGTTTTGCTCTCTTCAGATTTGTAGTCATCTTCCCAGTTTTCAGGAGAGACTGCTTGCTGAACTATATAGACAGGAGTGGGTACATTAACATGTTTAAACATCATTGGTTCTGGGGCTACTTCTGTTACCACCTTTAGTTTCAGGCTTGGCTTGTTTGGTACTACTATGGTTTGAGTTTCTGTATCATGAACAGTATCAAGACACCGGTTAGGTGTGAGTGGAGTTTCGCATTCATCTTCATTGGGGAAGGCCACACTCTGCACAGCAAGCTCCTCCCCTTCTGTGTGTGGACCATACAACACACCCTCACAATATAAATCTCGCTGCACTACATTGTCTGGTATCTCTTTAACAACTGCCACATCGTATATTGGTATGGTTTCTTTATAAGACTTCCACATCTGTATGGCAGCAGGGGAACCACTTCCATACTCTATTCTTACCTCCTCTTTCTCATATGCATAGCTTCCAGGAGGCATGTTTCGGTATTGTGATGAGTTGCAAGCATTTTTGTGAAAGTCTCTTTCCTGCACAGCTGTCGCAGGAGACATGGACATTTCAACAGCCTCCAAGTTACTTTCATTCTGGGTGCTGCTAATGCCAGATGACTGGCACACTGCACTTCCTCCATCAGAGCCATTGCAGTCTGTACCCAGATGCTTTTTGGGTGCATACTCTGGCTGCCTTGGGTCAGTCTGGGTTTCTTTAGTTTCCGTTCTTCTCCCAGGACTGCTATAGTGCCTAAAGCGCGTAGCATGATAAAACATGGGGGATGGTGGATGGGGGTTAAAATGAGGTCTTCGGTTCATCCTAGCGTTCATTTGATGCTGTGGTACATAAAACCCAGGGTACTCATGGAGTGCAACGGAATAGAATGGAAAATAGGGATTTCCACCTCTATAGCCTGTTGAGAGAGAAGAGTGCAGTTATTTTATTTATTGTTCTCTTTTATTAGTTTCTACATTTGAATTTTTGTATTATAACAGAAAACTGAGCATTAACCCATTAAGTCATAGGTTATGGCAACTGTTACTTTAGCAAAATTAACTCTAATACCAGAAATCTTCCTTTATAAAAAGCTACATTTTTGCCAAGAAAAATACCAGAGGAAGCAGACAATATTAACAACCATCAGCAACTTGCCCTCTGCATCCCACAGACCTCTTAGGTGGCACTCATGGATAAGCCAAATGAGGGAGGAATTATTGATGTTTATTACGATTAAGATTACCATTTTGTAGTTAATTTCTGCACATATTGGTGCTAGCCAGTGAGACCTGTAGTCTTACACTACAAGTTCATATTTGCTAGCAAGAGGAATTTAATCTTTTATATGGCTTATCTAAAGCCAGCCAGGACTTCAAAATCTTTACCCACTAAAGGAGTTTTCAGATCGGCTTGCTCTGCAATGTAAAATGTTTAATAGGTTTTTAAGGTGTCTATACAACAGATTCCTTATATAGTGTATTCATGGTGCACTTTAAAAAAAGCCATTATTTTCTGTCACAAGAGCACCACTTTAGTGTTAAGTTACTGTTAGTTTATTCCAAGTGACTACAGAAATCACAACTGTTACACCATAATTTAGGTTTAAGCCTAATTAAGTTACACATTGGCAGCTCCTTTGTTTCTCCGCATCGCATAAAAAGCAATTCTTAAAACATCCGCAAACTCGCTTCCACATAAAAAGCTGTTTTAGTGCAATTTTGTAATATTATAAAAAAGGTCCTTGTGCATGTTAAAAGCGATGGTAGATTAGGAAAAAACAAAACAAAAAAAAGTTCATGTTTGTAAAGTATGCAACATTCAAAGCTATGTACTTCATGGGGTTAAACACATTTTTCAGAGAAAAATAGTTTTAGCAGACTGGCATATGGAAGCTGCCATGATAGTTATAGAGCAAAGCAAGAAAAGGCTTGCAAGCCAAGAAAAAAAAAAACGTCCCCAATGTATAGTGGCCCTGGAATTATTAACCTTTAGCTTACAACCAGTTTTTACTCCAGTCACAGAAAACCCTACACAAGCTCTACCAGACAGAATATTCAACTGACCACCTACACATTAACAAAAATAAGTCATTTTAACTAGGTGTCAACATGAGTATAAACTTACCAGGTCCAGGGATGCAATATGGATTGTACAGCTGGCCAAGGTACCAAGGATTTGGGAAAGGTAGTTGTGCTGTTGGCTGTGCATAGAAAAAGGGTCTTTGCTGGTTCGATGAAAACTGTCCATTTTCTGGAGGAGGTGCTGCAGTATTCATTTTTAAACCTATGGGGAAAGGGAATAAAGAATACAATTCAGGTTCCATAAGATAAAAGCCCTAGCTATGCTGGAACAGAAAGCCAACTCTGACACCACACCGAAAAATCCCAGTTATCGCAGAGAATAAAAAACACAACTGGTTAATTCTGTGTTGACATGTAATCAAGGCTTAAAATCTCCCAACTTTGAATCTAGTTCTCTGTGGGGAGCGCATGTGCCTCCCCCTTCTCAACATTAAGAGTTGGTGGAGGCAGATATGGGAGGATGAGGTCATATACAAACAACTTCTGGTCATCACTACCTTTCAAGCTCATTTTTCCAATACTTGATCTTAGGTTTTTAAGAGCTAGTGCATAACTGAGCAGGACACAGAACACTTTGTTGCTCACAAGCTGTCAGTGTGATAAAACCACTCAACCATATTGCATAAAGATACAATAGTTCAACTAATCCCAAAACCTTGCAATTCCAAACAAGCCACGAAGGACATTGCTATATCAACCAATTACTATTAATACTGCAACAGATGTAAACTACACATTTGTGTGAACGTAAACAATGCAAGTATTAAGCTATATACATACAACAAGCTTACAAGACTCAGAACTAGACAAATTCACAATGCCTAAATACAAATACTTATTCTAACACTGTACATAGAGTCATATTATTGAAGTTAAGAATTTTGAGTGCCATACAAAAAAAGTGAAGTTATGGTACCATTGTAGTGGTCATAGGATATAGTTCTCTGGTTTATTTTGTAACCTTGCAACTGCATAGCATTTAAGCCTTACATTTGAAATCCTGCTGCAGGCCTCACATACAATTCCTACTAAAATATGCTGGTTGTCTGCAACAGTCACTGCCAGGAAGGAGAGAATGGATAGCCTCCTGGGCAGATCCTTTCTTGCCACCCCTGTCATCTAACAGAGAGTAGAGAAGAGCAGATCAACCTGCATATTCAGTGTTGAAGGCTAGGGGAAGAAAAAAAAAAAAAAAAATCTAGCATATAAAAGGTTTCAAATGAAGGTTTGATTGCTAGCCTCATGGTGGTGGTGGAGAGAGATTATGCCAATACAAATGTACAGCCCATACATTGGAGATGCACACAAAAAATAAATTAAAAAATTATATATATATATATATATATATATATATATATATATATATATATACTTACTATTTTTTTCTTCATTATGCAGCTTTATTGTAGTCTAAGACCTACAGCAATCACACATTTTAAATCCACTTCATTATTAGAATGCACAGAGTCAAACTATAAGTTACATTGGTTCAAAGAAGCCCTCATCAAGTCAGCAAGCCATTATATCCTGACACAATCTAAACTATAGCTTTAAAAAGGTCAAGGACAGGCTTGTTAATTATATATTTAAGAAGAAAACAAGCACACTCAGAATATGTACTAAAAGCCTTCTGGTAAATGAGAGCAGGTACCCACCAAGGAGCCACTCACCTGCATACACTCAAGAGCACAACTAACTTTCCACCACTTCACCCTCACCTGCTACACATTTATACATTGAGTGGCCCAAGAATCTTCCTGAACACCAATTAAAGGATAGTGGGAGGGACCCATACACATACTGCCATAGGGAAATAGCTTGACTAGGTGATCAGAATAAAGAAGTGAACCAGAGTATTTGGAAATAGGATCTGGGCACATTCTAGTGGCTAAGATGAAAATGTGCATGGCCAATATGGAGATGGACAGCAGAAGAAGTTCAGATTTTAAGGAACTGAAGGAGAATTATAGGAACACTGATATAACAGAGCATACATACACACATATGCTAGATATATACCGGTACTTCAAGTCATACATAAGATGATAAACTGTGTTTAAAATTAGATATTTAAGCATTGATTTTTTGTTACAATTTTTATTATTTATAAATAACTAAAATAATAGAGATAGGCATATTGCTATATGAAATATATCAGCTGTTTTATATCCGCCAGCAATTTCTTATTAGTGTAAAGCTGATCTATCCCTCTTTGCCTGCACATTTCTTCAGCAGCACTGACAGCTGCAGTTACAGGTGCCATGCCGCCAGAGGGCGCTGTGAGTTTTGGGGCCCCATCAAGTTCCAGGGAAGGCAAAGAACTATTATACCCTCCGACGTGGTGCAACTCGATGGTGCTGAATCGACAGCGAGGCCATCACTATGTTCGGCGCGGGCACTTGGCTCAAGGCCTGTCAGATTTTGCTATGGTGAAAAGGGAAAGGACCTATCTGCCGCTACTATAACCTCTAAATCTAACCCAAAATCTAACCCTAACCCCTAAATCTAGCCCTAAACCCTAACCCCTAAATCTAACCCTAATCTATAAATCTAACCCTAACCCCTAAATCTAACCCTAACCCCTAAATCTAACCCTAAATCTAGCTTTAACCCCTAAATCTAACCCTAACCCCATAAACGTAATCCTAATTCTAATCCTAAAAAATTGAAGAAAATCTTGGGCCACGCCACCTACTGGTCGACACTGTTGATGGGCAGAAACTAGGAAAGGTCCAACTATTCATCAGGGCTGTTTGCTATGTTCTACTGCCTTAAAGGGACATGAAACACAACAGTTTTTTTTCCCCAAGAGCATGCTTTAAATTGTAAAAAGTTGCTTTTTGTATAAAATATAGTAAATAAGATCTGTTTATACTTGAATACTTGAAACTAACATGAAATGTCTGGCAGAGGGCAAATCCCCCCAAGAACAATTAAACTTATGAATAAGTTTTGTGCTCTTTAAACCTTTATTTGAAAAATGAGAACACACTGTGGCACATTATCAAGCATCCTCTTTATGATGCAAACAATCTATCCATGTCGCTTTAAGGCTGATAAAAAGGATTTTTGTGGTGTATGAGTCAGTACTACAGTAGAACCTTAAACTGTCCTAATACCATTTCTTTATTACTTTTCAGGTGTCAGAAAGGCAATTTAAAAAATATTATAAAAACAGCATTTGTATAATTAAAGACATAACAAATTATATTTATAAAGGTATTTATTTTCTTCTTTCAGTTACACATACGCTAGATGTGTTTACTGGAAAGGAACCCAGTGCCTGTTATTTTCTAATGAAGATAGAATTAGGATTGTCTTATGTTATCCTTTGAAGGATAATTCTTTAAAGTGTGAAGTAATCTCTCCAACTTGAAAAAGAGGTTGTATTAAAATAATGCAGTATTTGTACATACTTCACCTCACTAGTGAAATAGTTCTCACCATCTCCTGCCTGCAAGCGAGAACATACCAACACCTCATTAGCAAAAAAGAATTTAGTGGTAGAGATAATTTGTGTGTTTATATGGGACTAGCAACTTGTCCGTCAAAAATGACAGGAATAAAATTTGAAGGATGGCAATGCTGTTTGCCACAGAATGTGGGGGTTTTCCCCCTCTACTTTACATGCAGGCCTCGGCTAATTCGCAACTTGCAGGCCTCACAATGAGCGCCTTCAGCGCTCATCGCAAGCCCTGCAATGAGCGCCTTTGGCGCTCATTGCAAGCCTCTCCCCCTCTTCCTTATGGGCCTCCCGATGAGCACATTCGCTGCTCATTGCAGGCCGAAGCATGCGCTGTGAGCAAGCGTAAGCCCATAACTTTGTGAGCCGTGTGTCTCTTTGCCCCCCTCTCCCTCCCCTGTGTCTCATTCCCTCCATTCCCTGCCCAGTGCCTCTTTCCCCCCTCTTCCTCACATGTCTCTTTGCCCCCTCTCCCTGCCCTGTTTTGTTTTCTCCTTATCTACATCCGCCTGCGTCTCTTTCCCCCCTCTCTGACCCCTGTGTCTCTTTCGCCACCACCCTCTCCCCCCTCTCCCTTATTCCATTTACGGGTGTGAAACCATTTGCGGGCTTAGAAAATTGATCAGTTTCCCCAAGACCGAAATGGTCTTCTGATTGGCGGCCTTGTTTCTCGCTTAGTCGTTTTTAGACCTCCAAAAAACGCCAATTGAATTACAAATTAGCTTTCAACCTCCATTACATGTTACCTGCCTCTCTCCCTGTGCTGTGTGTGAGGTCATTTTTTTGAAGGCCGTAACTCGGAAGCTGTTTGTAGCCTGTCTCCCCCTATCATTTGTGCGCCTTTGTCGCTCATTGCAAGCTTCTCACCCCCTCTAAGTTTCGTCCTTGGCATTGAGCGTTTTGGCGCTCATTGCGAGCCTCATCGCAAGGCCCGCCATGAGCAATTTCGGCGATCATTGCAACCCCCTGTCAAACCCGTAACGATTGAACCTCGCCTTTGGCGCTTATTGCGCATACGTAAGCCCGTCATTTTTAACATTGTGTGACCAACACTCGCAATTACTACAACTATATATGTGATATATACACACAATGTATCCCTTTTGACTAGATAGTTTATACAGTGCCTTACAAAAGTATTCACCATCTTTACATTTTTCGTGTTTTGTTGCCTCACAATCTGGAATTAACATGGATTGTTTGAGGATTTACATAATTTAATTTACAGAACATGCCCACAACTTTGAAGATGTTTTTTATTTATTTTTTATTGTGAAGCAAACAGCAAATAGGACAGAATAACAGAAAAAGTCTTTGTGCATAACTATTCACCCCCTCAAGTCAATACTTTGTAGAGCCACTTTTGCGGCAATCACAGACAGCTCCAAGTCGCTTTGGAAAAGTCTCTATGAGCTTGCCATATCTTACCACTGGGATTTTTGCCCATTTTGTTTTTTGCTGAAAGTAATGGCTTTCTTCTGGCCACTCTGCCATAAAGCCCAACTCTATGGAGCGTACGGCTTATTGTTGTCCTATATACATATACTCCAGTATCTACTGTGTAACTCTGCAGCTCCTCCGGGGTTTCCTTAGGTCTCTGTGCTGCCTCTCTGATTAATGCCCTCCTTGCCCGGTGAGTTTTGGTGGGCGGCCGTCTCTTGGCAGGTTTGCTGTTGTGCCATGTTCTTTCCATTTGGTTATGATAGATTTGATGGGGCTCCTGGGGATCATCAAAGATTTGGATATTTTTTTATAACCTAACCCTGACTTGTACTTCTCAACAACATTGTCCCTTACTTGTTTGGCGAGTACCTTGGTCTTCCTGGCAGTGTTTCGTTAGTGCTGCCTCTTGCTTAGGTGTTGCAGCCTCTGGGGCCTTTCATTTAAAAAAAGGTGTGTATATATAATGACAGATCATGTGACACTTAGATTGCACACAGGTAGACATCATTTCCCTAATTATGTGACTTCTGAAGGTAATTGGTTGCACCAGAACTTTTTATGGACTTCATAACAAAGGGGATGAATACATACGCACATGCCAATTTTAAGTTTGCTATTTCTAAAAAATAGTTTTATGTATATATTTTTCTCATTTCACTTCACCAACTTAGACTATTGTGCTCTGATCCATCACATAAAAACATTGGATGTAAGGCTGTAATATAACAAAATAGGTAAAAAGTCAAGGGGAGTAAATACTTTTGCAAGGCACTGTAACTAGATAATGAATATATCTTCGCTGTGCTATACAGTATGTAGCCTAGATGTTGGAACATTCCTGTTTTCTTAGTCAATTTTGGACAAGATTTTAGCAAAATTTTTGTTAGGGTTAGATTTAGGATTAGGAGTTAGTGTTTGAGGTTAGGGTTTAGGGGTAAGGGTTAGAGGTTAGGGTTTAGTGTTAGGGTAGTGGCAGACGATAAGCTTTACACCAAGAAGAAACTGACTAAAATCTCGGGGAAAATCCTAGATGTTTTGTTGTATCCTAGATGGCTTTCTTTTGCTGTTTTTCCTGGACAAATGGTAGATTCCATATTAGTTATGTTATGTTACCAATGGACTAGGGGGCTACCTTGCATAAAAGACCCTGCAAAGCTTAGTGAAACTAGTGGAATGACATGGTTACAGTGCCTTGCAAAAGTATTCACCCCCTTAACTTTTTACCTATTTTGTTACATTACAGCCTTAAGTTCAATGTTTTGTTAATCTGATTTTTCTGTGATGGATCAGAACACAATAGTCTAAGTTGGTGAAGTGAAATGAGAAAAAGATATACATAAAACTATTTTTTTAGAAATAGAAAACATGAAATTGGCGTATGTATTCACCCCTTTGTTATGAAGCCCATAAAAAGCTCTGGTGCAACCAATTACCTTCAGAAGACACATAATTAGTGAAATTATGTCCACCTGTGTGCAATCTAATTAAAAATGAACTCTCCTCTCAACGTTGCCAGAGCCATATCACACCTTCCCCTCAACATACCATTAGCATCCTACTTTCACACTTCCCCAAACCTCTATCCATTATGAACTCCCTTGAACCTGCAACTGAAATTGCTAGTCTTCTTTCAACCTCTCGTCTTACAACCTGTCCACATGATCCTATTTCATCACAGCTGATCCCTCCACTCTCTACTGCTCTTATCCCAACTTACACATCTATTCAACCTTTCTCTAAACACTGGCAAGTTTCCCTCACCTATGAAATATACCATAATTACAGCCATTCTTAAGAAACCCTCATCTGATCCAGCTGCTGCATCTAACTACTGCCCTATTTCTCTACTTTCCTTGGTTTCCAAACTGCTTGAGTGTGTCGTCTACAATCGCCTTACCCGATTCGTTTCCTCCAACTCCCTCCTTGATCGATTCCAATCCGGCTTCCGGTCCCAACACTCCACAGAGACAGCTCTAACAAAAGTTACTAATGACTTGCTAATTGCCAAGTCAAAGGGTCATTTCTCTATCCTAATTCTCCTAGATCTCTCTGCTGCCTCCTAGATCACTCTCTTCTTATCCAAACTCTACTCCCTAGGCATCCATGACACTGCTCTCTCTATCCTATCTAGAAAATTTTACATTTAGCGTCTCCTTCTCTGGCGTCTCTTCTTCGCCTCGCCCTCTAACTATCGGCCCCCTAATTAAATATTTTGGATTTCAGTATCATTTATATGCAGATGACACTGAAATCTACCTCTCTGCACCTGAACTATCCCCCTCTCTGCTAGCTCATGTTGCCAATTGCCTCTCTAGGATATCCTCATGGATGTCCACCCGTCAACCTAAACTCAACATGTCTAAGACAGAACTCCTTGTCTTTCCACCCTCTTCCTCATCTCCCAACCCTCACTTATCTCTCACTGTTGACAATGCCATCATCTTTCCCACCCCGCCTTGACTACTGCAACCATCTCCTTGCTGGCCTTCCTATCACCTGTCTCTCTCCACAGCAATCCATATTAAACGCATCGGCTAGGCTCATTTACCAAAATCAACGTACAGTGTCTGCAGCTCCTCTCTGTCAGGCACTCCACTGGCTTCCCATAGCCTCCAGAATAAAATTCTAAATCATGACCCTAACATATAGAGCCCTGCACAATAATGCACCGCCCTACATATCTGCTCTCATCTCAAAATACACTCCCTCCGGCCCTCTTCGCTCTGCTAATGACTTTCTTCTCTCCTCCTCTCTCGTCACCTCATCCCACTCTCACCTACAGGACTTTTCTCGTGCTGCCCCTATAATTTGCCTTGCTCCACTAGACTATCTTCATGCCTCAAATCCTTCAAAATCTCTCTAAAAACGCATCTTTTCTAGGAAGCCTATCATTTTTAGCCTTTACATGCTCTATTAATCTATCACTCTCCTGTACACCACCCACACCCTTTAAAATGTAAGTTTGAGAGTTCTCAATCTCGCTAGGTGCTTTAGGGAAAGCACTGTATATGTCTGATTGAAAGCTCAATAACAGGGCACTCTATCCTTTGCACCGTTTGGAATTGTTCTTGACTTGTACTTAACCCCTGTATAGCGCTACAGACTATATTGGCGCGTTAAAAATACATCTTCCTCTTCTTGATTGTCAAGGTGCAGGGGCTTGTGTACTTGAGTGAAGCTGTGAGCTATACCATGTAAGGTCACCGTAGATAGGAGAGCTCAGACAAAACTGGAGAAGGAACTGACAACTCCAATATCTTTGCCAAGAAAACTTTATGGATAAGCACAACCAGACGCCAGATGTGCCTGGCGTGCCATGGTCCATAGAATCACTGAAAGTCGGACACGACTGGATGGCTAAGCAAAAACAACATACATCTTGCTTTTTATAAATGTACAAAATATGTAGACAAAGTGCCAATCATATATATATAGTTGTCGTACTTACAAATATTGGTCACGCAATGTTAAAAATTACGGGTTTGCGCGTGCGCAATGAGCGCCGAAGTTATGGGTTTGACGGGGGCTGCAATGAGCACCGAAGGCACTAATTGCAGGGTTTGCAATGAACGCCGAAGGCGCTTCTCGAGAGGCCTGTACATGACTGGCATGACAGGGGGAGAGACTCGCAATGAGCGCCGAAGTTGCTCATTGCGGGGCACGAAAGTTGGGGGATAGCCGAGGCCTGCAATGCGCGGAGAAGCCGCTCATTGGAGAACTTGCGATGAGCACCAAAGGCACTCATTGCGAGGCCTGTAAATTAGAGGGGGTGGGAGGATAGGCCTGCAATGAGCACCAAAGGAGCTCATTGCGAGGCCCGTGATGAGCGCCGAAGGCGGTCATCACGAGGCCCGCAAGTTAGAGGGGGGAGAGCCTCGCATTGTGTGGCAAACAGCATTGACAGGCTTCAAATTTATTGCCGTCATTTTTGACGGGCAAGTCGCCCGTTTTATAATTTTATTATTGATATTAGAATTGTGAATGACTACAGTACTTATTATTAGGAAATTATTTCATTGTTTTGAATTTTTTTGATTATATCTTGCTATTTATATATGTAAACAAGTGGTGCCCAGTTATTTTTTGTCATGGACAACATACACGTGGACCACCTATTGATTTTTCTGCCTGTAATTTTAATGTCTTGTAATATATTAGTGAACATCCTGTGCACTTATAAAATCAAGTATCTATATACCTCTGTACATTTTTCTTATTTTTCTGAATTTTATTTCATAACTAGCGACTTGCCCGTCAAAAAATGATGGTCAATAAAATTTTAAAGCTGGGAATGCTGTTTGACACACAATGTGAGTCTCTGACACTCTTAACCTTTTTGTTATCTACAAAGAAGTACAACAATTATAATATTTTTTTATTTTTTTTAACATTCAACTTTTATTTCAACAACTGTTAAACTATATTAACCTTTTTAATTGTCATGTAAGCAGTAATAATATAACAATGGATGAAATTTGGATGAATATGTATTGTGAACCATTACATAAAGCTTTGTAACATGCAACTTATATTGGAAACAGTGGTCAACCAATTATTTTTAACAATACTAACATTTTTAATTCTGAGCTATGCATGAGTAACATAACAATAGGTCAGCTTTGTATGAATGAGTATTTTAAACCATTACAGAGTGCTTCTTAGCATGCAACTTGTAGTTGAACTACTGGTAAAGCACATAGGTATTAAATCCAGAGGAAGGCAAAAAACCCTGTTGAAAGGCAGCCACTTGTATCAAAGGGGGGGGGGGGGGGGGAAAGAATTCCTTCCTGACCCCAGTAACTGGCGATCGGATTACTCCCTGGATGAATCATCTCTATTTAATTATACATTAAAATTTTGAACAAATGATTATGCTCCTACTGACTTAAACCCTTAATAACATCCAATAAAACAACTTTTCAAACCTTGTAAAATACAATGTTAACAATCCAAACATTAATGTAATGTAATAACATTTTAACTTAAATTGTCAAAAAATACAGTGATCTTGAATATTGAATCCAAATGAAGGCAAACCAAAAAAAACAGTGCATCTTGGTCAATTGTTTCAAAGTGGGCAAAAAAATAAATTCCTTCCTGACCCCACTAACTGGCGATCAGATAACTCCCTGGATCAATACTCTCTATGTAATTAAACATTTAAAATGTAGAACAAATGATCATCCTCGTACTAACATGAACCCTTAATTACATACAATGAAACAACTTTTCAGTGCACAATTTTAACATTACAAACATGAACTTAATGTATTCAAATTGAAACAGGAAATTTAAGAAAATGCAAGGTAAGTGTTTTGTGGGGCCAATCCTGGCAAAAGTCACTTCCAAGACATTGTAATATTTTTTTGTTTTGTATGTCGAAGTGGTTCCCTTAAAAAGAGCCCAGCAGACTTCTAATTTTGTCTATGGGATATAACCACTGTTAATTGATGTTTTTTTTTTTTTTCACTTGAATTTCCTATGTGAAATAGTGGTCCCCTACAGAGCGACCACCAGACATCAAAGTTCGTCCGCACGGTATAACCACTGTTCTCTCTCTATGTTTTTTGCCATTTTATAGAGTTTCCTAGCGAAATAGTGGTCCTCTAAAAAGGAGTCCGAGGGACATAAAATTGTGTCCTCGAAATAAAATTACTGTTCTCTATATTTGTTGTGGTATTTTTTGTGAATTTCTCATAGATATAAGAGCACTGTTGCTTTTTTAATTGGGTTATTTGTAGATTAGTTGTATTGCTATTCTTTTTTCTACTTTAATTTACAGTACTTCATAGTAGACAATGTTTTTTGTAAAAATTCGGCCATCATCTAATAAATCACCCTGACTTTGTTTTTTTCAATATAAACTTTAATTTTCTCTGGATTCTTGCATCTTGAAAATGTAACATACAGTTGGCCATGGGCAAATACTGGTTCTTCTAAAAAGATTCCAACATATTTCAAAGTTTTTCCTTGTGATTTATTAATGGTCATGGCAAATGCCATGATGATGGGAAATTGTCTTCTCTGAAGTACAAAATGCAAGCTACTTTCACTTGGTGACAAATCTATTCTTGGTATGAAAACTCTTTCACCTTTATGGGTACCATTGAGAATTTCTGCATTTATGAAATGGTCTTTTAATTCTTGAACAATTAATCTGGTCCCATTACATAGTCCTTTTTTTGGGTTCATGACAATTGCACCTTTTATGAGCTGCAAAATATGTGGTGGCATTCCAGGTGGAGTTAATGAATTCATAAATTCAGTTGAAAAGTTTGTCTGAGTTTCTTTGTCATCACCAAGTACACAATCAACACTGTGATCATTTTTTGTGTCTATTAATTTTAATATTTAATTATTCAGAAGCAATGCATCTTTATTTTTGGATGTTAATATTACTTTGGTTGCAAGCTCTGCATACTCGTCATTAGTTATTGTATTTTGGAATATAGCCGATATAATGTCCTGTTTACAAATCATTCTAATGGAATTTCCACGGTATCATTGTGTAAATTATTAATTTGTTCTGTTTCTCCTTCTCCAATTTTGATGAGCCACTCATTGAATTCATTTTGTCCTTCTGAACTCATATTTTGTTCTAATTTGAGGTGAGTAAAGAGTTTCCATAGTGTACTTAACTTTATACATGTTTCTACAATGTCTGTGCCATTTCCATGGACAACAACAGGTAATGATTGCCTAAAATCTCCACCTACCAACATCACCTTTCCACCAAAAGGCAAATCATTATCCATGACTTCACGGAACAAACTATCAATACATTGTAGCGCATGGCATGACAACATTGTAGCTTCATCAATTATAATTAATTTACTTTTCTAAATTTTTTTTGCTTGTAAAGATGCCATCTAAGTATCGGAAATTGATGTTTCCGGAATGGGAACTGGTAGTTTAAATCCACTATGCACAGTTCTTCCACCTTCTAACAAAAGTGTGGCAATTCCGGTTGTTGCAAATGGCAGTGCTATTTGACCTTGTGCATGAATAGAACTCATCAATAAATTATATAGATACGTTTTTCCTGATCCACCAGGTCCATCTAGATCGAAATAATGCTCTTTGAGCAAGTCATCCTCTAGTGCTCTTTTATGGCGTTAAAAGCTTGCAATTGTAATGTATTTAAAGTTGCAAGTTTTTCTTCTTTTATTTGGTTTTGAATCTGGGTGTCATAGTCTTCAAAGTTCATTTCATCTATGAGTCCTGGATCTGGCAGATTAAAATTTGCACAATTTAATCCTTGAGAGAGAAAGACCTTTTGAATTTCAATTAATGCTTTTAATTCTGCAATAGGCTCATTGTATCATTTGTCCCACAAAGCTAATGCATTTGGAGCATTTGAGAAGATGCAAATGAATGCAAATTGTTCTCTCCTCTGCTGTGGCATTTAACACAGTGCTGCTTCTTCTAGACATCTTTCCCATTCTGTATCATCAGCCAGGAAGTTTCTGTGTCACGCAGCTGAAGGAAATGTGTCATAAACTGTGTCATTAACAATTCTCAACTGTTCAAAACTTTTTGCACCAGGAACATTTAAAAGTAGTAGACGTAAGCAGAAACGTTCAAGGTCTCTTGGACTTACAGTGTAAATTCTAGTTATAATTTTATTTCCACAGGTTTTTCTTTTTCGCCATAATCCATTAACAAAATCATAATGATGTGGAATGTCAATGTATAACAATTCCCTTGCCTCCAGGTCAGTACAATTTAATTGAAACCATGCAGTTAGTTTAGTTTGTCGATGCTGACTTTGTGCCAAAGCATTTCTTTCATTTCAAACATTAAAATAAACTAAGTATCTTTGGGGCAAATGTACAGCTAATCGATATACTGTTTGTGAGCGACCATGCATTTCAAATTTGAGAAGACGCCACATTGCTTCTGGTGCACTTACATAGCGACCATCTACGTGAGATGCAAGTTCATCATGTAATAACTCAGTTTGTTCTGGATTTTCTGCACTTTTGACCACTACAGTAGCTGCGTCATAGCCTTTGTAAATATATTTGTAGACATATTTAATGGATTTTATAGAAGTGCAAGCTTCCACATTAATGTGTGCATTATACTTCATGAGCAAATGTGGATTGTATGGCACCACATATCTGTTGTCAACTTTTTTTTCCACTTATAATGGCATTTTGGCCTTCTCTTCTTCTATATAATAGATAGCCATCACAATTAGCATAAGTTTTGCCTTTATAATCTTTTGGAAATTCTTTAGTGCATTTTTTATTTTCCATACATGATGATTGTGGATTAATATCTCCACATGGTGCATGAATTGCGCGATGAGTTACAATCTCATATAGTCTACCATGTATTTCTGGATCTGGTAGTTCAGCAATAATCACTAAATCCACTGTATCACCAGTATCCAATGTATATTTCTCTTGAAGGATTATAAGCATATGTGCATGTGGAAGGCCTCTTTTTTTAACTTCTATGGTATAAAAATAAGCCAGACATTTGCCAAATAACTGAGGTATGGTTATGTCACGTATTAATTCAGTTAATTTGATTTTGAAGACTTTTGCCACTAAATCTGGTCTATGGGAAGCAGTTTGTCCAATTAGCAGATTCTGGCCATTGTGGATTACATGTAAATGTAATAAATAAATCTTGTTTTCCAAATTTAGTTACAATAGCCATAGCATCATTGTATCTTTCTCGCATATTGCGAGGAGATCCTTGGAAAGAAGAAGGTAAAATTATGGCTTTGCCAGCTGCAAGCTCTCTGTTTGTAGCTACCTCAGTGACATAATCCATCAGTCCACAATACTGTTCTACACGTAGTTTATCTTGTTGATATTTTATGACATTTTAATTATTTGCCTCAACTTGCAAATATGAATCAATGATCCATTGTTGTGTCAGTTTTCCATCACATAAAATGGGATTGAATCCATCTTGAATGGCAGTTTGAGCCACTTTAAATTCAAGCATGGAAATATTATTTCTGACACATACTTTAGAAGTTGGGTAATTGTCAAGTGTTAATTTGGGTTGCCATCCGGCTTCCCCATTGGGGACAAAATGAGATATGTCATTGGATCTAAATCAGTTCTTAAGATACTTATGTTGATGTAAGGTTGCTCCTCATTTCTGGGATATATTCTAATATCCCTTTGATATGATGGTTCTCCCTCATTATTTTGAAAGACCATTGCAACCTCATTTGATGTTTGTAAGTTGTAACAGCGTTTATCAGTATGGCGTTCTCTTTTAAGAACCATATTGACTTTTGGGATAAGTAATTGATGTAGTTCTGCATGAATTATTTGTTCTTGTTCTATTTCTAACAACTTTTTATAAGCTTGGGTGTATGGGTTTTGGACAATCATTTTATCAAGCTGTATAAAAACAATGGGTAAGCATTTTTTTTATTTTCTGGAAGCTGCATACGTTTACCAACAGTTTCCATTGTATCTAGAACATATAGTTGAGCAAATTTTATTTGTTCCCCTTCTTCTGGATGTAAATGAGAAATATGTTGGTAAATTTGTCCTTGTACTTTGAAACAGTAAGGGCCATGTCCTGGCACATTAGCAGCTAATGTTGCACCCATAGATGCAAAGGATAAAGCACTATTATACTATTGTATGTTTGTTTTGAAATGTTGGTAATTATGGAAAGTAGGCTCGGTCATAATGCTTTTTAAATATGTTGGGAAGTGTTGTCTTTGTCTTACCGTGCCTATTTGACAGCAACTAACGAACTGGCCATCTCTGGGTCTTTCCTGTTGGAAATGATAAGCCCCACAAAACTGACAGACAATGTTCATCATTCCACAATTATGAACCTCTACTGTTAAAGATTTAAGTAAAGGACAATTCTGAGAACATATATCAATATGACTCTCTAAATAATCATTAGAAATGTTATCTGATTGTTCAGCAACACTTTCTAAATGCTTTTTGTTTTTAGTTGCCTTCTTGGGCTTGGATGTTAGTTTGTCAGCCGCTAGTATTTTGCTTGCGAGACTCTCCCGTTCTTTTTGTCATTGAATTTCCTTTTGCTCCGGCGTCTGCTGATCTGTCCATGTTTTTTGACATTGTCTAGTTTGACGTATTTTCTTTTCCTCTTTGTTTTCAGTAGCTGCCATATTAATCTGTAAATAAAAGTAGCACATTAGTACTTTTGCTCCTTTTATTATTTTGTTTTTTAAATGAAGTTTTTGTTATTTTGTTTTGGATATTTTTCTCCTATTCTGTTTTGTGTGCACCACCGTTTGCATTATGGGTTTAGCTTTATGAGGTTGGACTGAGCAGTTTAGTTAGATTGCAGACTATTTTGTGAATGGCGCACAGCGAACATGATAGGTCCTTCTATTTTGTACATGTTAACAGCATTTCTTATGTTATCCTGTTTTGTGTGTGGCAGTGTTGTCATTATGGGTTTAGTCCTGTTTTCTGTGCACTACTGTTGTCATTTGGTGTTGGGCTTAGATGGTTGCACACCCAAAATAGTATATATCCTTCCATTTTGTATATGTTAACAGCATTGTCCTTTTCTGTTTTGGGTGCAACGCTGTTGTCATTAGGGGTTAAGGTACCCCCTTTTTTTTGGTATAGTGTTTTGCAAGAGGCAATGTTGTCATTAGGGGTTTATGGTTATGGGATTAGATTTAGAGTGTTAGTTAGGTTGCAGTACATTTCTACAAAGACAGACATAAAACAGGATAGATCCTTCCATTTTATATGTGTAAACAGTAGTACTTGAATTGTTTTTTTTTTACTTGTAATACTGTACCTCTTGTCTTCAATGTGTTGTGTATAAATTGCTGTAGAGATTATGAGACTCTTTAGGCAGTGTCTGTTGAGAATTACAGAGATAGATGCAAATGTTAAAATAACATTGAAATCAATTTGTTTTTGTACTAAGACCATACAAAACAGGATATATAATTCCATTTTGTATGTATTCAGAGAGGTTTATCTTATGGGGTTAGGCTTAGAGAGTGGGGCATAGAAAATAGGATAGATCCTTCCATTTATTATGTTTTAAGAACATTTGTTGTAGTATCCTGTTTTGTGTGTGCCACTCATGGCATTCAAGGTTTAGGTTATGGGGTTAGGCTTAGAGGTTGGTGCACACAAAATAGGACATATTCTTCCATTTTATATGCGTTAACAACATTTGTTGTAGTATCCTGTTTCGTATGCGCCACTGTTGTCAGTAGATGTTTAGGTTATGGGGTTAGGCTTATAGGTTGGGGCACACAAAAGAGACTAGATCCTTCCATTTTATATGTGTTAACAACATTTGTTGTAGTATCCCTTTTTTGTGTGCCTCACTGTTGGCATTTGGGGGTTAGGGTAGTTTTTTTTTTTTGCTATCATCTTTTGTGTGTATCACTGTTGGCATTAGGGGTGTAGGTTATGGGGTTAGGCTTGGAGGGTTAGTTAGGTTGCAGTGCGTTTTGACATTTGCACACACCAAACAGGATAGATCATGTTTTTTTTTATAAATTTGTTATATTGTACCTGTTGTCTTGAATTTGTTGGCTATAAATGACAGAGGGTACCCTTCAGGCAGTGTCTGCTGAAAATGACAGACAGAGATGCAAATGCTGAAATAACTTTTTTTTATTTTTTATAAGACTATAGTATTTTTGTTAAGCAAATGTATTTTTGTACATTACCTGTTGGGTTTAATTTTTTGTCTTTACATTTCTGCATAATTTACAGTCTGTGTTAAAGCATGCAGTGCAAATTAGTCAGTGGCACTGTTCAGGCAGAGTCTGTTGAAAATGAGAAAAATATGAAAATGTTGAAATCCATTGTAAATATATATATATATATATATATATATATATATATATATATATATATATTTTTTGCTAAAAGCATTAATTATGTTTTAAAATATGTGTTAATAAAAGCTATTTTCTGCTTTAAATGTCTCTTTTTTTATTATTGTAAAATGTACACCATTTTACCCCACCTAAACATGTATCTGTCTTTTAAATCTTACTATACATGAATAATGTCTTATAATTGCTTCTGTACATTAATATTGTTGTTTTTGACAATATTTGAAACCCCTTTTTTTTATGATTAATTAATTAATTAATTATAGCTTACCTATTTGCTGTAATTTGCAGGTTTTAAACTTCTAAAGTGATAATGAAGTTGCTTCAGAAGTAACATCACCAGTGAAATGTACAGTCACACTGTTCATCACCTGAGGAGAAATGGAGAAGATTCTAGAAAGTTTGTAATATTTATAGAGTGTAATCTGAAGTACAAACCGTCATAACGCAATGCGCACGTGCTATTTGCGTTCCAGCCGTCAATTTGCGTTCCAGACACCATTTCGTGCAAGGTACTTACTTCTTCCATAGAAAATGGCATTGATTTTTTATGTGCAACGTGCCACAGGATGTGTGGTACGTGCCGCATGAAGTGTTACTGAGTTTGGGTAAGAGTTCCGAGTACGTTGTTGATTTTGACGTGCTTGGCCTCGTTTTGTTTTTTTTCTGACGCCATTTTTATTTTCGCGTAGCCGATTTTTAAGTTCTGAAATTCGTGAAATTTGACTTAAGTTTGCGTGCAATCTCACTCCCAGACATCCTGGCTGTCCCCCCATGCTGTGTGTAATGTTTTTTTAGTTTTTTTTTTTTTGTGTGTTTTTCGATGTGCGCGGTTCGGCCGTTACCTTAGTATTTTTTCGACCTCTTAATTTTTTTTCTAAGTCCCGGGGGTCGTAATTTTTTTTTTTTTAAGTCCCGCTTTCTTTTCCAAAGTGTTACAAGCCGTAATTTTTGCATCATCACCGACAGCACAATGAGCGCGTTGGACGCTTACTGCCTAAGTCGTGCGGGGTTGTAGGGATGAGTGCCTACATCACTCATCTCCACCAGCTCAAGGAGCGCCTTTGGCGCTCCTTGCCTGCAAGCGTTAGCAACAACCCACAATGCTCACAACTATATATATGATATTTTGTAATCTCAGCTGTATTGTGGACCACTTGATTGAAGCTCACATACCAGTTTGGAAACCTTAGTTGTAAAACATATACAGTTGATTCACATTATTATGACACAAATAACTGCCGCACGGACAGCAGCTAGAAGGAGTGGTAGTGAGTTAATAAGATTCTGGGAAGTTGGCAAGGGTATCTGGAGCCATTCAGACTGCAGTGCTTCCCACAGCTGTTGAAGAGTACAAGGTAGAGGGTCCATATGTTGAACATGGCGATCAAGGTGGTCTCACATGTGCTCGATGGGGTTCAAGCCCGGGGAATTTGAAGGCCAGGGAAGTACTTGGAAGTCTTTGTTGTGCTCCTCCAACTACTCGCGGACAGTTCTGGCCATATGACATGTTGCATTGTCCTGCTGGAAGATCCCATCTGCTCCAGGGAATATGGTCAACATGTATGGGTGTAGTTGATCTGCAGGGATGGATTTATAACTCAATCGGTTGAGCCATCCAGAAGTACAAATGGACCCAGACAATGCCAAGAAAACATTACCCAGACTATAATGCTGCCGCCACCAGTTTGTATTCTTCCAATAATGGTTGCAGAGTGTTTGTTCTCAGAGGTTTTGCGTCCGACACACCAACATCAATGGAGCAGGCAATGGAGCAGAAAGCATAACTCATTCTCGGTACTGTCGTGCAAATTTTAAAATGTTTCTGATGATAAACCCCCATCAGCATGGGTGCAGTGGGCAGCTGTTTGCTTTGGAGCCCCATTTGCAAAAGGGTTCACTGCACTGTTCTTTTAGACACACGCCTGGTAGTCCCCTTGTTCCTTTGGATGGTGAGTTGCTCAACTGTAGCGTATTGGTTGGCCTTCACACATCTATGCAGCGATGTTCACCTCTGACATGCAGAGCGGATTCCTTGGATTGCAGATACCTAGTCTTGTGCCTTATCCCTGGGGTTCTGTGTGCCAATCTTGTACCTTATCCTTGGGATTTTCTGTGTTCTCTTGGTGGAGTAGATGTGCAATATTCCTGGGAGATGCAGAGTGGGTTCATTGCTGTCACTTAGTCTTGTGCATTACCCCTGGGGTCTGTGTCTGCTTAGGGTGCCAGTCTTGTGCCTTATCTTTGGGTTCTGTCTCTGCTTAGAGTGCCAGTCTTGTGCCTTATCTTTGGGTTCTGTCTCTGCTTAGAGTGCCAGTCTTGTGCATTATCTTTGGGTTCTGTCTCTGCTTAGGGTGCCAATCTTGTGCCTTATCTTTTGGTTCTGTCTCTGCTTAGGGTGCCAGTCTTGTGCCTTATCTTTGGGTTCTGTCTCTGCTTAGAGTGCCAGTCTTGTGCCTTATCTTTGGGTTCTGTCTCTGCTTAAGGTACCAGTCTTGCGCCATATCTTTGGGTTCTGTCTCTACTTAGGGTTCCAACATTGTGCCTTATCTTTGGGTTCTGTCTCTGCATAAAGTGCCAGCCTTGTGCCTTATCTTTGGATTCTGTCTATGCTTAGAGTGCCAGTTTTGTACCTTATCGTTGGGTTCTGTCTCTGCTTAGGATGCCAGTCTTGAGCCTTATCTTTGGGTTTTGTCTCTACTTAGGGTGCCAGTCTTGTGCCTTATTTTTGGATTCTGTCTCTGCTTAGAGTGTCAGTCTTGTGCTTTATCTTTGGGTTCTGTCTCTGCTTAAGGTGCCAGTCTTGTGCCTTATATTTGGGTTCTGTCTCTGCTTAAGGTGCCAGTCTTGTGCCTTTTCTTTGGGTTCTGTCTCTGCTTAAGGTGCCAGTCTTGTGCCTTATCTTTGGGTTTTGTCTCTACTTAGGGTGCCAGTCTTGTGCCTTATCTTTGGGTTGTGTCTCTACTTAGGGTGCCAGTTTTGTGCCTTATCTTTGGGTTTCGTCTCTGCTTAGGATGCCAGTCTTGTGCCTTATCTTTGGATTTTGTCTCTACTTAGGGTGCCAGTCTTGTGCCTTATCTTTGGGTTATGTCTCTACTTAGGGTGCCAGTTTTGTGCCTTATCTTTGGGTTCTGTCTCTACTTAGGGTGCCAGTCTTGTGCCTTATCTTTGGATTCTGTCTCTGCTTAGGGTGCCAGTCTTGTGCCTTATCTTTGGATTCTGTCTCTGCTTAGGGTGCCAGTCTTGTGCCTTATCTTTGGGTTCTGTCTCTGCTTAAGGTGCCAGTCTTGTGTCTTATCTTTGGGTTCTGTCTCTGCTTAAGGTGCCAGTTTTGTGCCTTATCTTTGGGTTCTGTATGTCTGCCTGGAGCTGCTCAGACTGCAGACAGAGCAGGGAACCTGGCACAGCTCTAAGTGCGCATACGGGCTGGCGTGCGATAAACGCGAAGGGTCCTATTATGTATATATATATATATATATATATATATATATATATATATATATATATATATATATATTTGTGTGTGTGTTTTTGTGTTTTGCATAAAAGTGTATTTTATTTTTTATATTTTGCAGTAAAAAATGATTGTAGAATAAATTAGAAAATAAATTCAAAATATGCAGCTTTCTACATGTTGCTTTTTTTACTATTAAGGATGCATTCACAGCTATATAGTACTGTATTATTTAATATAATATCCAGTTGATTTATTATTCTCATGACGTACTGATTTAGTACAAGTGATGGCGCCAAACAGTGACTCATCAACGGTCATAACGACCAAGTGTGAGTCACAGCACGCAGCAGAGGGCGGGACTCCATCCAGTGCCGGGCTAATGACGTCTGTGTGAGCCCGACTGCAGTTAACGTCTTGAGGAATGCTGAGACGTCACAGTGACCTAAACGCTGCCAGGCTCACTGACTGACAGAAAACGTCATAAATGCCAAGAATTATCGGCGGCCATTTTTTATCAGGGAAAACGCCATTAATTTGTTAACAAAATAATGAGTAACTTTAAAAATGTATTCATAATTGTAAAAACATTTCAATAATCATTCATGGCTGTACTTGGTAAACAGATGTAAACAGATGTAACAGAATAGTTATCTTCTTTTAAACATAAACTGTCACTTGCCCATATCAAATATGGCGCCGGATACAACCGCTGTATAATAAAGCTTTATTTGAAATAAAATGCGTCACATCGACAAGGGATCATAGTCTAAAGGGGGACTGCGTATAGAGCTCGAGCAGTTTTCTTATTGGTTGAGAGCAGTTTCGCGCACTTCCTATCGCTCTTTTCTCATTGATTTTTTTTCTTTGTAATAAAACTTTATTGCGTTGTGACAAAGGACCAACAAATTACACAGTATACAGCACCGCCGCCTCCTCTTTTCCGCCCTTGTGTTTGCTGCTCTCTTCCTCCCTCTTGTATCGCCGCTTCATTGGAGGGGGCGGCAGCGGCAACAACGCAGGTCTACACCCGGAAGGAAGGAGAGACGGGCAGAGAGGAGAGACGGGTGGGGGACTAGAGACCAGCGGGAGAGCGGTGAGTGCGGGAGACTACCCCAGGTGTGTGTGTGCTGGACATAGAGATGGACATGTGTGCTTATATCTGCAGGGACAGTACCTATCTGCCCAGATAATAGCCACCATTTAGTCTACATACTAATAAACAGTATATCTGTACTATTATATTTATAATGTGTGTGTGTGATATATATATAATTTATAATGTGTATATAAAGTATAACATTTATGTAATACATTTCTTTTATATATATATATTTTTTTTTATTTATTTATATATAAATAAAATATATAATAAAACAATATATATATATATATATATATATATATATATATACACACACACACATACAGTGTATATGTACATATATATATTATAGCCACAGTGCTTAACTTGCAGTTATTAAACATATATCTCTGTATAAAATCATGACCTGGCTGTCAAGTTTGACATAAATGTCACATCCTGTGTCTAGGGATGTACTAAAGATATTTAGTAGCCAGAAGTACAAGTGTGTGTATATACACCCCACAATGTATACATATATACATTTTGTTCTTCTTGCTCATCTGTAGACTTTTATTTTTTTGTGTATATATAGTATACTGCTAAATACAGCCTGCTTAGCTCCCGTAAAATCTTCTTGGTTCCTTTTAATTTATATATATATATATATATATATATATATATATATATATATATATATATATATATATATATATATCCAGTAATCTGGGTACTGCAGTATATAGTGATACCTTTTTTTAAATATGTAATAATGACCAGCTTTTGACTTGTTAAAGAGAGGTTGCTATTAAAACTTTATCACTATAAATGTTTGTCCGATAAAAAATAAATAAAGGTATCCCTATATAGTGGAGTTGCCTGGTATATACACACACAACAATATCTATGGCACACGTGGAAAAAAGTTCTGGGACTATCCAGACCATATATATGTAGCATTGATAAAGTTCTATTTATTACGTTTCTGTATATGGCTGTTTTATAATGTGGTCTAGCATGTGTTCTCTGCTTATAATATGCAACTACTTTATAGTGAGGTGACCGTTGCTGATAAAGTAGTAGTTTCTTCTATTGTAAAACATTCGTGCCATTTATTTTACTATAACTAATGGAATTCCATATCTGCATCCAGGCTACTATAGTACGAGACAAAGCCAGGTTGACCCCACTTAAATGTAATTGCAAATAATAGTTTGCAACTCAAATGTTTTGTTCTTTTTTTACCATTGAGAACTTTAGTTCATGGAAAGAACATATTGTAAATAGGAGAATTAGTCCCTTAATTCTTGTAGTGGGTTTATAAGAATAGCTATTTGTTAATCAATAACACTAGATTGGGTGGTGTACCCAGTAAATGATTCGTTCACGTTATGGGTCCTGTACGTTCTGGTTGATTTACTCTCTGGGTCTATTGACTATCTGCTCCCATTCATGTATGTACTACAATACTTTTACATAGGGCTATCCTATTTTGTTGTACTCTGCATGGGCTGTAGATATATCTTAAATCAGTGATTCACTCGCCATGTCCATTCAAATGACTAAGTCATGTATCTCCTTGTGCCTCAGGCATCAACAGATTCTCTGACTGTGCATGAGAAACCGTGTATTCAACTACATGCAATTTCAACGCTTTACAAGAATAAAAGTAATTTTGTTTTATAAAGCTTATCTGTTTTCTATCTAGTGTTGTCAAGAAGATATAGCTGCAAGTTCCTGCATCAGTTGCTTATCCATTATAGTTTTAATTAAAATTGTTGTCTGTCTAGTAGTATGTTTTGGTTAATTTATATTTTATTTTTGTTTGGCAGTAATGGTTTAATATATATTTTATTGATATTTTTGTATCTATTCATTGGAGTATTACACCTTTCATTATTATTAACCTTTATTTGTAATGCACCAACATATCTACTACTATGTTTAGTGCTACAGAATAAGTCAAAAACAATTAACACATTTCTAAAGAAGGTCTTATTGTTGAGCAAGGAGAGAGTTGCAGTAGTCGAGGCAAGATATAAGAGAATGCTTTGCTGATAGAGGATATGTGAGGAGTGAAAAAGTGGGCATTAATCGGTAGAACCTTAAGACAATGAGCCTTAGAGGTGGCCGTGATAATGGCATTGTCAACAGTGAGAGATTTGCGAGGAGTTGAAGAGGGTGGGAAGATTAGGAGCTCTGTCCTACATATTAAGTTTGGTTTTGCATCTCTTAACACTTTTTTATTATTATTTGAATTCCTTAGATCCACATCATTATGACAGTGCAATAATAGCATGGAGTATGGCTAATCTGACTTGTATATTTATGAGTCATGTACCCAGATAACAACCACATTTGTGGACTCAAAGAGAAACTGTTACACTAACAGGAAGTTGGCTTTATCTCGCACAGCATAATAAGCGGTTTATTAATTAGCTTTTACCTCAATAGTAAATCATTCTCAAGTCTCTTTGTGCACTTAATTTTTTGAAGGTGGAGTAAATTGTCAATTACATATTTTTGTTTATTTTTTGTTACATTACAGCCTTAAGTTCGTTGTTTTGTTAATCTGAATTTTATGTGATGGATCAGAACACAATAGTCTAAGTTGGTGAAGTGAAATGAGAAAAATATATACATAAAACTATTTTTTAGAAATAGAAAACAGAAAATTGGCATGTGCGTATGTATTCACCCCCTTTGTTATGAAGCCCATAAAAAGCTCTGGTGCAACCAATTACCTTCAGAAGTCACATAATTAGTGAAATGATGTCCACCTGTGTGCAATCTAAGTGTCACATGATCTGTAATTACACACCTTTTTTGAAAGGCCCCAGAGGCTGCAACACCTAAGCAAGAGGCACCACTAACTAAACACTGCCATGAAGGCCAAGGAACTCTCCAAACAAGCAAGGGACAATGCTGTTGAGAAGTACAAGTCAGGGTTAGGTTATAAAAAATATCCAAATCTTTGATGATCCCCAGGAGCACTATCAAATCCAACATAACTAAATGGAAGAACATGGCACAACAGCAAACCTGCCAAGAGACGGCCGCCCACCAAAACTCACGGACCTGGCAAGGAGGGCATTAATCAGAGAGGCAGCACATAGACCTAAGGTAATCCTGGAGGAGCTGCAGAGACTGGAGTATCTGTACAGAGGAGGACAATAAGCCGTACGCTCCATAGAGTTGGGCTTTATGGCTGAGTGGCCAGAAGAAAGACATTACTTTCAGCAAAAAACAAAATGGCATGTTTTGAGTTTGCGAAAAGGCATGTGGGAGACTCCCAAAATGTATGGAGGAAGGTGCTCTGGTCTAATGAGACAAAAATTGAACTTTTCGGCCATCAAAGAAAATGCTATGGGAAAATGCTATAGAGCAAACCCAACACATCACATCACCCAAAGAACACCATCCCCACAGTGAAACATGGTGGTGGCAGCATCATGCTGTGGGAATGTTTTTCAGCAGCCGGGACTGGGAAACTGGTCAGAGTTGAGGGAAATATGGATGGTGCTAAATACAGGGATATTCTTGAGCAAAACCTGTACCACTATGTGCGTGATTTGAGGCTAGGACGGAGGTTCACCTTCCAGCAGGACAATGACCCCAAACACAATGCTAAAGCAACACTTGGGTGGTTTAAGGGGAAACATGTAAATGTGTTGGAATGGCCTAGTCAAAGCCCAGACTTCAATCCAATAGAAAATCTGTGGTCAGACTTAAAGATTGCTGTTCACAAGCGCAAACCATCCAACTTGAAGGAGCTGGAGCAGTTTTGCAAGGAGGAATGGGTAAAAATCCCAGTGGTAAGATGTGGCAAGCTCATAGAGACTTATCCAAAGTGGCTTGGAGCTGTGATTGCCGCAAAAGGTGGCTCTACAAAGTATTGACTTTAGGGGGTGAATAGTTATGCACATTGACATTTTCTGTTGATTTGTCCTATTTGTTGTTTGCTTCACAATAAAAAGTCAGTTTTTTTTAAATATATATACACACACACACACACGACTTGCCCGTCACAAAGTGACGGTCAATAAACTTTGAAGCCATGGAAATGCTGTTTGAAACATAATTGAAACCGTTTTATACTGTGAGGACCTTCGGTGCTCAGTGCGCAGCTGTTTTTTTTTTTTTGTTATTACAGAGGCTTTTGCTATGATTGTAAGGTCGGGGCTGATGTGCTTTTTGCGTTTATTGCAAGGCTGTCCCCTGGTGCATTTTGTGTGGTATGAGCAGCGTTGGCATTGATTGTGAGGCGCTCAGTGAATGTCTTTTGTGTTTATTGACCTATTTTTATTATTTTTTGTGTAAGTGTCAGCAATGTGTGCAGTGTAAATGTGCTGCGTGCGCGAGGTAAATCCTTTGGGGTAGCTGTGTACTTCCACATTGTGTAAGTTAGTGTTGTGAAATTGCGCGACTGTGTATGTGTTACGCTGGTGTGTGTGATTTTCCGTCCTTAGTAAAAGTGTATCTTAAGCTCGTACAGTTTTTTTTTTTAAATCCGTATGTGCTTGGTGGTGGTTTGCGGCTTTAGGGTCGTGTAGGCTCGTTTTAGTTTTTTTTCGGCTTCCATTTTTTCTCTCGCTTAGGAGATTTTCGTGTGTGTAAACTCGTGAATTTGGACTTAAATTAAGGTGTAACTTCACTTGCAGAGATCCTGGGTGCATCCCCCCTGCTGTGGGTAAGCTTTTTATGTCATTTTTGTGTGTATTTATTGTGTTTTTAATGTTTTCAGGTGTGCGCGGTTCGGCTGTTTAGGTCGTATTTTTGCGAGGTCGTAATGTTTTTTTTTCTAAGTCCCGCGTCTCTTATTTTTGTGTGTAAGTCCGTATATAGTGATTGCGTGTTCGATCTATTTTGGTAAAGTGCCGCTTGTGTGGGTGTTTGTAACCGTGTGTGAGGCCGTAGAGCCTCCACAAATGCGGCCCCTTGCTTCGCGAGGGTCCGCATTTGCGTCCTGCGATGAGCCTTTTGGCTCATTGCAGCCGACGTTGGAGCCTCCACTTTCCGCAAATGCGACCCCTCGCTTCGCAAGGGTCTGCATTGGCGGACCAAACTGTGACCGTTCTTGCGAGCTCGCTTTGCGACCTTGCAAAGTGTGACGACGATTTGTAGGTTGACAACTATTATATGTGATACTAGAATATTGCCCGTCAAAAAATGACGGCAATGAAATTGTAAGGTAGCTAATGCTGTTTAGTGTGTAATAATGAAATATATAATACATTAATAAATGAATATACTTTACCTATTTTAAAGCATTGTGTGGAAGAGCTGTGAATGTGTTTTGATGTTGCTGCAGCATTAGTGGTGTGGATCTGCTGTGTAAGCGTGCTGAATGTGTGCAGTGTAACACTGTGCGTGCGCGAGCCCAAACCGTTGTCGTGTACTTCCGCATTGGCGTGAAATGGCGAGTAATGTGTGTTATACGTTTGTATCGGAATATCCGTAGGTGTTTTGTGGTGTTTTGCGAGTTTCTTGTGGTGTTTTGCGAGTTTAGAGTGTTGTAGCCTCGTTTTCGTTTTGTTCGGCGGCCATTTTTTCTCTCGCTTCGTTTTTTTTTTAGTCTCTAAACTGTTTTATTTGAAGTAAAATCGAGATGTAAGTTGTATTTTTGAGGTGCTGGGTGCTCCCTCTTGGTGTAGGTAAGTTTTTTATGTATGTGGTGTGTGTATGTATTGTGTTTTACATTTTGTAATGTTCGCGAGTTGCGTCCGAGTGTTGCGAGTCCGTAATGTGTGTGAACGTGTGTCGTATGTTGTTTGCGAGTGTCGTAATGTGTGTGTCGTAGTGTTTGGGTTGCGACGTGAAGTTTGCGAGGGTCGCAGTTGCTGGCAAGGAGCGCCTTCGGCGCTCCATGCCAGCAACTGCGGCCCTCGCTTTGCGAGGTCCTCAGGTGCTGGCATGGAGCGCCTACGGCGCTCCATGCCAGCAACTGAGACCCTCGGGCAGTGCCCTCGCTACGCGAGCCCGCAGCGTTAGCAACAACTCGTACGCTCACAACTATATATGTGATAATAGTACATTTGTCTTTACATTTGGATGTCTAAAAATAAGTCAAATACAAATTTCCTGCTCAGAATCTCAAGAAATAATTTTTTGAGATTTTTTGATGTTTAAATGTGCACACCAATGTACTATATTTTACATGCGTTGAAAGGCTTCTATGACTCTTTTGCCCACCATAACCTTTGGAATAGAGAGATTCTCCAACACTACAACCTTTAGTACATTTGTCCTTTTTGTTTTAGATCAGGGCACATCTTGGTTGACAATGCTTTTCAATATTGTACTTTGGACTCCCAAGTGTTTGGAAATGTATAGGACTTGCTATCGCCATCTTCTTTATGCATATATCTTTTTTAATAAAGATTTCCATTTCCTTAAATAGTTAGAGCATTTTTCAAGAAGTTAATTAAAATTAAACATGTTTTAGAAAAGTAGTACTAAAATAAAATGCAAAGTTTGTTTACATTTTTGCAAAACTGATAAATAAAATATAGCGACATTTTATATTTGGGTACTATGTGTCACTCTTCTCAAATTTTAAAACCGTTATAAACTGTATTGAGGTGTTGGATGGTAAGGTTTCCTAGCACAAATGCTTCCCATTGTTACTTGTAGGGTTTCTTGTTGTTTAACAGTTATGTGTCATAATAAATTCAAATAATAAGTTGTGAACATAAAGAAGGATTTATCAAACTGTAGTCAGTCTAGCTTCAGTGGCAACATCCAATAAACATTTCCTCTGTGCTTGCAAACTCAAGAGATTTAGTAAATATCAGGGTGTGTTTGTTAATGCTTATTTTGATATTTTTTCATGCACAAAAAATGTTTTCATACACTGCTGATTCTTCTCATAATCCAGGAAATTTAAACATGCCTTTAAGCTATGTGACAACATTCCAAAAAAGAGTCTGTTTAGATCACTATTACACTGCCAAATTTCATCAAATCCATTCAGCTATTCTTTTTAAACAAGTGAGCAAAACTGTTATCTGAAAATTTAAAATAAAATATCAATGTAATGTACAATATTCCATATATGCTTTCCTTTTTTTAAAGAAAGAATTCAGCACAGAATAAAAGAGGAGAGGTGGTGGAGAGCAGAGAAAGAAAGGAAGTGAAAGATAAGGGTTGGACAGAATTTTATGACAGTTGGCAACACCTACCCATCCACTCTTTCTCTTATGAAGCCCGTCTGCTCCTCTCTGGCCTACCTCTGCCCCTCTGCCTCCACCTAAGAAACATCCTGCCATGCAATAAAACAAAATATAAAGGAACAGAGCTAACCCTCTTAGAGGCTCCCCTGCTAATATCTTTATGACCACACCCTCATTTTATATACTACATTTGATGGCTCCTGACTGGCTAAAATGTGTCCATGGGGGTCAATAAGGACCCCTGTGGTATTAGTTAGGCTACCATGGGAATCTATAAGGATACCCAGACACATAGGGCCTCATTCAATTGTGATTTGGCCAATTGAATAGGATTCTAAATAAGCACATAGCATATTTTTTTTAAAGAAGTTTTTAGTTAGTGAAAACCTTGCTTTTGGATAGATGTTTACGAACTAAAAAATTCTTTAAAAAAATAATGTTATGTGCTTATTTTGACCCCTATTCAATTGGCCAAATTGCAATTGAATGAGGGCCATAGTGGGTAGACTTTGAGTAATTTTCTGGGAGAGGTGCAATGGCGTGGGATTGAAACGAAGGGGGGGGGGGGGGCAGGCGGACGCAGGGAGGGGGGAGGAGGATGGAGGGGGAGTGACAGCACACGCACAGAGAGGGCGCACAGCGACAGCACAGATAATTGAACTTAACATGTGACACTTGTTTTAAATTTTATGTGCAATAAATAAATTGTTGTTTTAATGTTATAAACCATACAGATACATGTCTCATTGATTGTTCTATTTTGGGTGATGTTTGCAGTGCTTAAGTCTCTTTCCTGAAGATTTTCTGCTCCTTTCAGCCCTTCTGTGTGTACCTTATTCTCCATCATATCATTCGTGTGTTATTCCCTGCTAGCTCTGCACAGGAGGGACTTCCAAAAGCAGTATTGACATCTGTCTTCCAGGACGGCTGCTCTCGTTATGTCTTTCACTTCCCTTCCTTAATATAGCTAAGCTCTGTACAAAGTAACTGGATCCAAGCAGCTACTGCATACATTTCAGGAGCGCTAACTTTTTCCTGCAATCAGTGTGCCAGCAAGCATTTATGAATTGCTATGTCAATCTGGTGCCTGGCATTTGTGGAACCCTGAAGTCCTTTGCTATTTTCCTGGCTAATCTGAGCATGTACCTGTCTGGAGCGCACGTGCGCACACACACACCTACCTCTTTGAAGCTGCTGCCCCACCTGTGCTGGCATATAAAACCCCCCAGGATGCCCATCGGTTCAGTGTAGCAATAGATTCTTATTGTGCCCTGTTCCTTTGTAATTAGAACCACAGGGCTGCTTTTGAAAGTCACCATTTTCCTTTTAGAAAAAAACAACAAAATAAATGTAAAGTTAATAAGGAAAATTTCTGTTGCCACGATGAGATTTCTTGTCGCCCTGGCAACTGGTATTTGTCGAACCCTGGTGTATAGTCTTCCACTTTCTCTCCAATACTTCTTGGAGGAATCTTGTATCTAGTCGTAGACTAAAGAAAAATAACAGAAATTTAGAGCTAATTCTTCCAAGCTCTATGATAGTCCAGTTCAGACGGAGCTTAGACACAGGTAGGAGGAGATGCACAGCTCTGCATAAGGATTAAGCAAGCCACATAAAAGCTAAGGAAAAATTCTCACCTTTATTTTAACTTGCATACTGTTAATATCCTATGCTCAGCAAATAAACATATGAGTTTTACTTCTAAATGCAGTACAGTGGTCCTTTAAATATTATTACAAAATAAAAGATCATATCCAACACAGGAGAAAAAAAATTATGTATGATTACTGTAATAAAGTAGTATTGCAAGACTATGATCTCGTCATGTGACAGGATGGTGCCATCAAGCTTTACTGAGGTCATCCCATTGATACTACCAAGAGTTATGTAAAAAAAATACTGGGTTGAAGTTTAAGTCAGCACCTCAAAATTATGCATAATGATGAACACAATAATTATAATCTCTCAAATTTTTTTAGCCAGAAGTAATAAAAAAAAAAGATTAGAGTTTTGTTTTCCTTGAAGGTTTTCCAAGATTTCTTTTTTTTTTAAATTGCAAATTGGTATCAAGCTATTTTTCTGTTAAGCTTTTTTTTTTTTTATAAAGTATTTTTTTCCCTTCATTTTACCCTCCAATACTGAATTCTTTGTTTTTAAATCCGTAATCACAGTTGTCTGTTTTTGCACATCTCTGATCTTCAGAATGAATGAATAAGAATTGGGACAGCATGAAAAGGGACCGAGGCAGTGGAGGTGGGTGGGGAGGAAATGGTTAGGGCTCATGCAGCCACATACTTGGCTTTTCATGTAGTCAGGAAGTGAATGGAAGCATGTGTGGGAGCGGAGATCCTGCATTACGTCTCCTCTCTGACATTTCAATGGATTGTTATATTCTGTTAAAAGCTTCATCTCTTTCCTGTAGCTTGACATGAGAGGGGCCATTTAAGGACAGAGTTATGTGTATGGTATAGGAGGCATGGTGTGATCTGTGCGGTCTTTTAAGGACACTGTGTGCCATGTCTATATGTTGTAGAAAGATGGTGGTATCATGTGTCAGACCTTTCAAAGGCTTGACTGTATGTTAGAGGCATGCAGTGATCTAGGGTGTGTTGAGGACAAGACGCCCTACCTGGACTATATGTGAGATTTAGGGAAGTGCTAAATCTTTTGTTTTCAAGGATATTAAAAACCAACCCTCCCACCTACAATATTGTTACATTTCAGTACATTTCAGTTTCAAACTATAATTATCACAAATATTGAAATGTAGTTATAATGTATACAAAATCATTGTGAATTGTTGTTGACATGCAGATTTTAGTTACCATTATTAGTACTGTAAACAGTCCAAAATAAGAATCTAAACCAGATTAATTCCCCTTTTAGTTGTAGTTTGTTCATCTTGCTATATCTGCCTCCCCCAAATGTTGTATTAGCTGCAGTGTATGGAAGTGTCCGTTTAGGCTGACACACAAGTCTCACAATATGATCAAGCCATCGACTTTTTTTAAATAATAAAGTAAAGCACTATATTTATTTTTTAACAGTACTCCAAAGCATTTCTATGTAAATTAGTTGGTTCATTAGTAATGCAAGGGACACACAGTCACTTTTGGATTATTGGGTCTACACAAAGTACTTGACACTTTCCTGGTAAAGGGCTCTTATATGAGGAACTGGCATAAATCAAACTGCCTACATTTTAGGGTCATTGCATCTTGTCCTATGCAAAAAACTTGCCTAGGGAAGCCATATGCATGAAAAAAAAATTTTTTGTGGGGAATTTAGGAAGATGCCCCACAAACCCAGAGAGGTGAGGCTTTATTACTACACAGAAAGCAAAGCCCTCTAAAATGCATACTGATGGTTGGATGCAGTGATTCATGGATATAAACAAAGTTTTAACGTTTTATGTAACTTCAGTAAGTCCCCCCTACATAAATGTTAATGGGTTCTGACGGTATCAGCGTTAGTTGAAAGAACATGCCATTTGAATAATGCTTGAGTTTTGTATATATTTGTAAATCAGAAATGACCAACCCCAGGAGCCATCGCTCCTAAAATGTTACCACTGGCTTCTAACCTTTTAGTTACTGTATATATTTATAAATACAATCCATAAATTGTCAACCATTGTTGTCAGCAATCTTTAATTAGCATTGTTTATTTGTGTCTCAGATCTTGCACATGTATGGATCATTTCTGTCTGATCTATAGAAGTACTTGTCCTGTTGTCCTGTCCACAGCAGAGACTTACAGCCTTATTAAATTGCGATTCGGCCAATTGAAAAGGGCTCTATATAAGCACAGAGCATATTTTTTTTCTTTTTACAGAAGTGTTTAGTTCATGAAGACCTTGCTTTTTAATAGAAGTTCACTAACTAAAAACTTCTTTAAAAAAACTTTTTTCCTGTTTAAGTATGCCCTTAGTTAGAGTCAAATATCTAGTTTTTAATTAGAATGCCCACCCACATGTTTGTCTCTGCAGGGCCCTGGAGGAGTCTATGATACATAAGTGGAAGTTGTGTTTATGAGAGGCGTGTTTACATTTCTGGAGAGAGAAAGTTGCATTTCCAGAAGCAAGGAGTTTGCTTTTGGGCCAATGAGGGTGAAGGAGTGTGTACATTTCAGTCTTATCCAGTTATCTTTACAATGACTAACCAAACCCCCTTAATGATTAACCTTTGTGGAAGTTTTGTAACAAACACAAAATGGATTCCTACGCTCAGAGAGTCTTCAGATATTGAGATCTTTTTTTCACAAAAATGTTTTATGCCCATGGCTTATACAGCTGCTGTTACTGTTTTTTTTTTTTTTTTTAAAGTACTGTATATACTTGAGTATAAGCCGACCCGAGTATAACCCCCCCTATCCTCCTCCTCAACCCCCCCTATCCTCCTCCTCAACCCCCCCTATCCTCCTCCTCAACCCCCCCTATCCTCCTCCTCAACCCCCCCTATCCTCCTCCTCAACCCCCCCTATCCTCCTCCTCAACCCCCCTATCCTCCTCCTCAACCCCCCCTATCCTCCTCCTCAACCCCCCCCCCTATCCTCCTCCTCCTCAACCCCCCCCCCCCTATCCTCCTCCTCCTCAACCCCCCCCCCCTATCTTCCTCCTCAACCCCCCCCCCTATCTTCCTCCTGAACCCCCCCCCCCCCCCTCACTTACCTGCTTGTGCTCCGGCCTCCGCTCCTTGACCCGGCGCACATGTGACGTCACATGAGCGCCGCGTCATTAGGATATACCAGGTGCCGGCACCCGGTATTTGCTAATGACGCGGCGAGCATGTGACGTCACATGCGCGCCGGGTCAAGGAGCGGAGGCTGGAGCACAAGCAGGTAAGTGAGGGGAGAGCGGGGAGGTATTTAGGGGGTGTTTATGCTGAGGAGGGGGGTTTAGGTTGAGGAGGGGGGAGGGAAAGACACACGGAGGGGGGGATGTTAGAGAGACACACGGAGGGGGGGATGTTAGAGAGACACACGGAGGGGGGGGATGTTAGAGAGACACACGGAGGGGGGGGATGTTAGAGAGACACACGTGGGGGGGGGATGTTAGAGAGACACACGTGGGGGGGGGATGTTAGAGAGACACACGTAGGGGGGGGGGATGTTAGAGAGACACACGTAGGGGGGGGGGGGATGTTAGAGAGACACACGTAGGGGGGGGGGGATGTTAGAGAGACACACGTAGGGGGGGGATGTTAGAGAGACACACGTAGGGGGGGGATGTTAGAGAGACACACGGAGGGGGGGGATGTTAGAGAGACACACGGAGGGGGGGTGTTAGAGAGACACACGGAGGAGAGTGACTTGAGTATAAGCCGAGGGTGCCCTTTTTTTGCCTTAAAAAAAGGGCTGAAAAACTCTGCTTATTCTCGAGTATATACGATACCCCTTTGGCTTGTCTAGGTCGGGGTTTTATATCAGTGACATATTGTTTTGGTTGCTATATACCCTTGGTGTGTTTGTGTGTGGATTGATAATAAGTTCTAGATGCGTCTGTTTCACACAACTGTTCTGATGGTAACCAAGTTAAAATCAGTTTGTTACATTTCCATTTGTATGGAAGACTTTCAGTAGTGTCTGTTGTCGTTGTCCTGGTATATAGCTGCAGGAAGCAGTCTCCACATTCCAGGCTGACCAAACTGTCCTGCAGAGAATGAAGGGCAAGATGCTGTAATCATTGCCTCCTTGTTTATGGACATTGGAGGAGGAAATCATCCTTCACCCTGGAGCTTACTCTGAGAAGTTTCACTGGTATCCATTACAGGCCAAAAGCTGTATGCGTATCCCATATGTTGATACAAGAAGCAACTGTTTGAGGAAGAGGAGTACTGCAAGATTATATTGTATTTTAAACCCTACCCTGCTACATTCAAATTGAAAATAGGTCACCCTTTTGATCCTCCTTTTTAAAGTAAAATACGAAATATAACAATTACTCAATGTATGTTTCAAGACTACTCATTGGAAAATTTGACAAGTTATTATTTTAAACTAGCGACTTGCCCGTCAAAAAATGATGGCAATAAGATTGTAAGGCAGGTAATGGTGTTTGGTTGAGACATTAATTTTGTTGGTGTTCCGAGATCCTTCGGCGCTCATTGCAAGGCTGTTGGTTGTTTGTGTGCTATGAGCGTTGGCGGTCGTTTTTTGTATGCTAATGAAATAATTAATAAATTAATATACTTTACCTATTGTGAAGTAATATATGCAGGAAGCATTGTGTTGAAGAGCTGACAATCTGTTTTGATGTTGCTGCAGCATACAATGTCGGTTTTCACTGTTGAGGAGCTGATGTGTAAGTATCAGCAATGTGTGTAGTGTAAATGGGCTGCGTGCGCAAGGAAAATCCGTTCGGGTAGCAGTGTACTTCCGCATTGTGTAAGTTAGTGTTGTAAAATGGCAGCTAATGTGTATGTGGTATGCGGCTGTGCATGATTTAGCGTCCTTGTTAAAAGTGTAGCTTGGACCTCCTACAGCTTTTTGGGAAAATTCGCGTGTGTTTAGGGTCCTGTAGCCTCGTTTTCGTTTTTTTTTTTTTTGCAGCCATTTTTTCTCTCTGTTAGTTTTTTTTTGGTTGTCTAAACTCTTGATTTTGCGGAGGTAAGCTTTTTATGTGTCTGTTGTGTGTATTTTTGGTGTTTTTAATGTTTCCATGTGCGCAGGGTTCGGGGGCTAAGGTCGTATTTTTGCGAGGTCGTAATGGATGTCACATAACAAAATCGCCACATTGGACGTTGTAAATAATTGTTTTAGTACTTTTTTTTTTTTTTTTTAAATCCCTGACATGGTGGTCAAAATGTAGATTGGACAACCCCTGACATACTGTGTGTATGTGTGTATATGTATGTGTGTGTGTATATATATATATATATATGTGTGTGTGTGTGTGTGTGTGTGTGTGTGTGTGTGTGTGTATATATATATATATATATATATATATATATATATATATATATATATATATATATATATATATATATATATATATATATATATATATATATATATATATATATATATATATATGTATGTATATGTGTATATATATATATATATATATATATATATATATATGTATGTATATGTGTGTGTATATGTGTATATATGTATGTATATATGTATATATGTATGTATATATGTATGTATGTATATATGTATGTATATATGTATGTATATATGTATGTATATATGTATGTATGTATATATGTATATATATATATACTGATAAATATGGCAATATGACAGAGTTTTATTAATTTCCACTTGTAATTGACATGCTTCCTTTATCACATATATAGTTGTGAGCGTACGAGTCGTTGCTCACGCTTGCGGGCTCGCGTAGCGAGCCCGCGGCCCTCGCGTAGCGAGGTCACTGGGCAAGGGCCTCAGTTGCTGGCATGGAGCGCCGAAGGCGCTCCATGCCAGCAACTGAGGCCCCTCGCGAAGCGAGGGCCTCAGTTGCTGGCGAGGTCACTGGGCACGGGTCTCAGTTGCTGGCATGGAGCGCCGAAGGCGCTCCATGTCAGCAACTGAGGCCCCTCGCGAAGCGAGGGCCTCAGTTGCTGGCGAGGTCACTGGGCAAGGGCCTCAGTTGCTGGCATGGAGCGCCGAAGGCGCTCCATGCCAGCAACTGAGGCCCCTCGCGAAGCGAGGGACTCAGTTGCTGGCGAGGTCACTGGGCAAGGGCCTCAAACCCTCGCAAAATTCACGTCGCTACTCAAAAAACACGACACACAAATTACGACACTCGCTAAATTTTACGAGGCACGCAAACAACGTACGAAACACGTTACCACACATTACGACATCGGACGCAACACGCCGACATACAAACATTTAAAACACAATACATACACACAGCACATACATAAAAAACTTACCTACACCAAGAGGGAGCACCCAGGACCTCAAAAATGCAACTTACACCTCGATTTTACTCGAAATAAAACAGTTTAGAGACTAAAAAAAAATCTAAGCGACAGAAAAAATGGCCGCCGAACAAAACGAAAACGAGGCTACAGCACTCTAAACTCGCAAAACACCACAAAACACCTACGGATATTCCGATACAGACCTATACCACACATTACTCGCCATTTTACACCAATGCGGAAGTACACGACTACGCTAACGGTTTGGTCTCGCGCACGCACAGTGTTACACTGCACACATTCAGCATGCTTATACAGCAGCTCCACACCACTAATGCTGCAGCAACATCAACACAGATTGCCAGCTCTTCATCACAATGCTTCAAAATAGGTACACTATATTCATTTACTAATTTAGCTACCTTACAATTTCATTGCCGTCATTTTTTGACGGGCAATTCGCTAGTACTTGATAAACTTTAAACTTCCCTATTACTAATGCCGTAAATGTGAAATATGTTTTCTCCATTCCAGAAGCATATTAATAGTGGTTTTAAATCAACAGTATAAAAATGTGAAATGCTTTGCTTCGTCATGCCTCTTAAAGGACCACTGTAATGCTCATGCCATATGGTTTGTTTATTTAGTAACGGATTAGCAATAATATCGGTATTTGAAGGACAAAATGAATATACATTTTAAATCTTATCTTTGGGGTTTTGTGGTTACACTTCTTGTACGTGTGCGTACAATATGTATATTCTAATCTCCATGTTCCATGACCTATAAAATCTTGCAATGTGAAGCCAAACTTGGCATAGGATTTAATAAGATTTTTTTTTTTATGGTCACGTTATATTTTGATTCTCAGACTTCCCTTAATTATATAGTATACTAGCGACTTGCCCGTCAAAAAATGACGGCAATAAAATTGTAAGGAAGGTAATGCTGTTTGCCACAGAGTAAGTGTTTTGGTGGTCTGAGATCCTTCGGCGCTCATTGCGAGGCTCTGGGTTGGTGTATTTTTTGTTATCATAGGCGCTTTTGCGCTTTATTGTAAGGTCTGCAGTGATCTTGTTTTGTCGCTTATTTCAAGGCTCTCCCCTGGTGTACTTTGTGTCCTATGTCTGTCATTTTTTCTCTCGCTTAGGGGATTTTCGAGTGTGTAAATTTGACTGAAATCGAGGTTTAACCTATGTTGCAGATGTCCTAGGTGTCCCCCCTTGCTGTGTGTAAGGTTTTTATTTTATTTTTGTGTGTATTTTTGTGTTTTTTAATGTTTGCGGCTGTGCTAGGGTTGTCAGTTTAAGGTCGTATATTTGTGAGTCCGTAATGGATATTTCCTAAGTCCTGCGGCTCGTATTTGTTTTTGTAAGTCCGTAGTTAGTCATTGCGTGTTTGTTGTTGTGTTTTTTTTTTTTCAAAGTCCTGCTTCTGTGGTCGTTTTTAAAACCGGTTGTGAAGCGCCGTAGAGCCTCCACCTCCGCAAATGCGGACCCTGTAGGGGGTCGTAGGGATTAGCGCCTATGGCGCTCATCTCCACCAGCGCAAGGAGCGCCTTTGGCGCTCATTGCCAGCAACTGCGGCGGGCTCACTATGTGAGCCCACAAGCGTTGGCAACAACCCGTATTGCTGAGAACTATATATGTGATACAATTTATATACTTGAATCTTGGGAATCTCATAAGTACAATGAGATCAGCATTATATCCTCTGATCTCATTGTACTGATACTATCTGATTTCACTTGTTTTGCTTTTTTCCCCGTTTTTAAAGTTTAGTGCGTTTTTGTATCTTGTGCCCCCTTCTTTAAGGATGTTCTCTTTAGATACTGAATGATCTAGATGCTTGTTACTTTTATTCTTTGTATTTTGACATTCTGCTTCTATAACAGGAATCTGGTTACCTACAGATTATCCCTTTTATTTGGCAAGGGATAATCCAAGGGTAAGCAAATCCCTGCAGTATCTTGTTACCATCACCGCCACATGTGACACCTCAGAAGCTGATAAAATTCCACAGATGTCATCACATCACAAGTGCATCAGTGGAAAAAGTTTGAGTGTAATTAAAGGTCACATCAACCTTTCAAACAACACTATTCATCCATTTTCATTGCTCTTAACCTTTTTTTTTTTAGCCTGAGTCCGTTATAATCCTACACAAACTAACTGCAGGTCTCATCCCTGTGAGATGGTGGTGGTAGTAGTAGTTTGTGACCTAAACTGTGCTACGTCATAGTATTGCTTGCAGTGCTGGATTTAGCATTAGGATATTGCCCCCTATGATAGACGAGAGATTAGGAAGCCATAGGTCACCATATTAATATTGTTTAGAGGAGTGTATATCAAACCTCTCCTTCAGTAGGGACTTAAGAATATTCTTAAAGGGCTACTGTATATCGAAACTTTGTCACTCATTTTAATGAAGCATGTTTTGCCCACTACAGAAGTGTTTGCTTTAATTGTCTTCACTTAAGGTGAACCTGACCATCTTGTTGTTTTGCTTCATATTAAGTAAATGGGGATGGGTAACTAAGGATTCATGGAGACCCCTTTAATTGTATCTTATCTGATTTGTGTAAAAACCCATGGGAACTAAAGCACAATTTTACAATTCAGATATCTATTAGGCTCACTACCTCTCTCTATTTTTGTAACCTATATGGATGTTTCAGCACTTACCTGTTATTTGTGTTGGTTCTCTGTATATGATGTGATGTGAGCAGTTGTATAACACAAAGCTTTCCATTGCAGTCCGACTGGTGTCTCAGCTGACTCTCTCAATTTTGGCCCAGTCAGCTCAGCATCCTTTATTGGTGACAAGTTTCATAACTATGAAGTGGATAGTTCATTTTCTGTTAGAGATCTTTAATAGAAAATAGTTAGGTTTTGGTGGTACCTGGCCTTTTAACCATTGCAATACATGAGCACATGGCATCAGTTAAAATAATTTAAACGTATGTTGTCCCGTTGTAGCTTTAGACTTTGGGGTCTAACCATAGAATTTATTTTTTTCCTTTTTTATAATGTTTTATATGCTATGTTGTGTGTGTGTGTGTGTGTGATATTTTTCTTTTATATATATCAAATTAATCTTTTGGTTGCTTAGTTATGATTAAAGCTGCAGGCGGAAACGTGAATTGAATTAAAATGTTGAGTCCTTCATAGACTGATCATTTTTTGTAGCCTTTTACAATAGCTCTGTATTAATGTCATTTTTTTTCTTTTCAGGCAAGAATAACTGCAGTGATGTTGTCGTCAAGCAGCCGTCTCTCTTTAATGTATCTCGACTAAAAAAAAATTAGCTGAACATTTGACATCTAAAAGCTGGACAGGAATTGGGGACAAATCATGATGTCTGAAGCACTTTGTTGTCTCTGTGTCCTAAGACAATATTGCTGATAGTGCTACTGTCACCTGGAAAAGCTGCTAACTACAATTTAGGTTTTTAGTTGTTATGTATTTTTTTTTTGTTTTTTAACTTGTTAAGCACCAATGCCTCACTATCCGTGAAGTGAAAAAGAAACCCCTCTACACAGCAAGCCTTTGTTTACTTTTGGACGGCAGAAACATTAATGGAATGCAATCATGTCCACCCAGGACGAAAGGCAGATCAATACTGAATATGCGGTCTCCTTACTGGAGCAGCTAAAACTGTTCTATGAACAGCAGTTACTGACAGATATAGTATTAATTGTTGAGGGCACTGAATTTCCATGTCACAAAATGGTTCTTGCAACATGCAGCTCCTATTTCAGGTAGGTGAATAATAATTGTACATAATGAGCTCTATACTAAAGACAGTGAATTGGCCATCTGTGTTACTGGTCTTGGGGTAATTATTTTGTCTGCTGCTTTGCTCCCTCATCTATAAGTTACTTATCTTTTATAGGATATTTTAAAATGTTGGATTTTGCAGTTTGTCTGCTTTACTAAAATGCTGTTAGTTTGAGCATTGCTACTATAAAACTAAATTGGTTTATTTAAATTTGACAATTACAAAATAAATAAAGTGGTGTTATATGGAGATGTTCATAGACATTTAGTTCAGGGCAGAATCGTATGCAGATTCATCAATGTGAGACTACCTTAAACATCTATTTAGCTGCTTTTAACATTGCAAACATCTCTACAATTTTACAACTGTTTATTTTCTGTCTTATGGAGCCACACATACATTTATATACTATTAAAGGTATTAAGATTTCCCTCAGTATCTTGAAAAATACATTGGTTTCATGGCTGATGAGAACAAAAAAAAACCCTACCGTCTGCCCATACTATCCACCTTTAAGATTGGCTTAATTAAGTTTCCAGGTATCCTTATATTATCCTAACAGTGGGATAATTGTTGTTTTGACTCTACCGCTTCCAGTGGAAAGCATTTTTTTTGTTTGTTAATGGTTTGCATGAAAAAATACCAAAATAAACATTTAAACAGTTACCCTAAAGTTTGCTGAATTTCTTGCATGTGCAAACTGTTCTCTGTCAATGTTGACACCCCCTGAAAATCCCAAGAAAATTAGCATACATAATATAGTGTATCTTTCTTCTGAATTGAGCTGCAACTTTCCTTTATGTTTCTGTAATACACAGAACAAGGTCTGTGTCCCTTCATTCACTGATTGTTTTATCTGCACCCCCCCCCCCCCCCCTCCAGCAGCAGTGGTTTTGCCCATGTGATCTCTCCCAGCCCCAGGGATTGTTTTCCCCTACGATCTCTCCTAGCTCCAGGGATTTTTTTGCCCCAGTGAATTGCATGCACTCACTCATAGACACACATGCACAGACCATGAATGTTCTCTTCCTTAAACATTGCAGGTCTTTGCAGGACCATAAATGCTCATTCGCTTAAAAGATTAAAATAGGAAGAAGCTGCTGGAATGTTTGGTTTCAGTACAACTATAATTTGTCAGAATGTATTCAAGGAGAGGGTTTAAGTGTAAAGAATTGTGTAACCGCTCAAGCATTTTTACTGTAATGTAGATTATTTTTTTTTTTTTATGGGCCCTTAAGGACCCAATGTAGCCGCCTCATCTAGCTGGCTGCATACAGCATTGCTGACTGGCTGCAAAGCTGGGCATTCTCACACAGACAGGGTTTGTTTATTCAAAAAATGAACCCTCTCAGGAGCCTAGCTCAATACTGGGGGTGTAAACATCACCTGCAACAGTTCTCTTAGCTAAGCTAAAAAACATAGTGCATGCAAATAAATATAATCACACACTACTAACTTCCCTCTATCCGATGCATTCATAACCCAGCTCACTTGCATATACCTTTTAACTACTACCATTTCTGAAACCTAGTACATTCTCACATTACCCCTAAATGTTCAGATTATGACCTCCAGTGCTTCAAAAAAGCATATTGTAAACCTAAAGTTTCATTATTTCTTTAAAAATCTCTGAGGTTGGATAGTAGTCAGATTATTAAAAAAATAATTTGTCTGAAAGAGCACAGTAGTTACAATAAATCATTTTAGATTTTAAAATGTAGTTTTGAAATTAGTGTTGCAGGCACTTGCAGATATTTCTTCTGTTCATCGCCTATTAGGTGGCCAGAGGATGGGAGCAGATCTGCCTAGGAGGCTCACCAAATATTTTTGAGTAGACCAGTTAAGGCTTACATGCAGTGACCACTGCAAAGGAAGAGGTAGAAGTAAAGAAGGCACTTTCCATGTTTGGTCAGTTTCTGCTATTAACTATTCTTTTTTTTTTTTTTTTTGTCAGTTTTAGGAATTTAAGTTCTTTCTTGTATCATGTATTATCAATCTATATCATAGCAATATCTGGATTGGCTTTTTTTTAACCTATACTGCTGAATGAAGCAGTATTTTTTTATGATATTAGTCACCCGTTATGGGAAAGTAGTTTTGACATATTTTCCGTGTGTGAAGTTTCTATGGATTGGTCCTTAATAAGTTATAAAGACTGAAGCAAACCGTGATTCCTAGTGTTCCACACATCTCCACAATTAGGCCAAAAAGCATGAGCAGTAGAGTGGATAAAAAGTAGTATTTATAGATGGCAGGTAAACGACATGCATATTAAATGTATGTATCAAATATTATTTAAACGGTTTTCTGTAATGGTTCTGCATTCATGAATTTTAAAGGACCACTATTAATAGTAGTAGTATCTTATATTTCTAACGCGCCAACATCTTTTGTAGCGCTATAGGGAGGTTAAGTACAAGGCAGAAACAATTTTAACACATTGCAAAATAATGGAGGGCCCTGTCTTTAAAATTAAACCAACTATACAATGAAAAAGAAATCTGTTTGAAAATATTGTCAGCAAGCCAGTTTTTTTAAATGGTGTTTACAATTTTTGATGCATCTGCAGGAGCCTCTAGGCACCCATGATACTTGAGGAGCTGTGTGTATTTGAGAGAGAGGGACATTTCTATTGATGAAAGAAGCCTGCTTCTGGGCCTGTAAGGGGAAGGAAAGGAGGATCAATTTCAGTCACATCCTTCTAATAGAGCCTTCTTGTTTCTCCATTTTCCTCCCTCTGTGATAAAAGTAAAATGCACCCTTATGATTCAAAACTCAGGAAGTCATGTAACAACATTAAAATGGGCTTCTCCATTAATAAACAAATCCTTCAAACATTTAGTTTTTTTCTTAAACAGCTGCTATTGTTAGTCTGTAACATACTTCACAAAGTGAAGTGTTATTTTTCTTGACCATTTAAGTAATATAGATCAATGTAAAAACTTTAGTGTCACGATCTGCTACCTCAATTGGACTTGGTAACAACCTGGTTCAAATCTATCCAGCAGCATTGTGCGATCCTTGTACGCCTCTGATAGCAGAAGATGGACCAAACACCAGTACCACGCCCAGGAGCTTGCTTACACAGACCAGGATCTCAGGAACACCATATAATCCCTTTAGAATTAGGATTAAAGCACAGAATGACACTTACACCTTGTTTATGTAAGTACAGACACAACTGCCATAGCTTTATTAATTGTCACATTTTGGAACAATTTTGTGGCACACAGGCTGGTCAATCACAGCAAGACCCATCACATATATATTTGTGAGCAATATGGGTGGGCTCCTTGTGTTGGTGGAGATGAGCGCCATAGGCGCTCATCCCTATGACCCCGCACGCATTAAACATCATACCGCCGATCTGTGGGACTACAGAACAGAAAACTCAAATACACAATTCACAGTGTGCGACCCGTAGCACTTAGAAAAAGTGAGAGAAAAAATTTCCACCGAAGAAAACGAGGCTACACCAACCCTAAACACGCAAAACCAGGCACATATGACTTTTAGCCAGGAACGTATGAGGTACAAAATACACTATTAGGAAGGACAAAAAATGCTCGAGACCCGCCTAACACATACACACTCGCCGCCATTTTACAACACTACCTTACAACTAATTCTACATTACCATTCTAAAATGCCGCTTTACACAACTAAAACGGTTTAGCCTCGCGCTCGCAGCCTATTTACACTGCACACTTGCCACATTGCTGACACTTTCTCCTCAGATCACCAACAGTCCAAATGTACATTGTATGCTGCAGGAAAAACGGTGATTGTTTGCTCTTCAGCATATTCATTCCTGGATATATTCATTAGAAATAGTGAAAGTATATTCATTTATTGAATTGATTATTAGAAAAAAAAAAAAAAATGAGCACAGGAGAGACTCGCTTTGCCAATGGCACTCAGCGGGGACCTCGCAATCAGCGCCGAGGGTGCTCAGAGGACCAAAATTACACAAGGGGAGAGGCTCGCAATGAGCGCCAAAGGCGCTTCTTGCAAGTCTTGCGATGTGTGCCGAAGTTGCTCCGCGCGGGGCTTGCAATGTGCACCGAAGGTGCTTAGGCAACTAAAAGTACATGAGGGGAGAGGCGCGCAATGAGCGCCGAAGGTACTCTGAGGACTAAAAGCCTTACATTGTGTGCCAAACAGCAATCACAGCCTTACAATTTTATTGACCGTAATTTTTTGATGGGCAAGTCGCAAGTCCCTAAATAAAAGGCTGCCCCTGCTTACTAGAGAACCCTGTACATCTGATGAGCTCAGGCTCCTAATCTCATCCTGGTGATTGTATTAATGACAAACCATTTGCTGTAATCTTGAAGTGTGTGTGTGTGTACAAGGAAGGTCTGTGAGACTGTGGTCTTGGGCGTTTGGCTGATGCAATAGCCTGCAGAATATCTAATTTTTTTCAACAATTCCTGTAACATGAAAATACATAAACAAACATGCATACGGTATATCAGTAATCATATTTTAACCATAAGCACGAAGAAATACATAAACATAATAACAGGGTAACTCTGGCCAGTCAGGCCCAGGCCATAGTGTAAAACAGTCCAGTCGGTTTAGTTTAATGTCAATACATATAGTTGATCTTTTGTGAGAAATTGGTTTTGCTTGTCTCTATATGCTGCCACCAAAGCTAACAGAAGATCAGTGTATATATAGATTTGTATGAATTTAAGACTTCAGGTGCACCAGGTTTGTATTTTATACAATCTGTCCTCCTACTGCAATATGAGACCAGTATACCTTTTGCAAGATTTATGTTTTAAGTTTTTTTTCCAATAGCTTTAGGCAGAGGCCTATATCGTATAACTGATTAGCTTTGGCCCAGAGAATAATTTACTTTGACTGTGCTGCATTGTGCAGTCATATGCTATCATGGTATGGTAGCTTGAAATGTGCATGTATTCAATGCAGACTATTCTATAGGCTATGTAAGAGATTGGTTGTTTGTATAGGAAGGTGGTGCATAGATGGGGAAATGGCTCTCTCAATATTAACCCCTGACCCGTCTCACTAATAACACCCAGTCCCATGATTCTCTCACTTAACTCCCAATTACCTGCCTCTGACTGAGTCAACTCAGGAATTAGTAAAGAAAGCATTCTATTCTTCATAAAAGTAGTGGAAGTCTGTATATTTCACTATTTTGTGTTCCTAATTTAACTAGGAATGTATTTAATGCAGGGAAGTTATTGGTTTAAGTGCCACTCTGCCAGGTCCAGTTTCCTGTAATTTTTCAAAGTGTAGTAGTGCTTAACTTTAACCATTTATAATTTGTTTCTGCCACATCTTTTTAATAATGCGTAAAGGCTATAATATTATGTCTTCATGAGTGCTATATTAGCAGCTGTTTAAGGCATGGCATAAAACATTTTGGGGGAAATCCTCACTGGCATTTTGTTAATGCTCCTGAGAGATGATCTGTAAGTGATTGATTGGTACATCTAGTGCCAATAGAAAACCTTGTATAAATGAGCTGTGGGGGCAAAGCTTTGCAGGGACTGTATGTAAAGTTTAAGATAAAACTGCATATCTAAACATAATTTTTTTAAAAGCTCAAACACTATATTTTAATATTAAATACAGTTAAACGTCCACATAACTTTAAAACCCTTTAAACCTATCTCTCATCCAACCCTTCCACCTTCTCCTTATTGACCTTATCAAGGTGGAGTGTTATCAAACACTGAACTGGGACTGATATTCTCTTTAATCTTTGACTATTAATTCAATATTGGATATTGATATTTTTTTTTTTTTTTTTTTGCAGAATTGTTTATTAATAAGCAATTACATATATAGTTGTCAGTTCAAGAACGTTGGTCATGTTTGCACGCTTTGTAATCCCGGTTGCAGCGCATAGTGCCGCAACTGCCAGCCTCGTGAGGCGAGCGGACGACCACCCAGGCAGAAGGCGCTCATTGCACTTCGAGGCGAGCAGTTGAGGCACGCAGAATTTAGTTTGCACTCATCCAAAGACATGCGGGACTTGGCAAAAATTATGGCCCGTATGACTTAGGACCCGAATCGAGTAGATGGACTGCAGTTCTCACAAAAATACGACTTTAACAGCCGAACCACCCAACAGAAAAAACATGCAAAAACACACAAATATACCTCCAGTTCACTTGCGCACACAGCATAGGGAGAGAGCCAGGGAGCCTGTGAGTGAGGTTGCAAGGTAATTTGAGGCATATTTTGTCTTTTTTTTCCACAACTGATAAATGCCAAAGCGAGAAAAAAAAATGGCTGCCCAAAAAATTTAGATGGTCAACAGCATTTTTAAGTAAATGGCCACATTAGAAATTGTATGTCACCTTAGCAAGTGCACATTAACAAACGTCCGCAATAAGTTTACTTAAATCTATATGCAAGTGAGCTGGGTTATGAATGCATCCGATAGAGGGGAATTAGTAGTGTATGATTACATTTATTTACATACACTATGTTTGTTTTTGTTTTTTTTTGTTTTTAAGCTTTGTATTAAAAAAGAAATAAAAATAAAAACTTACAGGTGATGTTTTTACACCCAGGATTGAGCTAGACTCCTGTCATTTTTGGAAAAAACAAACCCTGTCTGTATAAGCATGGCCAGCTTTGCAGCCAATCAGCAATTCTGTATGCAGCCAGCTAGATGAGGCTGCTACACTGGGTTCTTAAAGGAGCATAAATCAACATTCAAGTAAAAATGCTTGAGCAGTTGCATGGTTGTTCTTTAGACATACACCCTCTCCTTGATAAATTCTGACAAAATCATAATTTTACTGAAACCAAACCTTTCAGAGCTTTCTTCCTATTCTAATCTGTCTTTTAGGCGAATGTGCATTTTATGCTTGATTTATGGTACTGCAATGACCTGCAAAGTTTGAGGAAGATAACATTCATGGTCTGTGCATGTGTCTGTGTGAGTGCATGCAATTTACTGGGTCTTGGAGAGATCTCATGGGCAGTTCACTGGGGCTGTGGCAGGTGATGGGGCTGGGGGAGATCATAGGGGCAGTTCGCTGGGTGAGGTGATGGGGCAAATCACGTTGGGAAGTTTTACCTGGGATGTAGAGAAAACACTTGGTGAATGAAGGGACACAGACCTTATTCTGGTTATTACAGAAATCTAAAGGAAAGCTGCAACACAATCCCCAGACCAAAAAGATACAAGGTATTCTGTATGCTATTTTTTGCTGGGATATTCAGGGGGTGTCAACATTGATAGAAAACAGTTTGCAAATGCAAGAAATTCAGCAAATTTTACGGTCACGGTTTAAATGTTTTTTCTTTTTTTTTTTCTTACACTACTAATTCTCTATCAGATGCTTTCATAATCCAGCTCACTTGCATATATCTTTATACACGGTGTAAGAAGCCTCTTTTTTCTTCTTGCTTTTGGAATACATATTCTAAAGCATTTGAAGTGGTTTTAACATATTTTTTGTAAGCAAATAATAGGTTTAGCAAGATGGGAAAAGGAGCAGAAGTGGCCCAGGAGTTAGGGTATGGGGGATGTATCGTATCTAGTCTTCTAGTACCTTGTTCAGTTTGGTTCAGCAGGGGACCTCATTGTGGCACCAAGCTTTACATTGAGCAACATGCATATGTTGTATACCTGATCAATTTGTATCCATAACTGCTTGTTATAGCAAAACGTATTTATCTCTGTCCTTTTTAACCTTTTCTTCATTAATATATATATATTTTTTTCTTTAACAGGGCTATGTTTATGAGTGGACTGAGTGAAAGTAAACAGACACACGTGCATATGAGAAATGTGGATGCAGCTTCTTTACAGATCATTATAACATATGCATACACGGGTAATTTGGCAATAAAAGAAAGCACTGTAGAACAGCTGTACGAGACGGCATGCTTCTTACAGGTAAATATGTAAATATTTGTGTGCATATTACACTAAACATTTTATTTTCTAAATGGCTTCCATTTTATTTTACTTTTAATTAGTTTACCTTTGCAATGCAATAATAGGTGTTTACTTAAAACTTGGAGATCCTAGGTTATTTTGAGTTAATACATGTATTGTGGAATAGTCAATGATAAAAGACTAAGCTGATCGGCACTCTAGTTTTTGGAGTGGGACTACACCGTCTATAATAGAATACATCAGATTAGATATTCACCAAACTGTGGTCCACAGATGTGCAGAGGTCCATGAACTTCATTCAGGTGGTCCAAGTGGGATTATAAAAAAGACTAAACAAAATTTAAGTCATTGCTAAATATAAATGAAAGCAATACAGAAGGGACTTGTATAGCAGAATACGTGATTTGGAAGTGGAAATCAGTAGTATGTAAGGCATTATAATTGTTATGAAGCTTCCAGAATAATCATGAGATAGTTGGTTACTGCCGAGGGTCATCAATACTGGTCAACTTAATTGGTCCATCGGAAAACACTTTGGGAACCACTGCATCAGACTGCAAACATACATTTTTTAAAGTTTTCAACTGATTAATAAATAAACATATTTTTAAAAGTACAGTTTGTTTGCATATGTCTAAAATTTAAACATAAGGTTTTCATGGCAGTATCACTTGAGTAATACATTTTTGCTGATTATTCTTAATGGAATTTGGCTGTTTGAGGTAAACAAGAAGTATGTAGGCACAGCTATTAGTGAAGTAGTACTGAATCAAATTTGCATCATCGGCATTGCAGGTATCATCTTATAGATTCAGTGAGATTGTGAAAGTAATTTGCGTCCTAAAGAAAAAGAAGTCTAATATAATGAGGCAGACTGACACACTAGGCATGCTAAAACTATTAGCTGTTGTACATTATTATTATTTAAGTTTTTTATAGTTGTCTCTACTCTTATTGCAGGTGGATGATGTCTTGCATCGCTGTAGGGAATATTTAATAAAAAAAATCAATGCCAAAAACTGTGTGCGGCTGTTGAGTTTCGCTGACCTGTTTAGCTGTGAGGAACTAAAACAGAGCGCCAAAAGGATGGTAGAGCACAAATTCACGACAGTCTACCACCAGGATGCTTTTATGCAATTATCCAGTGAGCTTCTGATAGACCTTGTGAGCAGTGACAATCTAAATGTGGAGAAGGAAGAGACTGTTAGAGAAGCTGCAATGTCTTGGCTGGACTACAACACTGTATCGCGCTCGCAGTACTTGTCCACTGTTCTCAGCCACCTTCGCATTGATGCTCTTTCAGAAGTAATACAAAGGGAGTGGTTTCAAGGTTTGCCACCAAATGATAAATCTGTGGTGGTTCAAGGACTTTACAAATCCATGCCCAGGTTCTTTAAGCCTCGACTTGGAATGACAAAAGAGGAAATGATTATAATAATAGAAGCTGCTTCAGAGCACCCAGGTAGTTCTTTCACTTCGATCTGCTACAGTCCTCAGGCTGAGAAAGTGTACAAGCTTAGCAACCCTCCCGCTGACCTACAGAAGGTTGGGACTGTGGTGACTCCAGACAATGATATTTTTATAGCAGGAGGCCAAGTCCCTTTAAAAAACACCAAAAGCAATCATAGTAAGCCAAGCAAACTCCCAGCTGCTTTCAGGACTGTGAATTTTTTTTACTGGTTTGATGCCCAGCAGAATACTTGGATTCCAAAGACCCCAATGCTATCTGTACGTACCAAGCCTTCATTAGTGTGGTGCGATGGATACATCTATGCAATAGGAGGAGATAATGTAGGTGGGGAGTTGAATAGAAGGACTGTGGAAAGGTATGATTGTGAGAGAGATGAGTGGACCATGGTCAGCCCTCTGCCTTGTGCGTGGCAGTGGAATGTTGCTGTAGTGGTCCATGATTGCATTTATGTAATGGCGCACAACCTAACGTATTGTTACATTCCGAGGTCTGGTAGCTGGGTGGAAATGGCTATGAGGCA